>JAVSCE010013127.1:0-320090 GCA_032199065.1 Smutsia gigantea
GTGAGAAGTGGCTGTTGGGGCAGACTGCTCAGCATTCATAGGGAATCAGAGAGGAGTGTGAGAAAGGTAGGTGGTGGCAGAATATGCTAGGCATGACAGAAGGCCTTGGGGAGCCCCCACGTGTGCAGTAAGATTCTCCCCCAGATGTACCACAGTTGTGACTTGAGAAGTACAGAGACGAGAAGCAGGGGTCTTCTGCCCAAGAGAGGTACTGCCTATCTGGCTTCTGGAAGCTGCTGGCCTCCCCTTCTGCAGCCAGCTCTTCATTTCTCTTCCTGCATTGGTGCATCATCTCCCAAGAGACCATCTCAGCAGTCTCTGCTGACCCTGGTTTCAGAGATATTTTGGCCTGCAGGGTTTACCAGAGAGGAAAAGAGATGGAAATACATGCAAACCAAAGCCTGACTTTGCTGCAGTGAAATATTCCTCCCTTCAATTAAAAATAAACCCTATTTAGGAAAGGAAAGAAAGGCAGTGATGTCTTCTGCCAGCTAAACTCTCAGACTCCTGAATGCCTGGCTAGGGCCAGGCTTAAATGGACTCTGGGCTGGCCCTTGGGACCACTGAGCTCTAAGGAGGCCCTGCTGCTGACCCTGGGAAAGTCTCTTGAATTTTCCTGGTTTAACAAATACTTACTCATCACCTTGTGTTCCCAGCAATATTCTAATCACTGGGGACACAAGGGAGAATTGTCAGCAAGAGGTATTCTGGATCTAACATTCTAGTAGGAAGAGGCAGTGTGATATTGTGATTTATATGAGAAATATATATTTGGTCTTTCTCCCCATTTCTGGCACAGAGCTCCTAAAACCCTTTGAATTATCTAAGTGATAACAACAATAAAGATGTCTTGATATTCATAACAAATTTCTTTCAACCCACCTAAGTTTATGCTAATGAGGTGGCTTTTGGACCCCACCTAAGGAGGGGAGCTGGTTGCCAGGGGAAACAACAATGTGATTAGAGCTTTGGAACTTTCAGCCCCACCCCCTGACTTCTGGGGAGGAGGGAGGCACTGGAGGTAGAGTCAATCCCCAGTGGCCAATGACTTAATCATATCTATGTAATAAAGCTGCCATTAAAACTAGAAAGGATGGTGTTAGGGGAAATTCTGGTTGGGGAACACATGGAGATTCTGGGAGAGCTGTGGGCTCAGAAAAGACGTGGAAGATTCTACCTTTTCCCACCTACTTTGCCCTATGCATCTCTTCTATCTGGCTATTCTTAAATTATATCCTTTTATAATAAACTGGCAATATAGTAAGTAAAATGTTTCTCTGAGTTCTGTGAGCTGCTCCAGCAAATTAATCAAACCCAAGGAGGGGGTGATTGGAAACTCCCACCTATAGCTGGTTGGTCAGAAGCACACAGGACAACCCAGACTTAGGAATGCTGCCTGAAGTGAGGCCAGTCATGTGGGACTGGGCCCTTGACATTGGGGGGAGGGGGGGCGTCTGACACTACCTCCAGGTGGATAGTGTCAGAATTGAGTCGAAAGGCAGGAGACCCAGCTGGTCTGGGAAAACCGCTTGGCGGTGTGGGAAAATGGCACACGTGTGCACCGGAACTGGTGTCCCATCACATAGGCACCAACTAAAGACAGCTGGGAACCCCACTAAGTCCCTGCTCTCAGGAACTCTCCGTTCTCCTGGGGGAACTCCAACAAAGAGGGCATAGGAAATGGAGGGACATAGGGACCCTGGCAGGGAGGGCTGTGCTCTGGCTACTGTAGCCAGAGCTGTGAGGTGTCTTGCCAATGGGTTTCAGCCCCAGGCAAGTTCGCTATGGATTCAATGTAACCAAAGAAATTGACAGCAAAACTGTTCTTGGGGTGAAAGGGTTATACCCAACTTTATTTCCAGGTGGCAGGTCAGTCACTAAAATCCCGTTCACTCAGAGCAAGTCTGTATGTAGCAAGCCGGTCTCTGCCTCTGGGCCCCTCTGTCTGCACAGCTGTCCTCTGGGCCTCTCTGCACAGTCATCCCGCACAGCCGTCCTCTGGGCCTCTGCACAGCCGTCTGGCACAGCCGTCCTCTGGGCCTCTGTCCTCGGCACTGCCACCACTCCAGCCTCTGCTCTGCTCTCCTGCAGCCTTGCAGCCCTACCACCCTGTCGTGCCCAGAGCACTGGGTGGAGCTCTTTGTATAGTGTTAACAGCCATGTATTGCCCACAGGTGTGCAGTGAGCTAATCAACCAGGGTCAGGTGAGAATCCTGGTCGCAGAAACTCTCATTTTATCCACAGGAGGCCTCCCAGGGCAGCCTGAGCAGAGGCTTCAGGAAACAAGCCACACAGATGTCTGGGGGAAAAAACTGCAAATTCCGAAGAGTCTGGGGGCCAGCCCAGTTAGTTGGGCTCTGCAAGTAGAGTGATGTATATGGGCAGAGACATAGCCCAGAGTGGGCTAAGGCAGGGCCTGGAGGGTCACAGGATTTGGCTTTGAGCTGAGTGAGAAGAGGAGCTCTGGAGGATTTTGAGCAGAGGACTCGTGACTGGGCTTGTGTTCAAAGATCACTGGCTGCTGTGTGAATAGAATTCAGGGGATGAGGTCAGCACAGGGAGACAGTAAGATGCATCACATTGACCCTAGGGGTACAGGTGGGCTGATACTCAGGCCAGGGTGGCCGTGGTAGAGGTCACTCTGACCCTCCTTTGTCCCCCTGAAAGCTGGAAATACATATTCCCTGTGAAAGGTGCCCTCCCTGAACAGGCATCCTTACCACCAGATACAGGGAATTCAGGACTGAAAAGGCTGCATAAACAAACCCTGTTACTTTCTCACTAATTTTACAACTCCAAGCCTAAATCCCTTTGTCCTGTCAATTCTTCACAAATGTATTGTTTCTTTGTGTAAAAAGGTAGAAAAATTCCTGCCTTGGTCACTTCCTTGAGTCCCATATTTTTATGCAGCTCCTATATGTACAAAATTAAATTTGTTTTTCTTCTATTAATCTGTTTCATGTCACTTTAATTATTAGACCATCCACAGATCCTAGGAGGGATGAAGGGAAAGTTTTTCCACCCCCACAAGGAATAATGAGTTTGGGGAAAAAAACACAGAGGTAGCAGAAGCATGTTAAGTTTGAGGGGCCTGTTTGACATCAAAGAGATGTCAAGGAAGCAGTGGGTTTACAGGAGAGGCCAGCCCTAGAGATACAGATCTGGGCTACATCAGGAGATACCTGTGATACAGAGGGATGTGGTGAGAAGATCATACCTACAGATAGAGGGTAAATGGAGTACATAGAAGAGACTGAACATAACTTTGTCACTGGAAAATGTAGGGAATTGGGTGTGGCAATCATGAAAACTGCTTTCACCTTTCCTGTATCAAGAATCAGCAGCTTCAGTAGTATGATGTTTGCTTAATAAATACTTATAGAACAAGTAAGACTCACATTCTATGATGTTTTAACCTGACAGTGTTTAATATTTACTTTTGTGATTATCCCTAATTTTAAAAAAATGGCATAAGCAATTTTTAAAATTTTAATATGTAAAGTTAGGCACAGATGCCATCCATTTAATTCACTTAAAATTATCAAAGTATAGAGCTGTGAAAAATTAGGTTAGATTAACTGGCTAAATGATTCAATAAGCTAAATGCTCCAAATCCCAGAAATGCCTGATTACAGAGACTTAAGTAAAGATTTCTATTTTAGGATGCCAGCCTGAGCACAATTGTCCTCCTTCTTTCCAAATTAAATTCCTTTTAAAAAGACAGATGATTTTTTTTTAACGATAAATGTATAAGTTGTGCTGGAAAACTGGGGAAACTATCTTCAGAAGATAAAAGAATGTACTTCGGAAGATTGATGTAGAACACATGAAAGTGGATTGGTCAGGAAGTCAAATGAGTATGAGAAAGTGCATCATATCATTAAGTAGGCAAGGACACTTAAAAAAAGAAAAGTGAATTACCTAAACAGATCCCCTGAGAAAACCCACAGTCTGAGGGAGCAGTGCTGGGAGTCTGAGCCATTCCGGGGCACTTGGGGAGATAATGAGATTGGTAATTCGCTGGGTCCAGGGTAAGTGCGCCACTCCAGGCCTCATGCTGGTTATTTTGACTTAATTGCTCACATTGTAGCTGCTCATGAGGGTCCCCTGGTGAGCATCGAAAGCTGCACCAACTCCCAAGTTTTGCTCCAGACTAATTATACATGTGTGATTCTAATGTGCTGGCAGGTTTAGGAACCTCTGATCTATAGCTGCAATTATAAGTATTCACCTATTATACAGTCAAGAGTCACCAGATTTTTTGAGTAACATGAAAAAAGGAAAACAAACTCCTCAGGGGTGAATTTTTCCTTTCTGAGACTATCAAGCTAATGCAGAACTCAGAAAATAACATTAAAAAAAACATTGTTATTCTTAAAAAGCAATATACCCCTTTATTACTTTGCAAGAGCTGAGGGCTGCTATAGCAAAGTATCACAAATTGGCTTAAACAACAGAAATGTACTGTTTCATAGTTCTGAAGGCCAGACTCCAACATCAGCAGGGGCGGCTCTGTCCGGGGACCGCAAGGGAGAATCTGCTCTGGCTTCTCCCCCAGCCTCTGGTGGTTTGCGGGTGATCTTTGGTGTTCCTTGACTTGTAGGTTTCTGCTGTCATCTTCACTTGGTGCTCTCCAGGTGTGCCTGTCTATCTCCAGATTTTCCCCTTTTATAAGAACACCAGTCTTACTGTATTAGGGCCCACCCTTCTCCACCATGACCTCATCTTAACTTAATGAATTACATCTGTGATAACTCTTTCCAAATATGACCACATTCTGAGATACTGGAGGTTTGGACTTCAACATATGAATTTGGGTGGTGGAGGGACACAATTCAACCAACAGTAATTCCTAAAAGGTGTGATTAATTAATCAATTAATGATTTATTGAGTAGATGCTTGCTCTAACTGGGCTGTAGGAGGTCGTGCAGGCAAGGAGGGAAGAAGGGACATCCCGTTTTATCTTACAGAATAAGCAAATTCATGTTTGGACAAATAATATTATCTTTATGATAGATGATAGGTTGACTAATCAATAGATAGATACAGACATAGGTAATAATGGGCCACCTTACTATGAAGGGGGGGTTTAAGAGGAAAGTGATTACCTAACATGAACTGCTTTCGCAAGAGGGCCTCAGTGCTTCTATGATTGACCTAAAGGTCAATGATTCCATACCAAAAACTATTTCACAAAGTGAATCACCAATTATTAAGCACCTACTATATTACACGCTGTAATAGCCATCAAGTTTATGTTAAGTGCTTCTTAAAATGTGATCTGTGGACCAACAGGTACTGCTCATTAGACAAAACATTCTCAGTGAAGGAAGTTACATTCTGGTGCACATACTCTATCTTGTTGCAGACAAGCCACAGTGAAGGAATAGCTGTTCAACTAGCATTCGAATAGGGCTTTGTCTCTGCTCTCAGAAGCCCATGTTGAGCGGGGAGACAAATATGCATCGTGACAATGTACCATCTCTGTCCAGCCACAGTCAATGCTGAAGCTGAAATTTTCCTTTCCATACCTGCTGCTGCCCCTTTAATGTCAGGCACCCCACCTTTACTTTAGAAGGACACAGATGTGCCCTCTGCCATTGAAGAGGAAAAGTTGTCTACCAGGACAGTTCTGAGCAGGTTCAACATAGCAGTTGACCTGGGGAAAACCTCTCTGCTAGCAAACTCATGATGGCAAGTACATGGCAAGCCCACAAAGAACAAGTCAAAGAGTAAAATGCCAGGGCAGCGTTCAAGGTTTCTGGCTCTGTGGCCTGTCTGCAGGTACTGACTCTGTTCCTACTGGCTTTCAGGAGCTGCCCCCCGGAGCTGTGGCGGATGAGGGCCGACAATGTCCCAATGCCAGCTGTGGCTCTCTACAATGCCTACCAGGTCAGATGCTCAGCTGCCTGGCCAGGCAACCCCTCCAGCCCTCCAGCCATGGGCAGTCTTGGTCTCCCCCAGCTGTGTTTCCATTCCTACTATAATATACCACTTCAGGCCTTCCTTTTTTATTCTTAGAAAAGCATGTTTTGGAAGTAAAAACAAAAAACCTAAACATATATTCTTCCTCATTTTATGCTTCCTGTATCAGTTCTACATCAAAATTATCAAGAAGTTCTAAATATGGAAAGACAGGAAAAGAAAATTTCCAAGATTCACATCTTTAGATCCTACCTCCTCCTACTCATAAACACCTGAGCACCCCCCTGTTACCCTACTGCCATGAGAGAACCTTCTATAGGGTTCTGTCAGAGAAATGCCACCTGGAGAGAGGTAGTTGAAAAAGGCTTCAAACAAGACACCATCTCTGACTTGTCTTGAAAAAAGAGTAGGAGCTTGCCAACAAGAGGAAACATGGGACACTACAGGGGTGGTAGTGCGAGCAAAGGGTAAAACACCCACGTGTTTGGGGGCCTTCTGCAAGAAGGAATGTCTGGAATTCAGGGTATGAGATGAGGAAGGGCAGGGGGTGTGGACCACATAAAAGAGGGTCTCCTTTGATTCGCATCAGCACGGTTGTCCTGTATCTCGTATGTGGTGAGGAGTGGACAAGTCCACCACTCTCTGCTGCACTCCAGCAAACCAAACAGAACCTCCCAGCTATTCTCTCGCTGCACTTGGGTCCTGAATGCTCTCTCCATCCTGCTATTCACAATCCAGACATGACGAAAACATGCCTCATTAATGACAGTTAAAGGGAAATGATTTCCGTACAACAGAAGCAACTTTGAGTAAAAACAACGTGCTCATGACCTCATGTACCTCATTCAGGTAGCTGCGTAGAGAACTGAGCACTTCTTTCTTTTCTTTTGTCTGTAGTCATTATCTTCTGGCTTCATCAAAACTCACTTCGTTGAAATAAAACATAGCTGTATTTTAAGTAGGTCTCATTGATAGTATCTGGATTGTGGCTATAGGAAGTACAATTGATTATAAGCTCAAAGGGGCGGGGGGAATAGGAGATGTATTGAATGTATTGTATGAATGAAGAAAATGTATGTATTTTAAAACCATTTCTTATATTACATTGGATGCCTGATTTTATTAACACTACTCCGATGTGTGCTTTCCACGCAACCAAACAGTGAACTCAGTTGTGACACTGTCTACCTGGAAGCAGCAGGAGATCCCACAGGTTGCGGGCTCGGTTCCTAAGACTCCCCCCACTTCAGATGCCAATCATAAGTCCAGTGGTCACCTGTGCTCCTCATGGACTGGCTATAAACTGGAGGTTCTAGTAACTTCTTAGAAAGGCTCACAGAACTCAGAAATTTACTTAGGTTTAATAGTCTGTTATAAGGGATGCAGATGAACAGCCAGATGAATAGGGCCAGGTCTGGAAGGGTCCCAAGTGCAGGAGCTTCTGTATCCACGGATGTGGGGTGCGCCACCCTCCCAGCACATGGATGTGTTCACCAGCTTGGAAGCTCCTCAAATCTCGTTGTTCAAGAGTTTTTATGGGACTTAATCTGCAGCTCCCACCCCCTTTCCCAGAGATTAGCGGATGGGCTTGAAAGTGCCGACCATCTAGTCTCACGGGTTTTCTGGTGACCGGCCCCACCCTATGTCACCTCATTAGCATAAGCTCAGGTGGGCTCCTTATGAATGACAACACCTATCACCTGGGAAATTTCAAGTGTTTCAGGAGCTCTGTGCCAAGACCTGGGGACAAAACCCAAGTGTATTTCTTATTATGCCCCAGCTCCACATGTATTCTCATCAGGGTTTGCCAAATGCATTTTAAATCCCAGAGACTCCTGTACTGACATGGCAGAAGGTAGTACTTGAAGCAGAGTTAGCAGAAAGCTTTTCAGTTACTCTGATTTCCTCAAAATGAATTTCAAAACTTGCTTTCATACTTTAAATTTATTTAAAAGCTTTTCCTTGTCTTAAAGCTTGCAAAAAATTTCGTAAAGTATAACCCATAGGTGACGAAGTTTGTAATTATTGAAGTGAGAACTTAAAAGAAAGAAAGAAACCTCTTGGCAGCTTCCACTTCTAGCCATGATGGTACCAGACTGACCCTCCCAGCAAAAACAACTATACATGTGGACAAAATACACCAAGCAATTGTTTTCAGATACTGGACTATGACCCCTGCATGAAGGGAAAAACATAAGGTGGATGCCAAGAGTTTCTGAGTTGCTACCTGAGGGCATTTTCAAAATGCAGCTGGAGGTGGAGGAGTTGGTGCCCACACTGAGTGATCTCACTGAGAGATAGAGGCCTTGTTCAGGCAGCAACAATTTGAATGGCAGAGTATCTGAAAGAGCAAAGAACTGTAAAGGGAAGAAGTTTTAGACATCTGCTTAGTGTCCACTTAAACCCATTGGCTAAATCTTAAGCTGTGCAAATATAAATCAATTAGCTGCAAGACCTGACTGTTAAGTCAAACAACTTAAGAAATTCCAGAGATTGCAGAGTGTTGGAGGTGCTGGGAGACACAGGAATTTTCAGCCACCAGAAGGTTCAGTCTTCAAAGACACAATGCTCAACTTCCTGAATATTCAAACTCCCTCAGGAAGGTCATGCCACAGGTGCAGACTGCATCAATCAAGGAGTAAGGGAGAGAGAGAGAAGGAGGGAGAGAGGAAGGACGGGAGAAAGAAAGAAGACAGAATGAAAGAAAGAAAGGGCTCTTAACCTCACATACTGAATGTCATGGCAAATTTGAGATGAAACAGGAAAATGTGTACATAACCAGCAAAACCCAAAACCAAAACCAAACACAAAATAGCAGCCAACATTTATGACCCAAATTTAAAATTAGAAGACTAGGATGTTACATTAGCTATTGTAAATATGTTCAAATGCAAAGAAAAATAATGAGCTTAAAAATAGGGGACATCAGCAGAAAAAGGAAAATTATTTAAAAAACCAAATGGAAATTCCACTACTGAGAATTACAATAATGAAATGAAAATTGTAATGAATAGGCTTAACAGTAGATTGAAGATGACAGAAGAGTACTCAGTACACACTGATATAAATATAAATTACCCAATCTGAATAACAGAGAGAAAGAATATTGAAAACTTCAAGTACAGTCACTGATCTGTAGGACAATATTCAGTGGTCTGATGTATGTATGTATAGTTTCAGAAGGAGACCAGAAAGAAAAGACATCAGAAAAAGTATTTGAGAAAATAATGGTCAAATATTTCCCAAACCTGGTAAAAACATAAGCTTCCACAGGCTTCCAAGGAGTTCAAAAACCTCCAGGCAAGATGAATAAAAGAAAAACACAAATAGACCATTTGAGTCAAATTGCTAAAAATAAAAAATTAGAAAATCTTGAAAGCAGCCAGAGAAAAACAGACACATTACACATAGAAGAATGCCATTATTGACAGCTATTTCTCATCAGAAACCACGAAGACCAGCAGAAAAAGGAATAATATCTTTAAAGCCCAGAAGGAAGAGTATCTATGAATTCAGAATTCTACAAGCATCAAAAATATCTGTCAAAAATGAAGGTGAAAAAAAGACAGGTTAAGGTAAACAAAAGCTGAGAGAATTCATCTCTGGTTGACCTGAATTAGAAGAGAAGCTATATGGAGTTCTTATACCTGAAGGAAATCCAGATCAGCAGAAAGCTATAGAATACTGGTTATGGTAACTATAAATTACTAAAGGGCCTATATTATTCTCCATTTCTTAATATTTTTAAAAGGCAAATAATTGGTTACGCCAATTTATTGTGAGGTTTATAACTTAAATCAATTAAAAATATATGGCAACAATAGAACAAGTCAAAATTAAATAGAATTACATTATCACTGCAGCCTTCGGGTATTAATAATGAGGAAACATTGCAAATAACTTTACATCAATACATTCAACAAATTAGATGAGATGAATAGTTTCCTTGAAAACATGGCTTACTAAAACTAATACGAGATGAATGGGAGATCTGAATAGCTCCATATCAATGAAAGATCTTAAGTTCATAATCATAATCCTTTCCACAAAGGGAACTCCAGCCCCAGGTGGTACAAGTACACACACACTAGAACAGCTAACAGGAAAAGGAATGACAACACCACATGCTGACAAGGATGTGGAACGACCAGAACTCTCATGCATTGCTGGTGGGAGTGTAAAACTGGTACAGCCCTTTGGAAATACAGCTGGTAGTTTTTAATTTTATTAAACCTCTATGATTGGCAATTCTACTCCTAATCATTTGCTCTAGAGAAATAAAATACACGTACAGAAGAAGGCTTGTTCATTGCAGTTTTATTAAAAAGAGTCAAAAACACCGTAATGTGTATTTATAGAGTGGAAGACTATCCAGCCTCTGCTCCTTGTCCTTGGTCTCAGCGTCCTTTGCACTTATAATTTGGCTCTGCATCTTGATTCTGCTTTATCAGACTGCCTAGCACTTGCCTCCCCTGCCAGATGGTTCCTGATCAAAGAGAGAAGGTGCAGCTGGCCAGGGCCCTTTCGGAGGGAGCATAGAGGGGTCTGCTGTTGAGCTTTCTGGATGCCTTCCTGGGTGACAATTTTTGGCAAAGATGCAATTCGTTTTTTAATGCTGTTGCTGTATGCAATACATTGGCTACTTCTCCGTAATAACCTACAGATCTGTAAGCGCTTCCACTGGGTCCTGTGAGTCTTAGCAATCAAACTCTGTTTTACTGCCTCTGTCAGTGTACTAGGCCAAATGAACTTTCCCAAGGACCTTTCCATACATTGACATTCAAGTCAGTCTTTTAAAATGCTACATTATTTCCCTGTATTCACTGTTTTGCAGAATAATGAGTGGTTTCCATAGCATCCTCCAAAGGTGACCAGTTTGGGCATATTTGTTTTGTATTATAATGAGCTCACAGATTTCAGCATAGTTGATATCTTTCAGTCATTGCAGATAGCATTTTGGTGCTATTGGACAAGGAGGGTCTCTTCAGGTTGATTTGAGTCTTTTTGTTACAACTCTAGTTGTGCTTGATAGCTTCCCTCCTCTCTTGGAGAACATGGTGTTCTGGGATCATCTTGTACATTTCCTACCTTAGCCCTGGAGTAAGCCATTTCTCCCAAGAGCCCTAATGCCTAAGTGTGGGAAACGGTATTTAGAAACTGCCGTCTGGGTGATGGGGCATTTGCTACTGTAATGCTTATTGTACCTACTTCCTTAATATGCAGCCAAAGAAGTGTCTTTCATATTTTTATGCAGAAAAGAAAGGTATTTTCTTTTCAAATGAAAAATAAGAAAAATGGCTCTTGGCATAGTGACAAAAGAAACTGACCAACCAATACGTATAGATAAAAAAAGTCTTATCCCAAACCTTAGGAAGTTTGTTATTTTTTATTCTAAATAAATTTATAATATGTTCAAAAGAGGCATTTAAAATTAAGGCATGAAGCTTTTCCCAGAAAGATTAAGAAATACACCACACTTAATTCATATCTTTATTTTTTTAAACGTAAAATACAGAAAAACAAGGGAGAAAAGAGAAACTTGGAGAAAGTGAAACCTCAGAGAGGAAGTGCTGACTAAGCACTTTCTCTCATGCCCCATCCCCACTATACAAGCAGATCCTCCAGGATCTATCCTCCAAATGTACTCTAATCTACCCCTCCTCACTTTTTTCCATCTCTACTGCTGTCACCCAGCCAGGGCTGCAGTCTTTCCCCTAAAGCACTATGATAGCCAGCTGCCTCCAGCTTCTACCCCACCTGACCCAGAAACCACCACTCTGTCTGTTTCTTACATGATATTTTAAATACGTATATCAGATGAGGTTACTTCTTGCTCAAAACTCTCTTTTGCCTTTACAAAGTCCTTTCCATAATCTATAAAGCCCAGAGTGCTTACATTCAGATGTGTCCACATGTCTTGCCAATGGGTTTCAGCCCTGGGAAAATTTGCTGTGGATTCAATGTGACCAAAGAAATTGACAGCAAAACATTCTTTGGGGTGAAAGGGTTTATTACCTGGCTTGTTCTCCCAGCGGTAGGTCAAGCACTAGCATCTCTGCCTCTGCCCAGAGCACTGAGCTGAGCTCTCTATATTGTGCAATAATAGCTTATTGCCTAAAAGTGTGGAAGTGGTAGCCTAGCAACAGGCCAGTTACATCATCAGGTGGTTAAAGTTCAGTGAGGATCCTGGCCGTAGGAACCCCAACTTCCCCACACTCCACCCTTCCAGGATTCTCACCTTACAATCTACATGCTTTCCATCTTCCGCAATGGTCCCTGTGCGAGAAAGCTGGAGCACTGTAACCAGATTCCACAATAGCAACAGAGGATAACAACAACTTAGAGGTAATAACAAAAATTAAGATACAACAAGATTTTGATACAGGTAACAAAAATTATAATAATCCTCAAGCCAGGGGAGGTTCCTAACAACAAAAATTATAATAATCCTCAAGCCAGAGGAAGTTCTCAATCCACAAAGACCTTAGGGGCGATAAGACATATGTTTTAATGACACCAACATAGGCAAACCTTGTCCATCAGGTAGGATCCATGCTAGAGAGTGGTCTTGTGATAGGACTGTAGCAGAAAGGGGGTCCCTTTCAGGTCTAGTATACCGTACTTTTACTCCTTTCCCCGTGGGAGTTACTGAAGGGTCTATATATAGTGCTACTGGAGGAGCATGCACTGGCCATAATGATAAAACAAAACTCCCCGGTAAGATGCTCCTACCTTCTGGCTGTTCAGGACATACTACTGTGACCTTTGGGGGCCACTCTGCTCTTATTCCAGGAATACACAGGAGGCCAGCTTCCAGGCCTTGTCCCCAAGATGCCAGGAGAGCTAGCCATCGCTGGTCCATGTAATGAAAGGTCCAAGGCCATGTCCACTCAATGGGAGTCTCCAGGGCTCAGGGCAGTTGGTGCTGGCAGCAAGATATTATTCTGGTGGCCGAACCTTGGCTTCAGTGATTCTTCCTTGGTTTGTACTTGCAGTTGTGTAGGGGAGGCAGCCATATGTGTTAACATGTCTACAGGGCTCTTCCCTCCCGATAGGGACTCTCTGCTACTAATGGTTCAAAAGCAAGTTCTTCCTGCTTTTCACTAGTATATGCCACTGGCCCTAATAAGCGTTGGAGTTCTTCACTCAAGGGGCTACTAGAGAGGGCACTATACTGCTGTAGGTAAGCACCCCACTTGGCCAGTGTGGGCGTTTGTGCCACACCACTCCTTGGCTTTTGGGGCCAGTCTTGTACCCACCCCAAAATGGGATAGGTGGTTATTACCTTTATCAGGGCCATTCCAGTGATGGGTTCTGTAGCCAGCAAGGCATGATACATGGCAGCCAGTTGTTTTTCTATCAAAGTGTATGGTACCTCTGCCCCTTTCCAGAGTTGTAACCAGAATCCAATAGGTTGGCAAGTTTGTTCAAGCCTCTGCCAGAGACCCCTGATAACCGTCTTTAGTCACATGATCACCCAGCTCACAGGGCCTTGATGGGTCTATCACTCTCAAGGCCTGCACAGCCTAGACTGCCCGTTTTGCTGTAGTAAAGGCAGATGCACATGTTTCATCCCAGTCCCACCTGACACCCTTTTGTACCAACCGGTATAAGGGCTTCAGACTTTGTGCCAAGGGCGGGATAAACACTCTCCAGTATCCCAGAAGACCCAGAAACTCCTGTAGCAATGCTACAGTTGTAGGGGTAGGAAAGGCCTGGACTTTATCTATATCTGCTTCTGGTATAACTTTGGTCTTACCTGACCAGATGACCCCCAAGAATTTGACAGACAAACCAGGTCCCTGAACCTTGGTACTGTTCACAGCTCATCCTTTCTCCTGTAAACGTTGCAGCAGTCTAGGTGCTACACCTTCTAGATCTGAAAGACAATTTGACGTGAGCATGACACCATCAATATAATGGTACAGCCGCACCGTTGGCAGTTTCTCCCATGTAGCCAAGTCCTGGGCTACAAGTCCGTGACAGATGGTGGGGCTGTGGAGGGATCCCTGTGGGAGGATGGTGAAAGTTCATTGCTGTCCCTCCCAGTTTACCAACAGGCAAACTGTTCCTGACTTTCCTGCTCAATGTCAATGGAAAAGAAGGCATTAGCAAGATCTACCACATAATGGTATGTTCCTAGTCCATGGCTGAGGGTATCCATCAGGCCTGCAACAGAGGGGACAGCAGCATGCATAGGGGGTGTGACTTTATTCAGTTCTCCGTAATCCACAGGCATATGCCAGGAGCCATCTGGCCTTTTTACTGGCCACACTGGGGAATTGAAAGGACTATGGGTGGGCTTTATAATACCCAACTTTTCCAGCTCCTGGAGGGTTTCTCCAATCTCTTTATGCCCTCCAGACAGTTTGTATTGTTTGGTATTAGTCACTCACTGAGGCACAGGCAAAGCTATGGGCGGGTGCCTAGCATGTCCCCTCAGAACCGCCTTCACCACACATACTCTCAGTCTGAATTCACCTGCAGTGGTCTGCAATCATAGACCCTGCAGGATATAAATCCCGAAAATATACTCAGAGATAGGAGATATATACACACTATACTCTTTTGGGGGTAGACGCCCTATTCCCAAAGGGATTTGGGTTTGTTTCATTCTGATAGCCTTACCCCCATATCCATCTATGATAGTGAGGGTCCCAGGGAACCACTCAGGGTTACCATGAATCAGTGAACATTCAACTCCTGTGTCCACCAGAGCCAGGATACATTGTATGTTCACTGGGGACCAATGGATAGCTATTTCAACATGTGGCCTCCAGTCCACCCCTGGTCTCTCAGGGCAGATACCTCGATATCTGGCAGATACCACCCCTTAGTTAAACCGTGTTCTCCAATCATCTTCCTGTGTGGGATCAAGTGAAGTTGGCTTCCTCTCCAGCAGGAAGTCTTGCAAACACACAGTCTGGACTTGTGGCTCTGTCTCTGACCTCTGCCTTTTTGGTCTTAACGGCTGCAACTGCTGCTCTGGTTGAGTTGTTGCCATAGCTCTAGTATGATCCTATTTGACTGCCCATCTAATTTCCTTTCATCTGCTCCTGCCCGTATTAAATCAACCCACATCTGGGTCCTTGTAACCTTCATGGGGCCCTTTAAATTATTTTTGTGAGTAGCAGACCTTATTTCTTTCCATATTCTCATTGCTTCAGCCTCTCCTAAGTGGCTACTGTATGTGTCACCTCGCTTATGGGATGCCCTAAGTAAGGGGAAAGAATGGCCACTAGAGACCCAAAGAGGGATGTGGGAGACATTTGAAACACAATATTTCTCATCCCAGTAGTGAAAATCTCTTCATCCCAGCCATAATTCTCTGGAATATAGATGGCATTTCTTATGCCCAGCCATCTAACAGAAGAGGATGATAGATCACCTGGACTGGGCCACACAGCACGAAGTGCAGCCATAAGCCAATCAAGGAGGGAGTGACTCCCTGGGGTCTGATGTGCATTTTGTAATCGCTGCCTCAAGGTGGGCTGCACTGTCAGGGAAGCCAGCTTTCCCATCTCTGATCCCAACAGAACAATTCCATCCATCCCTAAGTCCCACAGATGCAGGAGCCAAGCTGACATTAACTCCAAAGGCTTCTGCCTAAACTGGGAGCTCAAATCCATCAGCTCAGCCTGAGTATAGGGGTGGAGCATAGAGTGCTCTGTGACCTGGGGAGGGGGTTGCTCCTCTTTTGGGGGAACTTTCAGCTGCTGGGTCTTTATTTTCTTTACAATCACTGGGCATGCTTTCAATACAGGAGGGGTCAGTGCCTCCGGCACCACCCCTTCATCCTTCCCCAGCTCCTCCACTGCCGGGGCTGATGGCACCTTTCTTTCCCCTCCCCCCCAGTGCCTCCTCTGCTACAACCTTTACCTTTTCTACCATGACTCGCAGCAATGCTAGCTCAGTCCTCAGCAGCTCTCTTACCTTCACCTCAATGCTTCGCAGCTGGTGTTCTCGTGCCACCTCCGCCTGTGCTTCCCTCAGGAGTTCATCTTTTACCTTTATGGCCTCTTCCTCCATCAGAGCACCTGGCAGCACTGCCATCTCATTCTGTAAGGAATCTTTTACCTCTTCAGTGGCACCTCGCTGCCGGCGTTCTCATACTGCCTCTTCTTGCATCAGTGCCATTTCCTTCTTCAGGGAATCCACAGAAGTTTGCAGCTCGTGGTCTCGTGCCGCCATTTCTTGGGTCTTTTTCAGGAGCATGTCCTTCTCTTCTGTAGACTTTTTTAATACTGTGAGAAGCAGCCAACTCACCATTCCCGCTGCCTCATGGGCACTCTGTCTCTCAAAAGACCTATTTACTATACCAAGGGCTATCCTTACTGCCTCAGGTGTCACCTCCACTTGCCTCCAGTCCTGGGATGGGGCCCAGTCCTCTAGGAGGCAAGCCACCTCAGACCACATGCCCACTGGGGACAATCCACTGTCTCCCCATTCACAGGGGCAGCCCGCTGAAGCACCCCTCCCATAAGGGCAGCCTGTCTTTTTCCTTGGTCAACAATGAACCCTGCCGACTTCACCAGTTGTCTTGCCAATGGGTTTCAGCCCCCAGCAAGTTCGCTATGGATTCAATGTGACCAAAGAAAATGACAGTGAAATGTTCTTTGGGTGAAAGGGTTTATTACCCAGCTTGTTCTCTCAGCGGTAGGTCGAGCACTAGCATCTTTGCCTACACCTAGAGCACTGGGCCGAGCTCTCTATATAGTGCAGTAATAGCTTATTGCCTAAAGATGTGGAAGCGGTAGCCTAGCAACAGGCCAATTACATCATCAGACAGTTTAAGTTCAGTGAGGATCCTGGCCAAAGGAACCCCAACTTCCTCACACCATGGCACATTGGGAACCTCTACCCCTTGTTTACATACCTGTGCAAGCACCCCAACATCCCTGAGTATGTTAAGCCTGCTCCCAGCCAGCCCATACATGTGTGTGCTGTCTCCCAGCCTAGACGTCCATTTTCCTACATCTCCACTTGCCTGATGTCCTGTGAAATCCTTCTTCCTCTCCTCTCTGCTCTGCTCACTCCCATGATTCACACCTGATATGATGGTCTGTGTGCCTATTGGTTTATTGTAAGCCATTCCTATGTCATCCCCAAACTATTTGAATATAAAGTCTGTGACAACCAGTGGGTAGAAATTACGTTCGCTCTGCTCACTTCTAAAATTCCAGTGCCCAGGACAATGTCTGGCACATGTTATGTTGGCAATAAATATTTGAAGAGTGACTAAGTGAGACAGTTGGGAAGGGGGAATAAATAGCTGAGAAACTGGTGAACACATGCAAGTATGTGTGTGCAAAGACACATATAAAATAATAAAAATAAATGACTGAGAAAAGGGCAAGAGGACATAGGGGTAGGAAGTAGGACTGAAAGATAACAGAACACAAATGTGACAAAAAAATATGAATAAAAGGGGAGAAAGGGAAGCCAATGTGAGAAAGACTGCGTCTCCTTGCTCCACGTCCCTCGGCGTAGCCCTGTGGCCCCATCTTCTCTCTGGATGCTGGCATCTTTGTCGGGCTGGGCACAGAGTGGTGAGAGGCATGACTCTCTGTCATGAGATTCCCTCAGGTCTCTCTCAGGTTGTTTTCTCTGTACAAAGTTTCAAAAGTGTGCCTTGAGAAGCCGAGCATTAGCACCTGTTGGCCACTGTTCTGAGCTGGGGAGACAAGACTTTCCAGGTTGCTGCTGAAATGAGAGACTGTTCTTCCCCATCTGTCAGGAAAGGCAGAGAACACGGTGGGGCAGGATGGAGAGACACGGGGCGGTGGGGTTGGTGTTAAAGAAACAGACCAGTGATGGGAAGTTCAATGCCTTCAGTCCATTTTATCACACCACTGCCCAGGCCCTTGTCTCTGCTTCCTTCCCACCTCGAGTCCTGTCCAAGGACCCTCTTCCATGTCAGCAGGTCTGAAGCTCATGCCTTGCTTGGGGAAGTGTTTCCAGTTTGGGGAAAGGGTACGAGGTCTGGATATGTACACAACAAGGCCCGAAACTACTTTGTTGCCTTAATATGCATTTTTTTAAATCAGTTGCAGCCATTTTCCCAAGTGGCTATTGTCCTTGCTAGTACTGGCCACTCTCATGCTTTGCCCACTCTTGGGTCCTTAATGAATTTTTCTTTTGATGCTTTAAAATTAGCTTTTTTACATTTTTTAATGCATTACCCAGATTCTCTTAAATACCTAATTTCTAGTTTGTACTTGACATTTCCTAATTTTGTATTTCTAGTTTTAGAAACCTGAATTCTTTTCTGGTCAGCCCTTTGATTACCCGCTGCTATAACCATGGGGTCCCTTTGGTAATCACAGTGCCTGATAGTTCTGAATCTTAGTCCACTATATTTTTGCTTTTAAAAAACATATATCTGTTCCTTTTTTTCTTTTCCTGCCTCGGTGTGTAACTTTTATTTTCTGAGCCGGAATCATGGTGTTTCTTGGTCTTTTGGAATGAGAAACGGGTGGGAGTCAGGGTGGGAATCTGCAGGGAGGGTTGGCAGGTGGGGGCAACAGTGGGGGACGGAGCCCAGCCACTCTGCTAAGGACGGTTTCTGAGGCCAGCGAGAATCCTGATGCGATGACACCAGGTGGAACTGGGGGAGTGTCGGGATATAAGTGACACCTGGCAGGCGACTGTCGGAGACACATATATAGCTACATTACAAAGGCATATGATCATAAGCATATTGTAAACCTTCACTAAAACTGCAAGCCTCCTTAACCCATTGTCTATAGAAACACTACCCTTCCCTGAGCAGTGAATAAGCAATGAGAAGCCAAGTTTGTGGTCAGTGCATCCGCGACAAAGTTCGACTTTGGGGCAAAAAATAAAATCAGAACTTTGCTGGTCTTATGCTTGTTTTATAGTTTTGGAAAATTATTAGTATGTAAGAGAAAGAGGCATTTTAATGGTTTGGTGTTTGGTGCCGACAAAAGGACTTAGTAAGATCTGGCCAGCCATAAGAATGTAGTCTGTATTATGTAAGTGGTGGTCATGTGACTGATCCATGTCTTGGCTTATCATGTGACATCGGGAGTGTGATATGGGGTATGTTTCCCCAGGGGACATACAGATCTAGCCTACCCTTTTTGATAGCTCTGTTGCATACTCTCCCAAAGTGTTGCCAACATGTGTTTGATCATTTGCATACCACTAAGCATTTAGATCACCTTTAATGACTTTCTATTGAAAATAATGTGACCATAAACATACAACACACATGCTTCTTTATGCACAGTGTGAAGAACTGATATAGCTTAGATTCCTAGAACTGGTTTCTCAGTCAAAGGAAACGTGCATTGGGATTGAAAGAGACCCAGCCTTTCCAAAATGCTGTACCCCTGTGTGTGGCGAGCTGATTTCCCCGCATCCAAACCCATGAGATACTGTCCATCTGTCTACTTTTTGCTCATCTGATGGCAAAAACTGATATTTCATGGTTTCTAAACAATTTGGAATGCTAAGGGATTTCAATTTTGAAGCTGTCATTTAAACAGCTTTCCTGGTGATAATTATTGAAAGCAAATTAAAGGGAAGGTGTCAAGGGTGGAATGCACATCAGAGAAGGAGGGTGAAAACAGAAAATATTATCTAGGTGAGAGGAACGCAGGACCAGACTTATGGGTAGCTATGGGCCTGGCAGAATGGGGCATGTGTGAGAAACTTGCAAGAGGAAGGATGAGAAACGCATTTGCCTTTATGCCCCAAAGCTGCCTCCTTGCCTGTACCTTTTGTCTCCACGCTCATGATTACCCTTCCACACGTGAAGGCAGATTTGTGTCCCAACATGTTGCTGCAGAAGTGGACGGCATGCAGAGGAACACCTGAGGTCTGGTGTCTTCTCCAGTAGCTAACCTCCAGGAGGTCCCTATCAACCAGGAGGGTGGACCAGATTCTGACCACCAAGGTTATATGCTGCCCCACAGTCTGGGCACTGAGTGTGAAGAGCTTTGATCTTTTGCGGGGGTCGGTGAAGAAAGCAGGTTTTAATGTCTCTTAAATATTCTATCTTCAATGCAGAGAAGTGTGCAGATTCATACGGTGCCAAGAATTTTTTAAAAAGTGAGTTAGGTGGGAAATTCCTATAGGATGCTAAAAGATGCTTTCAATTTACTTTTCTTAAGCTGGAGAAGGAAATAAAGGATTAGGAAGTTAAAGGGGAAGATGTTTAGGTTAGAATGGAAATGTTTATTCATACTGGTTATAAGCTGAGTAAATGAAGCTGTGAGCCAAGCCAGCCATTATAGGAATTAAAAATCTTGGGATGATGAAACTATGCGGTTGGCATTTTTACATAACATACCTCCTATTTGATTAGCACTTAACAATTTCCCTAGCACTTTCTGCTTACCAACACAATCTCGTTAAAGTTTATTTATTTATTTGCAAGGTTGCTCTCTAGTGCAGGGCGGGGTGGGAGGGACGCTGGGAGGGGTGGGGCAGGGTGCATGTTTGGGCTGTGGAAGGGCATGTAACAGTCCCACTGAACCTTGTAATGCCCTCACCCCATGAACAGCACTGCCCTGGACCCAGGCACAGACTTGGGGCTGTGAACTATTGAAAAGGCAAGAGATGTCTCAAGCTGTAGCAACATTTCACTGCAGTGCAGGCAGCCAGGTTCCATACCAACTGAAGTGGATGCAGCCAATGGAAGCCTGAAAGGCGGCCAGGCAAATAAATTTGAAGAGTGGAAAAGAATTGCGATGGCAACAAAATATTTCTCTGTAATACTGTGTAACTTAGCCAGGCATAAGTCTGGCAGAGCAAGGGCTTTCAAACTTTAGAAGCACTCAGAACTCCCAGAATAGAAGGCTGCTGCAGGCTCCTAAGAAGCACAGGCTGACCTCACATGTTTGCCCTAATGAAAGGGGCTCTCGGGGTGAATAGTAGGAAGATCATCTATTGACCTCTTCCAGAGCTAATGGGCAGTATTTAACATTTTATGATAAAAAAAAAACTTTTAAACAAATATAAAAGTCAAGAGAACAACACAACAACCCTCACATAACCACTGGCCAGATTCTCCCTTCCCTTTCTCCTTATCATGGGGGTGCGTTTGGTCTCCTGCGGTTTTGACATATGGGCTATTTCCGGTCTTTTGCTGCAATGAATACCCTTTGACCTATATCTTCGCACATTCTTGCAAGCTATCTTTAACTAGATTCCTAGAAGTGTGATTGTAGGGCCAAGGAGGAAATTAATATGTAGTTTTGCTCATGTTGCCAAATAACCCCTCCCAGACTTTACCATCTCCAGGATTTGAGAGGGCCTGCTCTCTGTGGTCTCTGCAGCACAGCTGTTGTCAGTCTTTTGTATTTGTCACCTGGTAGGTGAGAAACAGCACCTCAGTTAAGTTTTAATTTGTATTTCTCCCTTTCTTTTCCTTTTGTTCAGAATTTTGAGGACTTAAACACTCTTAGAGTGACTGTTTATGTCTTCTACTCCTATTTAAAGAATGTTTTGCAAAGGCTGGGAACGGCAATAGATGCGAACAGTTGAATTGTTGGGACTGACTTTGAGTGCTAGGTTGAAAAAGATTCTGTGGCTGAATCCAGATTTAAAAGGACTGAATGTTCTATGACTAAAGAGTGTCTTCTGCTTTGGGCAGGGTAATGATACCTGCAATACATGTGCACAACTTAGTCACTCCTGTTTGAAACTCCTGCTTCAGTCAGAATCAGAACAGTCAGAAAAGTCTACAGAAATGTTTCTTCCCTCCATGTGAAAATAAATCTCTTGGTTTGAAGAAAAATCGTATTGTATATTTAGTATGATTTTAGTATTGTACTTTTCAACTCCTAATTCATTAAAATCAAACATTTTTACATCTTGAAAATGGTATCTCTTGGAAAGGAATGTGAGCTGATTATATAAATGGAAAACTGAACTTGAATGTCAGTATCTATTTTTATCTAAATATTTACATTCATTATCTGAACTCAACTACCTAGAGTTAAAATCTTATTAATAGCATGTATCTCCAAAGATGTAATTTGCAAAAGTATTTGCCAAATTCTTTTTTAGAAATTGAGATATAATTGGCTTATATCATTGCACCTGATGATTTGATAATATGTATATATTGTGAAACGATCACCACAGTAACTCTAGTTAACATCCATCATCATACATAGTCACAAAATGTTTTTTCTTGTGGTGAGAACTTTTAAGATCTACTCTCTTAGCAACTTTGAAATATGCAATATAGTATTGTTAACTATATTCACTATGCTGTACTCTGCATCCCCAGGACTTGATTATTTTGTGCCCGGAAATTTGTGCCTACTGACCACTATTGCCCATTTCACGGCTCCACCATCCCCTGCATCATCCTATTTTGAGTGAGGTCAATCACTTTTTCAAATGGTTAAGAGCTGTTTACACTTTTTTTCCCTCTGTGAACTCACTCTCTATAAATCTTGTCCAGTTTTCTATCAGGTTATTGGTCTTTTCTTTCATTGCTTCTAAATTTTGAATTTTGAGACATAATTAGGAAGGCTGAATTTTGAACCATAATTGGAGAGGTTTTCTTACTCCAGGTAATAAAGACATTTACTCTTATTTTCTAGAGCTTAGTTTCAAAATTCTACGTTTAAATTTCTGATACGTTTGTAATATATTCTGGCATAGAGAGTGAGGTATGGATCTA
Source organism: Smutsia gigantea (assembly GCA_032199065.1). Lineage (NCBI taxonomy): Eukaryota > Metazoa > Chordata > Mammalia > Pholidota > Manidae > Smutsia > Smutsia gigantea. Next base: position 22,590 of record JAVSCE010013127.1, read on the forward strand.
ATTTTACTTTTTACTTGTCCTAACAGCCCTTATTTGTGAATTCTGTCTTTTACAGGCTGATTTAAGGAGGCATCTTTATCACAGATGCCAGCACTATACGTACTTGATTCTACCTCAGGACTTTCTATCCTTTTCATTGGTCTGCTGTCCTTTCACTTTCCAAAACCACCCTATTTTAATTAGTGAAAGTTTATAATATGTTCTAATATCTTGTAGGGATAATTATCCCCCTATTATTTTCTTCCAGGATCTTTCTTACTATTCTTATTTATCTTTCCATATGAACTTTATAGTCAACTTAGACATTCAGGTCTTCTTTTACTGCTATATCATTTTCTGAAGGTAGGGTGTCTGCAGCCCCACAGGTGCCAAGAGCAGCCCCTGGGAGTGAGCTAATTTGTGGCCACACTGGCTTCTTTTAACACTGGTCAGTAACTCGCCACACAGCTAAGTGGAAGAGTCTTTGCCCTCCGTGAGCTTATAATCTAATGAAGAAGAATGAATACAAATTACTACAACACAAAGAAGAAACCCTAAGTTATTAGAGGGCAGGGACATTTAATGGAACATTGCCTAAACATGTAGGCAGCCTGATAAATTACCAAGGTCTAATCAAGTTCGTAATTAAATTGAATGGAGGTGAAGAAGACTGGAATAAAATCCCAAGTTCCGAGGGTAGACAGAAGAAGAAGGTATTCATTTGGAATTGGAAACTTTTGACAAGATGGTGACATTTATTATTGGCCTTGAAGAATTATTGTATTCACTCCCAGGAGGCTGCTCTAGGCATCTCTGGGGTTGTAGACACTCGAACTAGTAAATGGCTATGTAGGAGAAGAGAGACCCAGGCAGGGAAAGAAAGTATGTAAAGACCAGAAGGTGGGGCGCTTATGGTGTGTTTAAGAAATGGGGATGAATCCTTGGTGCCAGAACAAATGACACTGGGGATGGGTGAGAGAATATGGAAGGGTAGGGGTACCATGGGTATAGCAGGAAATGGGACTGGAAATAAGAGCTGGACCCTAAAGATGGGAAAACATGATATGTTTGGAAAAGTTTATATCTATGGTCATTATGAACCTTTGACATCTTGGGGCAGGGAGGAGATATCAGTAACACAGTTAAAGTGCATGGTGAGAGAGTAGGATTTGGACGTGGTTAATTTCAGGTATGGTAAGTGTTTATTACAAAAAGAATTTATTGTTTCAGTTAAAAATAATGTGAAAAATACCACCAATAACACGGGGTCCTCTGAGCCTTGTATCCAAAATTAACATGACACAAGCTCAGAGTAGGAAAGTTTACTCTGAATTTCTTTTAAGAAAAGTGAAATGAGTAAATTTACATCTGAGTTGGGTTCTTTACAATAATTTAACAGTTCTAGAGAATTGGGCCCTAATCCCATCAGAATTTGTAAGCTGATCTGGGGCAAAGAATAATTCTCTGTTATAACATGATAAAAGGTGGCATTCTTTTAGAGAAATGTCACTTTTTATACTTTCAGACTCTCAAGGTCTTTTTTTCTCAAAGGGAATCCATTTATTTACCCTATGTAGTTAGAGGGAAAAATGTCCTTTTTAATCTCTTGCTCTCCTATGAGAAAATATGGTGTCCCAAACTATAAGCATTTATTACTTTTAAACTTTAAACTTTCTATTTATTGATCATAAAAGCATACATTTCATTAAGAACTGCAAGTGAATTATTGCCATACCTATAACTCTTTCCGAGGATAGCTGGGACCAAATAGCCATGTTGTATAGTTTCTGTGGACTCATTCACTGCAAGGAGAACAGCTAGGAAAAGGGTAGAGAAAGACAAAATTCCACAATCAGATAATGAAGAAAAGTCATATATTAATTAAGCACTAGGGATTCAAGTCAAAATGATCACAAAGGACTATTATTACTTCAAATTTCACTCAGTCATTGCTAGTATATAGGAAAGTAATTGACTTTTTTATATTAACCTTGCATCCAGCAACCTTGCTATAATCACTTTTTAGTTTCAGGAATGTTTTTGTCAGAATTTATACATAGACAGTCATGACATATGCAAACAAAGACAGTGTTATTTCATCTTTACCAATCTGCATGCTTTTTATTTCATATTTTGGGACATATTTGGGGGTGGCATATTCTGCCCAGCTTTGTCCCCAAGTCATTAACTAAACTTTTTGAGTGTTATTCTTGATCCACTACTTTTCCTCATGCAAACGTCCACCCTGTTGGCTCTAGTTTTGCAGGTTGTGGGAGCGCTGGCCAGCTTCTCTCCCTGAGCATTGAGCCCTTTGGCCCATCAGCCCTGAGGTCAGGAGTGAGGTAAGAGGAGGCTGTCCCCACAGGAGAGTTTTGAGGTAAGTTGAGTTCAGAAACTATAAAGACTTTCAAAAACTCTTTTACAATAGAAAATATCTTCTAGTACTTCTATCATTTTTATATGCACAGTTTTGGTTGTTGATTTAGAGTAGAGCTCCCTCACTCTGTTATATCGCTTTCTATTTTCCACGACACATTGGGCTCAGTCTTTAAGAGCTACAGGTTCTCCTATCCATTACAATGCTCACTTGAGCTATCCATACAATGTTTTATAACATACAATGGCAACAACGACAGTAATAATAATAGTCCTTCAAGTCCAACAAGACATAAAAAGATTTATATATCCTGGCCAAGTGTAATTTATCCAATCTATTTAAGGCTGGTTTAACACTTGAAAATCACGTGTGTAATCCATCACTTCAACAGATGAAAGAAAAAAAAACATCACATGATAATATCAATAGATGCAGAAAAAGCATTTGACAAAATTCAATACCCATGCATGGTAAAAATTCTCAGTAAACTAGGAATAGAGGAAAACTTCCTCAGTTGGATAAAGAACATCTACAAGGTGCCTACAGCTAACATCATATTTAATGGTGAGAAACTGGAAGCTAACTCACTCACTAAGATCAAGAACTGGGCAAGGTTGTCCCTTCAAACTATGCTTTTCAACATCATACCTGAAGTCCTAGCTAATGCAATAATGCAAGAAAAGGAAATAAAAGGCATAGGGAGTTGGCTGGGCTGGCTGCCTGGGCTCCGGGTCTGAGCAGAGCCCTTGCGTTCCTTGTGGAACAGCTGTTCCATTCACAGTACAGACTCACTCAGGGCAGGGACAAGGGGAAGGTCATAGGATTTGAAAAAGAAAAGAAAAACTCAATTTTCCCCGAAATTTCATTAAAATGTGAACTGTAGAAGCAGAAAATAGAAATTGGACATAAATAGTTCCATATTTTTCTAATTTTTTCACAATCCCACATTTTTCCATTTGTGTCAGAAGGAAAAATTACCTTGATTTTCAGAATTACCGTGCTTAATATGTGCTTCCTTTTCCTCCTGCGCCCCCTCCTTCTTTTCTTTCTCCGATAAGATCACTTTCTCCAGAGAAGACCTTCTCCACACTGACATCCATTTTGTCATGGTATGTTTTCATCTTTCGGCTCCAAGACAGGATCAAAGAAAAAGGATGTATTTTGAAAAAAATACCCTTTCTCTTTTGAAGAGTTATGAGCCAACAATTTAAATCAAGGTCATTCTTTTCCTTTGAAATTTATCAAGATGAACTCTGACCCACCTACTCTGATACATGGAATCAGCTTTCTTTTCCAACCACTGACATTCATGTTAGATCAGAAAGCAAGACTTTTTCCATTTCATCTATATCGTTTGATTTATCACCAGTTGATGTCTCATCTTTTCAAAGTAGAGTGAGATCCTATCGCTCATTTCTGCAGCAGCTAGGTTTCTGGTCTCTGATTTCCATTCTATATATGGATGCAATTTTACATCCAGCATTCAGAGGTTACTTAAAAACCTTTGGAATTATTATCCAACTTGGCCTCATGATGGAGATAAAATATATAATATGTCACTAGTTGTATATGAGTGTTAGTAACAGTATATAGCTTTTTGTGTTTTCTTCATGGAAAATTAAAGTGCTTATTGTGGAGAATAGGTATTTAACAAAAACTATTCGGTGCTGAATACAAGTGAGGTGCCCTGTAGAGCACACCATCCTGCTGAGGCATTTAGAAAAGAGAATACACACACAGATGTGAGGGAGGCTGGACACATCAAGTGTAGCATCCACTCCGCCTGAATGATCAGCCAATGAGATAAAAGACTGAATTGCCTCTACTCTTTCTTCTAAATTGGGCATAATTCTAACATAGTTGGTTGGTTTTCTTTAGAATAGTAGATTAGCAATTGCAAGTTATCCGGGGGAGTTAGACATCTGTAACCTGCCTGCTGAAAGAATTAATGGCTAAAAGCCTACCACTCAAAGAGGGGTCAGAATGTCCTGAAAAAGCCTTCAGAAGGACTCAAGTGACGTGGAGCCAGAGTCTCTTTATGAAGAAATTTATTGTCTTCCACACTCCACTGGCTCATGAAGACATCACATGAATGATACAACTGGAATTCCATGGCTTGAGAGGCTCCAGCTCAGGGTAGCCAGCTGAAACCACCATGCCCGTGTGGTGCAGGGGCCAGAGTGCCCTCGCCGGAACCTCAGTGCTCTGCACACTGCACTCTGTCCTCTGCTGCATTTTGCCATTCAGTCATCCAGTTGCACCCATGAGGGGGGGACCACAGTACTCTCCTTGCCACAGCTTGGAGATCAGAGCTAAGTTTCCCAAGGCCACCCAGCCACTAAGTGATTGAGGAGGGTCACACCTGGCCCACCTGGCTCCAGAAAAGTGATCGCTCAGAGAGTGGTCAGACTTGTAATGGAATCACTAGGTGTCTGTTAAAGTCCTGAGCTCTACCTTGACCCACTGGATCAGAGCATCTGAATGTGGAGCCTGGGATTCTGCTTCCTGGAGGAAAGCATGGCATTCCCATGCCTGAGTGCAATAGGGTGTGCAGCCCCTGGGCAGCGGCTAAACCTCAGGAGACAGGGTGGATGCGATGGTGGCTGGAGGAGATAACATGGCCATGGCAAGATGCAGTGTGCTGATGATGGCAGGCATGGCCAGGTGGCTCTGTCCCCTCCCTCAGGAGTCCCACTGGAATGACAGAAAAGATAACTGAAAAGACGGAAAAGTAAGGAAATACATGGATGTTGGAACACGGGAAAGAGGCCATCAGTGGGCCATTCATTTTGAGGAAATCTTGAGAGATATACTGTTGAGGGGGGGTCTGAGCAGGAAGACACTGTAATCTGAATATTTGAAGGGGACCAGGGGTTCTCCCCTGGAAGTTGTGGGAAACAAGCTTGTGTCTCAGTACAAAGGCAGGAGTGGTGGTGAGATCTGGTAGGTGGCCACACTGGGCCCTGGGGGTGCTGGGCCCTTACTTTCTGCCCTTTGGGCTGCTCAAGACCCTCAGCTGAAACCTCAGTGCTGGCGGGAGGGGGCTGTCGGGAGAACAGAGCTCATCCCCTTTGGGTAAGGCTCCAGCAACCTGAGGGTGCCAGCACTTTTGGGTGGCCTGACTCCCCGTGAGCTCTGCCCTATCTCCCCCATCTGTGCTAATCTCCGTAGCACTCTCTTCAAAGGACTGCTTGGACCGACCTCAGAGGAGAAAACCAGAGAGCGGGAGAAAGCTTAATTGAATGTAATTATTAATTGAGTATATGTGAGTATGTAATTATATAAATATTGTGTGCACACATCATATTATGTTTCTGTAACATGCATGTGTAAATAATGTCTTTCATATACATACTATTATATATTAATACATAGGTAAATATATGAACATATGAAGTGGTAATATGTATTAACATATGAAATTAATACATGAATTGCACATTATTTTATGTGTATATTACATACTCCTACATATTTCATATACATACATGTAGAGTGTGTGTATACATTCTGTAGGAAAATTTAAATGATGGACTGCTATGGAGAAGGAGCCTTGAGAACATGAATGTGTTCTTAGAGTTGAGAGAAATGTAAGTAAAAGGACAGGAAGGCTAGTAAGTTGGGATGGGCTGAATACCAAGCTGCAGGCCTGGAGGCTGAAGCTGGGGAATCTCCCAGGACTTGGAGCAGAAAGACATAAAAGAAAAATTCCCAGAAGACCCAAGCCTGAAACCACCACCTTCACCCATACAAGCAGAGTGTAGCTGCAGGAAGAGAAGGACTTTGACTTTTCACTGTGGACCCCTTTGAACCACACAAATTTCTTTCCTTACCAAATGCCAACATTACTTAATAGAAATGGTGGATTTAGCTTGCATGCTGTCCAGGTGGCATCTGGGAGGCCTTGAAAAGGAATATTGAATCAAACTTGGTGCAGTATTCCTGGATTTTTGTTGAACAATATGAGATAGGAGTCAAATCTCATTTAAGAGCTCCCTCTGTTCTCGGGGGTCAGTGTTTCCATTCTTACTGCCCCAGCTGCCGTGGAAACTGGTCTCTCTTTTATCCCAGGTCTCCCTTTCCTTTGCCCTAGTTGGTGTGTGGCTTGGTGGGCATTTGGACTTCATCTCTTCTTTGATGAAGGCAGCCCATGTGGCATGGTTGGTGCCGAGGTGCTGAGCAAAGCCGTCATCTGTCCGGACCAACTTCTTCCCTCACCGGCAAGTGGTTCATGCCCAAGCTGCATTAATCTCTGAATGGGGCAAAGGTCAGGCTGGCAGCAGACTCAGTCTGTGATGCAATGATGGTAGGAAGAGAGAGGCAGGGCAGGGAGGGCTTCCGTTCCTGTGGTCTCAGTGGAGTGTACCCCTTTGACTTACAGACTTGCTCATTCCTGTGTCACCAGTTGGTATGTGGTGGCCACACAGCTTCCTGAGCTCCTGCGACGCCCGAACACCCATTTGGCTTGTTTTCAGGAGAAAGTGAATTCACGGCTCTCAGTGGCCTGAGAGGGAGTGAAGGATCCCAGAGTCCACATGGGCCCTGGCAAGAGGCTGGCAGGATCCAGTAGTGGGGCACGCGGCAGCCAGAGTTCTAAGTTCTCGAGGCCCATGTCCCTAGGGTCCATACTCTGCATAACCCCCTTCCCTTGAGAGGGGGCCGCACCTGGAAGTAAGGTGGTGGGATTTCACTCTGTGCCTGTGAATAGGGCAGGTTACATAACATGGTAGAAAGGGTCTCTTCCAGTATCATCAAGGTGCTTCATCTGGTTATGTGAGTTAATCAAGAGGGAGATTACCGTGTGCGGGAATGACCTATCAGGTGAGTCCATAAGAGAGACAGGAAGAGTAGACACGCTCCTGCCGGCTGTGGGGAAGCAGGCTGGCCATCAGGCTGCACAGCCCGGACCCGAGGGCGACCTTCATCAACAGCCAGCAAGAATTGGCGGATCTCTGGCTAAAACCACCCACACCTCCCTGACTGCTGAGCTGGGAAGAGGACCTGCAGCCTCAGGTGCTGTCTCAGTCCCTGCTGACACCTTCCTCTCAGCCTGGTAAGACGCTGCGCAGAGGACCCAGCTAACCTGTGACCAGAATCCTGACCCAGGGAAACTGAGATAATAAAGAAGTGCTGTTTTCAGTAACTAAATGTATGGTAGTTTGTTCTGCCACTCTAGGAAGCACATTCAGGGCCCGATGCCCCCGCACGTCAGATGAGGTTCCAGAGCGGGCTCCTTCAGCTCAGAGGAAGAGCCACTGGGGCTGATCTATCATGCTGGCCACACTCGCAGGGGTGTCCATTACTGCAGGAAGCCCCTGAATGAGGGGTTCCTTGGGGATGCACTGTGGGGTGGTGCCTGGTTCTGGAGCCAGACGAGGTAGGAGCACCCTGGCTCGATTATCACTGGTTCTGTGCTCTTTAGGAAATGGCTTCACCTCCTTGAGCCTTTCACCATCTGTAAGACGTGGATAAGCACATCCTCCACTCCTGGGGCTATTGGGTTGAATGAGGTGATTCTAGAAGTTCTAGTCACAGTGCTAATGCCTAGAAAGGGCTTGGTAAACTCTGGTGCTTTATTAGGGTCCCTGGAGCACCCTGGGTGCGGTCTCCAAATGTACTCGCCACTGGGCTCACAGGGACCTGGGTTCTGAACAGGGGTAAAACCTGTGGGTATCTGACACCAGAACCGGCAGACGCCTTTGGGGACTGCGAGTGCCTGAGAAGAGCAAAATAACACCTGTTTTTAAATGCTGACCCCAGCTGCTAAGGAGAGGGGCAAAGAAAGGTGCTTGACTCATTTGAAAACATTTCCTCATGTCTGGAGAGAACGGACGCAAGAATTTGTGGGGCTTCTGATGAGGGCTGCTCAAGTTGGCTAAAGTGAGACCCAGATTGGGAGACCAAATAAGGGCTGAGACGCCTGTGGCTGTCCCTGGGGGACTGGGACTCAGGCATGCCCGTGAGGTGGGGCTCACCAGTTGCCCTCCAGACAGGGTCAGCTGCTGGCCTGGGCTGGCCACGGGGACCGCACGTATGTGAGCAGGGACTGGAGCTCATGAAAGCCAGCAAAGCACAAGGAATCTGCTGCTCTAAAACCCCAGAGATGAAAAGGAGCAGGCCAGCTGGGTAGCTGGTGGGGGGCATATGGGTTCACACCCCACCACACCCTCATCCCGAGTGCCAAAGACAAACAAAGCCAGACGCTGAAGTGGTAAGGACAGATTTTAACAGAAATATGTCACTGCAGTAGGGCAAAGGGTCCAACATGACTGAATTTGCCCTTATTTGCTCAGAGGTGACTGGGTGCTTTAAAGGAAGACTGGGGAAATGGGGGAGGGTGAGTGGGGGCTCAGCAGAGTCAGGGAAGTGAAAAATTACAAAAAACGGGAAGGGAGGTTTTCTGGTCGAGACATAACCCATCTGGCTTTGCTAACTCACACTTAGCCAGGTTAAGCTCCCACCTTCCCACAGAGGCAGGGATGGGACCCTATTTTCAGGATTTGGCTGGAAAAAAAAAGATTCTTTTGGCAGCTTTGGGTTTTCTCATCCAGGCACTGTAGGGGGAGCTACAATCGTCCTAGGGATGTGGCCTTGCATTATTAAAAATGTCAGTATTTTTCAGGGCTTCTTAGGCTAAGTTTGGGGCCTTGTTGGGAAGAGGGCTCGGAGGAGCCTGCTAGCATCTGGTCAAGGTGGGGGAGTCGCTGTCCAGAGCCCCATGCAGCCCAGGACTTGCCTCGTACCCGCCCCACCCTCTGCCCCAGGCTCCCAGCACTGACTGGCTCCTGTGGGCCTCCCACCAAGGAGACACAGAGTCCATGGAGTGAGGGTGTCACATGGCACATCCCAGAGGGTCCTAACAGCCTGAGACACACTGGGATGAGCCAGGCTTTTGATGTCCGCCCAGCATTCAGCCCTTCTGCAGGCTCTTTGAGCTCCTGCCTCTGCTGTTGTCGTCATAACCACAAAGAATGCTGCCCCCCCCGTGAGGGTTCTTCCACATGGTGCTGTCCCACTGGGGGCATTCCCTCCGGGCCTCGCTGTGCTTGCCCCACCAGCACGTCCTCGGGGTCGCAGGCCACAGTTCCCCCCAGGGACAGGCAGGCTGGCTCTCTGGTGTGGAGATAAAGTGACTTTACCCAAGTGTATTCTAGTCATTGATTAACTTCAACTATGACATTGAGATGCTTCTGGCAGACAAAACAATTGATCTCTAGTCCCCGAGAATTTCAAAATCATCTCTTTTTAAGAAAAAGGCTATATGCATGTATGTGTGTGTATATATAGATGTATACACACCCTATATATACCATATATGCATGTATATATATGTAATTTTTTAACATCTTGCAATGGTGCGGGCATGACTAGTAAGGGCACATTGTGTTTAAAATCAGACATGTGCTGAAAACAGTTTGGCTAAAACAGAGTCTACCACCTGTTTTTAATTGTCGAGAGAACTGGATCTGTGACAGAACAAAGATGTGGCGTTTGCCTGTCTGGAGCCGGGCCTCCCAGATGGCCACTCTGCTTCTTGCGTGCTGTGTTTGGAAAAGCAGCACAGTGTGATCTGGGCTCTGAGGACAGTGGGCTGGTCCTCGCCAGCATCTTGGGGTGTCCCTGTCCCTGGGGTCCTCCCAGACAGGCTTGCTCTGTCTCTCCATTCCCCTCCCCTGCACCACCCGCCTTCCAGGCCAGAAACGAGGTGCGGCCCTAACAGAAGGACTGGGTATGTGGTATAAGGCCCCAGTAGCAGTTTGCTGACAGACTATGGATAGATATATGGTAAGACTTTAGTGAAAAAACAATAAAGCAAAAAAAAAAAAAGAAAGTTTGAGTAATGAACTTCTGGCCTCACCTGAGATTTGTGCAGTGCACGAATATATACAGACACCTTATATGTACACAGCATATGTATATGACAGATTGGCTAACCACAGCAGGACACAGCCGTGCAAGCACACAGGCCGATTTAGGGGAACGGTGTTCTGGACCCTCCTTCCGGAAGCCAGCTGCCTGAGCAGGCCCTGGTGGCAACAGGATCTCTGTTCCCTCCATAGTCACCCCTTTCTCCAGGCAAGGGTGGGGCAGGCATGCTGGGCTTCCGGGAGGGAGAGGCCGTCAGGGCAGCAGAGAGGATATTCATTGCACTGGGAAAGCATTGGGAAAGTGAATGACTAATGGTTGCTTAACAAATCCTTTTGCAAATCAGAGTTCTAGCTCTTTGCTTTCCAAGAACTGGAGGAGGATTCAGCCAATTTATAAACCAATAGACTGGATCATTAACAATGACTGTTCATAATCATCAACAGATAATTTCCAGCATGTAACTTAGAGGGAGTGGAACCTTTATAGCAAAACTCCTTCCATTCATGTGTGAAGTTTCTCTCCATGTTTACATGTATGAAAAGAATAGAAACACAATTGATACCAAACCCTATCACATGCTACCAATAAGTAACATCCATCCATAGAGACATGAAATAATTTGGAAAAGTCTTAGTACACTTCATCTCACTGTATAATGTGTTTCTGATAAGCGTATATTTTCAGTAATTTTTAGTAATTATCAAAGTATGTATACAGTCATTTTACTTTAATGAATTGAGTGCTAATAATTATAATGATGACTCAGTATGGAAAAAGTTCACTTAACATTTAGAGACTTATGTTTATAGAAAGTTTAAGTGTTAAGTTTCTATACATATTTTTGTTGCAGAAAACTCAATCATGTGATCTACAAGATAATTTAGATAAAAATTATTATAAAAAGTTATTTGAAAATTATAAAAACTATTATTTAAAATCCCATGGGAGAAGGGGAATGAAAATCTGAGTTGAAGGAGAAACATGAATAATATAAAATTAAGCTGTTAAGGAAGAGCTTGTTTACATATTTTTTAAATGGATGATTTTCGGTCTCAGATTTTTAGGATATTTAGATTCCACTGGACACATTTAAAAGAGTATGTACTTTTTGTAATGTCAACACATCCTACGTGCTGAAAGTTAAGTCTTTTGAAACTATTTCTATGCATGATAAGAATGTTAGATGTCAACTTAAAAATATGCATGGGGGAACATGGTAACTCCACATTCTTTTAGGCAGTGACAGTCCAAAGGCTTGCAGACCTCATGGAGAACTAGGATGTAGAGGAAACATTGCCTGAGGTCATGAATAGGCAAATGCTTGTATTCCTAGAAATAGTAGTTTCCCAGATACTGGGGGAGTGCTTTGCTAAATCCACTCCTAGGGAACTGTTAAAAGCCCTGGAAAATATAACTAGATGAGGAAGGACTAGCTAAGCATGATGACAGTGGAAGTAATTGCATGGAGAAAAATCACGGGATTTGAGCCTATGGCAAATTTAAACTTCTGTATGTCAGAAAACACCCCAACTAAAATTAACCACCAGTGGTTATAGTAATGGTTTTCAAACTTTCCCTCATAAATTCCTAAAAGTGCACTGAAAAACAAGACACCCTTTACACATTATGAAAGTGGCTTTTGACATGTTTCATTCTAAATTTACATATTTCAAATACGTAAATTTCTGGCATGTTGAAAACATTGACATATAAATCTCTCTATATGTTATGTCATTCTTTTAAATGTATGCAATGAAATCTACTTCCTAAGTAATATAAAATGCACTATTATCCTTAAAAAAATATACATGCAAAACCTTTGTCAGCTGGAAATTGTAAGCTTTTTTCTTTGTGTTTATTTCTTTTCCCTCCACACAATTTTATCTTAACAACTTATTTTTTGCTTTAATGTCTCTTGTTCATGCTGTCATACTCTATCACAAAACACACATGCACATTGCTCAAAACAAATGCACTAAAAGTGTTGTTAAATGATTATGAAAATTGTTTTGGAAACTTAATGAAATGGATGAGGATTCTTTTCCAGTTAGTCCACGCACCCGTGGATGAACACCCATAACCCTAGGATGGATGCTTAATGCTAGAATGTGGTGGACTCCAGCACTGACTCTATTCCTATTTTAGCTTTTTACTGCTATAGCACTGAAAAGTTTTGATTTTCATTACAGCAATGATGTTCAGTTCTTTGGTTGTCTTTGGAGTTATATGCCCCAAATTACATAATCATCCACCATTACAAATTATTTTCAAAAGTCTGTCTGCTGACTGACTTAGTTTTGTTAGAAGGAAACATTGGAAACATACTTGTCATGGAGTTTGTTCCCAATTAGTAAAGTCATTTACTTTCTCAGTTTCTGGGAGATATACAAGAAAAAGTCTTTATCAGGATTAACAATATGGAAAGGTAATTTTTTTTAAAAGGTGAAATCATGAACTTCATACACTTATAAAATGAATGCATATTAAGATCTTATTTAACTCATTTTCAGTGAGGAACTAGTAAGATACTCCAAGCAGTTCAAAGAGGACTCCAAGAAGAGACACATTTGCAGATCAGGAATATTGATAGGAACATGCAAAATGAGGCAGATAGGCCAGCCTTTTCCATTCTGGGAAGGAAGTCAGATGGACTGCAGGAGGATGGAGTTTACAGGCGACAGGAGGGAAGCATTCCGTATTGCAATCAGCTGTCTACAACTTGTATGTAAAACAGCTGGTTGACAAAGAAAGGCAAGAATTCGATACACTGGCAGGGTGTGCTCTGGCGTCTCCCTAGGGCAGAGCACTGGAGTGGAGCACGCGTCATCGTCCATGATGACTATCCTTATTTCTTTTGCACTTTTAAGTTCCTAATAAAGTGTTGATAAAATGGAAGCATTTATCTCACAAGCAATTTTATACAATATTTTTGATAGAACACTTTTATCACATATGGTATCTATATTTTTGTCAAAACTCTGAAGCTATAGATTTAGATTACTCAATCTATGGAGAATGTCTGCTACATTAACTTAATGGTCCACCCATCATATCACAGTCAGTTTCTGTTAGAGAAAAGTAGGCTTCATCTTTATACACAAATAAGTGAGTTAACATGCATTTTGAGGAATATTGCAGAAGACATTGAGAAATAAATCATTGTTTTTGAAGGTAGATGGCCAATTGCAGTCAAGATTAAACCAATGCTGATTAAATATAACTCAAATATCCATCCTACTACGTCATAAAGAAAAGATAACAATGCTGTTTAGCATCACTTAATTTGTAATAATAAAATGTTATCTGTCGTTAGGCTTACATTCACGGATGGAGAGCCATGGTATCCCTTTGATAAATGTGGTAGGCAAGCATGCATTGAACGCCTGTGTTTAGCTTAAAGAATAATTTTAAAAGACTTTTTTTGATTAAACAAGAATAATTATACAGAATTATTTCTTTAAACACCAGAAAATAAATCCATTATTTTTTTAGACAATATGGTCTCTCCCCTAGGGAATAATTTTTGGTTTTTGGTAATAAAAGTCAGAACATATTAAACATTCTGTCTGATCAAATAAAAGTGAGGACTTATGATTGGGATAAATATTTCACGATCTCGTATAACTGCAGAGGTCTGATTCTCTTATTGAGTGCAACACCGAATCCAAAAGAAAAGCTAATAAACTATTTATTTGTAGGTCTTGCATTTTGTGAAAGATTTGATAGTCTTGAGGAAACATTCCATTAACAACAAAATGAATCGGCATCATTAACATGCATTGCTCCTACTGCTTGGAGAGCCTCCATTTCTTGCTCATGATATCTGTACTAATGCCCTCTGAGTAAAAGAACAAGAGATATTTTTAGAAACCAACACTTTCTTTGTTTTGCTCTCCCAGGACGCTCCCTCAGGAGCTATTTGACAATTGGGGAAGGGGGCTTGTAAGAGGTGAGGTGACTCTTCAGGCTGTGCTTAGAAACACTGAATTCAGAATGTCTTAACTAAGACCAGAAAGAGTGTCAGCTTATAGAGACAGTGTCACCAGTAACGGCTCCATGGGTGAGAGCAGGGACGAAGCGCCTTAGCACTCCTTCGAGTGCTTCATCAGCTCAGGGATGAGATTGAGAAGGGCCACTGGTTTGGTTGCGTTTTACACTCTTACATGACCCATGACAGGGAGAGGCACTGGTCCTGCCTTTGTCTCGTGGGAAAGGCCTCTGGGGAAGGAGAAGCTGTGAGAAGAGGGCAAAGCACTGAGACTTGAGGAATTGCTACCTTGTAACTGCCGGTATCCATGTTTTCCTTGGGAAAACACTGCCTACCTGCAAGGTTAGTGTAAAGGGCTCTGCGCATAGGGAGCCAGGGACTGGTGCAGGGTGGTTCCGCAGGTGCCTCTGACCTGTGTGGCTGCACTCCCTAGACACGCGCAGCAGCATGCCCATTCTTCAGCGCCACCCACACCTCCTGAATCCAGCTCCATGACGAAGAGGTCCTTTGCTGGCTGCTGAGCAGATTTTTCAATTGTTGGAGAATTTGAGGTGGGGAAGAAAATTTCATCCAGGAAATTCTAACAAAAAGCAAGGAAAAATGCTGAATATTCCTAGAACTGATGAACAGATATTGAACAAAACACACAAAGGATGAAACACAATCTAATAAATATAGAGAAATTTCGACCTCTCAAATATAATAGTGTAAAGGAGAAAAAGAGCATTTATCCTACTGTCAAACACTGAAGGAAAAAAAATGAGATAATAGCCAGTACTGGCAAGTATTGGAGAAAAGATGAAACAGTAGCTTTATATCCTACTCATGTGACTACACATCATTAAAAGGTTGTATTTCTGGAGAACAATTTAGCAAAATGGATCCAGAATCATAAAAATGCTTACCCTTTAAAGTCATATTTTATATCTGAGCACTTCACCTACAAAAGTAATGCATATGTAAGTTTTCTCTACAAGGATATTATGATAAAATTGCCCATATTATAACTATTAATTAAGAGGCATACTTAAATTTACTAAGAAATTCATCAGATGGATATTATACATCCATTTCCAATCTGCATTCAAAGAAAATTTAATGATGTGACAGACATACCAACAATATGTTATGTGTAAATTGCAGGATCCAACACCTTACACATAACAGATACTTCATTGAAAGAATAAGACCTTTACTTTCTTTTGTTCGATTTGCACTTTCCTCCAGCCTTTCACACATCAAATGACTAGCATTTTGAGCTATCTCATGGGGACATTACTTGCTGACCAAACATTTAATTTCGGCAGCTTCGTCACTGTGATGTTTGAGTTGTTATTTGAATATACTTTATTCCATTTTGCCCTTATTATTTTATAAAATAGTGAGGAGACTTGAGCCATTAAAGTGGTGTGGCAAGAGATGCCCTCACAAAATGTAAGGAAATCACTGTGAAGTTGGAAATCTGAGGGGGCCTTTAGCCACCATCATACCTGCTTGGACTTGGACTTTATGCCTAATTGATAAGGAAGGATTCAAAATTAGTGATGTTTATAATGCTGGAAATAAACTTTGAAAATTGTGTCTGGAAGGCTAGATTTGTTTCAGAATTTGTGATGTTCTTTGTATAATGTTTGAAAGTAGGATGCATAGAAAAATATCTTAGAAGGCGATATAGCAGAATAATAAAATATTTAAAATAGTGATTTCTGGATGGTGGGACTATTCTTATCTGTACTTTCTAAACGTCTTCAAAGGATTATGAATACCTTTATAACTGGTGAAATAGGAAATGTCATGTTTAAGGGGAAGAAAACTCACCTTACTATGTTGGTAAATGTCACCGAATATAATATGATGCCTATTCTGAGCCTGTTCCAGTTTGTCAAAATTCCTTTTGAAATAATGGCCTTCAGAGCCGACCCCAACTCTTTAGATCCAGCTATCCTCGGGGGAACATGGAGAGACTGGATAGAATCAGAAATCTCATAATCATTTAGATTAACAGCTCCCCTGACATTTGAATCCCCAGTGCTATTTATCCGTTAGCCCTCATTTGCTGTTAATGAGAGCCTCCAGTTTGGGAAGGTAGCTATCCCGGCTCCTGCTTTTAGTTTTTCCTAAAATTGACTGATAATCGTAAGCACTCACAGTAACACACCACAGGCTCTTTCACAGTATTCAGTGACAGTTCCTTTTTTTCAGGCTGCATGTGTCAGTTTTTCTCTGTCATTCCTCCTACGACACACTGTGGTGCTCTCACGAGATTTTGGACACTGTCTCATCCCTGCGTTCTGATTTGTTAAGTGCCCGTCAACATGTGACGACCAAAATGAACACGGAGGTGGCCCTACATGCAGTGTGAAAGGGAGAGTGGCCCCTGTTTCGTCGCTGCAGCTGCCCCGGTCGCCGCGGTTGCCACGATTCGGTCACGCAATGGTACCGTGCCGTCTGCTGCACGCAGCTGGCGCCGAGGGACATGCTCTGCTCAGAGAAGCGGCTGAGCCGGTCATCCGCAGATAAACACTTCAGTCGGTCTTCTGACTCTAGTGCTTCCCACCCTAAGGGTGTCCCCTGGAGGGTCTCCCAGCCCAGGTCAAGGCTTAGCCCCAACCAACCTTCCTCCCGGCCATGTCCTGCTTCGTGGTGCAGCGGTTACCCTTGGAGGGCATTTGGCCATGTATGGAGGCGGTTCCAGTTGTCGTGACTTGCAGAGGGGACCATACTGACATGTAATTAATAGGGCTAAACAGCCTACAACAAAGATTATCCAGCCTAAAATGTGGATCCTGTTAAGACTGAGAAACCCTGCCATAGGGCATGAGGAGTAAAAAAATTAATAGATGTAAGGTGCTTAAGGTCTCTGAGTCAACAGGGAGATCTCAATAAATGGCAGCTAGTTTGGGGCTGGTTGGAACAAGGTAGCCCATCTGAGAACATTTACCCAAGGTCGTACACAACTGCTTATGGACATCCCGTTTTACACTTACAGGCACTTCACAGAGACATGAGAACCTCCTCCGGACACCAACCCTCCCCACAACACAGTCCCGCGTGCACAGCAGGGACTCGCGTGTGAGGGCGGAGAGGTGGGAAGAACATGGCGTTCATCCCCTGGCAGGGAACCAACACCCCCACTCTTCAAATTCTAAGGCTAAGTAGGGGAAAAGGGGTTGCTGGAACGCATTTATGATTAATTTCACAAAGTTTAAAATTCCTTCATTTAAGTGAATTTGAACTAGGCAACAGAAAAAGTATGCAATTACCCTGTTCTAGAAAGGAAGTGCACATTCTCTGTTGTCTTTTTCCTGTATAAAGTTGGCTGTGATCTACAGACGTATGAAGATGCCAGTTCCACACCAATAGTGGACCTTCTCAGAATCTGGGAGTAGAGGGAAAAGCCCTACGGAAGGTGGTCTTATCCCACACCTGCCCCTCTTCAGGGCTTCTGTGGAAATGTGTGATCCGGGCCCCAGCCGCCCATCACTGTCAGCCCACGTCCCTGCAAATCAAAAACATCTGCAACAAGAATATTGCTTTCTCTTGGGATCCTGGGAACATCTTACCTATGCAAGAAATTGGACGGTTCAGAGAGAAAGTTGAATAGTGGCCTAACCTTTAAAGGACAAAAACAGCTTTCTTTGAAAGTTCTCAGCATGTTTGGGGTTCTGGGAAATCTTAAATCCTCAAATAGCACTACAATTGCCCACTTGGTCTCTGGGGAGCCTGCATGCTGTGGAAATTGAAGGGTGGAGAGTGAGAGCCTGAAATGGCTAGTCCATCCCCAAACTCCACTCAAGGCTGTGGTTGGGCTTTTTGGTTACTGACTGCCAAAACTGGAATGTGCTTCGCTCCACTCCAGGGGAATGTGTAAGGGCCCTTCACAGAATGCCCTTGTTTCCCCGTCTGAAAGGGGGATTGTCCTGGTGCACGGTAATTGTCACATACGTGATGTACTAGCTGTCCTGTTCCCAAACTGTAGCAAAGCATAGTGCTATGAAAGTCAGTGTGGGCTGCAGGGCAGTGCACCCCATAGGCTCCAGGCACCTCTCTGGCTGCAGGCTAATGAACCCCAGAACTGACCTGGAGTGGGGTCTGTCATGGAGCGTACCTCTCAGGAACAACTAAATCCCACCTGATTTAGGAGCCAGGACAGTGGTTCATAGGTTTGAGCAGCTTCTGAGATGCTGTTAAAAGCTACTGGCAATATTTGTGATGGTAACACACGTGTCCCACACTCTCACTGCCCAGCGGACTGCTAGCATCTGCGGACACAGCCACCTGCAGTCACCCTGTCTCAGGCCCCAGACCTTGAGGCCTGAGACAGGGTATCTTCCCCTGAGACCTTCTAAACGCATTACTCACGTGCTGTCTACCTCTCCCAAACTTTGCAGTGCCGCGTGTCCTGCTTCTCTCTAGAACAATGGCCACTGTTCTCTCTAGTATTTGGTCCTCTCCTTGGAATCCTGTTGATCCAGCCAGCAGGCGAGATGCCTTTATACATGTTATGCACAGCTTAATAGCTTAAGCTGGTATGTGGTCTCCATCCACTTTCCAGGTCCTGGGGAAGGCTGCAGAGGGCACATTGCTCCATTAGGGGTCTCTGGCAGATGGAATATGATTCCAGGTGAAGAGGTATTGTGATTTCTTTAATGCTGAGCACAGGACAGGGTGTGGGGGAAAACTGGGATTTTTTCTTTGTCCTCAGAAAGGCAAAAGGTGCAGAGGTAGAGAGCGCGCCACGGGCATCAGTGCCATCTAGTGGTATGCATGCAGCCTGCATGGCCAACTGCAGGACTCAAAGATTTGTTGTCACACCTCGACTTCAGCGAGTTGTGGGACTCTTCTGGGGTAAACCATAAAAATGGCTTACTCCCAAAACACTAATTTGCTTTCATTTGGATTCCTTTCCTGGATTTTAAATTAAGATGTAACTTTTATCATATATCTAGCCCCATTTTATATATTCTCTCTGACAATTTTATCCTTATTTACTAAAAGAAGAAAGCAGCTAATGTTTCTAAAATGAAATCACCCCCCAATCCCTTACTGCCTAAATGGTAGCCTTCACCAAACCCAGTTTTCCATGTTTATGGGACAATCTCATAAAGAAAAGCCTCTTCTTCCAAATTTGTTGATAAACAGGTGGTCTAAGAAATGAGCATGCTCTGTGTCTAAACCTAATAGTCAGTCATCAAACACTCGAGGCATTTAGGAAAAGCAAGACTGAGACATTGGCTGATTATCTGGCATGGAAGCTGATGGGCCCCCGGCACGGAGGGTCACTTCAGGCATGGGAAGCCAAGGAAAGGCCTGAGGATAAGGACACTCCAGACAGAGCAGGTGTCACACAAAGAGGGAAAGAAAGGGCTGGCAGCAGGTGAGACAGTCAACAAAGCCTTGAATTTTAAAACAGGGACCCACTTCTTGGAATTTCATTCAGGAGCACAATGTGCATCCAGCTCATTAGGAGCTTATCCTCACCCCCTTATTTTTCAGCCACTTAAAATGTGAAGAGAATTCTAACTTATGTGGAAAAGCAGTTACATTTCATATTGTGTATTTGGTAGATTAAAGACAAACATGTTCTAATTATATTTATTTTTAATAACATTATACTCTAAGCCAAAGAATTATTCTTAGCCACAGCCCGGTTTATAGTGGGAGGGTTTAGAAAGTGAGGATGGGATCTGTCCTGGCTCTGGAAATTCTGTAAGAGTCCAGGAAAGCAGCTGGAAGGTTTGATGTCTTGATGACATAACCATTTGTCAAAGATCCTAAAGAAAGTCACTGGCATTAACTCATGTGCTTCATGATCCCATTTCCCTGAAAACTTGTGACTTTCCCACGAACAACTTCACTTCACAAAAATAGATTTAACTTACACCTCCAAATAAGAGCAACATGATATTCCACGCCAGTATGAGGAGCCGTTACGAAGAAGTTTGTGGTCTGATAGAGCTTTTGACAAGGAAGAGCTATCATTTGGACATTTACAAATGAAATGCAGTTCTATACAAGGTGGAACTTTGATTCCTGCAGAAGGAAGAAAGGCATCTCTTAATTTTCCCCAGTTTTGTTTGTATTTGATATATTATGGCATCGCGGTACCAAGATATATGTATTCAGTCCAATGAATTTATTGGAAAATGTATTTTCATGAAAAATGAAAAGAGATTTTTAGAGACTGAGAATAATATGTCAAACTCACCTGGAGATTAATACAGTTTAGCAATCCAACAATAGAAATGTCCAGGGTTTGTCTTTTGAAGAGTTTTAATTCCCTAAGGAGTCTCAGCATCTTATCTTTCATTTTTATTTGAGGCAATAAAATCCTGTTTGTTTGAGATGGCTTCGATTCAGGAAGGTCAGACAGACCCATCCTGGTGCCTCTGCCAGACCGCCCTCTCCCCCCACATCCATGCCGGGCCGCCTTTCCCAGTCGTGGGCTGAGGTCCCTCGGCTGCCTCTGGGCAGTACCTTTAGTCTAAGTAAAAGTCTGTCCTCTGTTTACAAGTACTATTTTGTAAGTGCCTACAGATCTCATCTAGATGAACAAAATATAAAATAATTCAAAACTATCATTGAGTTATGATTTTTTTCTTTTTATGTGCAACCTTTCCAGCTAAAAGTACTATAAGTACAGGATGCTTGCTCTAATATAAAAACATTTGGCTGAAAATGCTCTGGCTTCTTTTAAACACAACCCTATCTATAACATGACTTCTTAAATAATTTGTACAGTTGTTTTCCGGCACATTGAAGTCATGTGCCACTTGTGCTAGTGATTTTGTGACGAGTGAATTATGATATCATTGGCATTCAGTTCCTGGTCATGGAGAAGTTACAACTCTGGGCATCATGGCATGCGGGCATGACTTGCAGATCATATCAGAGGCTGTATCCTGAAGCATCCTAAGAACCCAGGTGTGCTGTTTCACATATGCTTAGGGATCATATGAGGCTTTCCCTCAGCCGCCAGCACCTCTGAGTTCTCCAAGGCAGGCAATCGGAGGGCTCAGAGCTGATTACAAGGGGATCTGGGGGCGAGCCTGCACCTTCATGGGGTATTGTCTTCACCCGCAGGATTCAGAGCCAGGCAGAGCTCCAGTGCCTCCCACCTTGACATGGGGAGGACCACCTATCTGGTTTTGGAGTTTTAGAATATTACAAGCCCCAGATGACTATAGTGGCTATAGCAGAAAACCTGACAGGTTTTAGCAGGAGAAGCTTCTCAGATGGGGAGGCTGTCACTGAGATGTGACTTGGTTGGAGTGATGGGTAATTTTGCATATCAACCTGACTGGGCAGCAGGTTGCCTGGATGGCTGATAAGCGTTACTTCTGGGTGTATCTGTGAGAGTGTCCCCAGGAGAGATCAGCAGTTGATTCAGCAGACTGAGTGAAGCAGATCTTCCTTCCCAGGGAGAGTGGGCACCATCCAATCCACTGAGGGCCTGACTAGAACAAAAAGTGGGGAAGGGGATTTGCTCTCTCTGCTTGAGCTGGGACGTCCATCCTCTCCTGCCCTCAGACGTCGGTGCTTCTTGTTCTCAGTCCTCAGGCTTGGCTTGGAACCACACCACCAGTTTCCTGGGCCTCCAGCTTATAGACAGCAGCCCATGGGACCACTTGGCCTCCATAATTACATGAGCCAGTCTTCATAATAAATCTCTTTCTGTGTGTCTGTATACATCCTCTTGGGTCTGTTTCTCTGGAGAACCCAGAGTAATACAGGTAAGTTCTCCATAAAGCACCTGACGGGTGTTAGAGAAGTCTGTGTATGAAGAAACTTTAATCCAAGCTACAACCAATGTATTAAAGAAAGAAAGAAAGAGAAGGCATAAAGAGGGCTCTCTTCTGGAGCCTGAGAGCAGCCTGCCCCTTGCTGGGTAGCCCAGCTGGGCAGGAGGGGCTGCGGGAGGCTCAGGGCCCTTTCCTCCACCTCCTACCTGGCCCTTCCCAGCACCTTCCTCCTGAGAAGCAGCTTCCCCAGACACTCTGACCCACTTTCTTCCCACTTTCATTTGGGTGTCAAGCTATTTCTGTAGAGCTAGCATTGTTTGGGGCAGAGGGAAGCTGGTATCCTAATATTCTGTTCTACTTTAAAATACGGAAGCATTGCTATTTTCATTGGTGTAAACCCACTTTTTCAGTATTTATTCTGAAACATTTTCATGTGGAGTTATAAACTCTGTTATAATTTTACATCTAACAGAGGTACACTCACTTGGAAATTGCTCTGACCATGTGCTTCTCTGTTAAAAAACACTTACAGGTTCTCCTGGGGTTCTAATTACCAGCTCTCAGCTGATGAACCCAGCAGCCTTCTCTCATCTTCATTTTCCCCGGAGCTAGCTGGGCTGAGGCCTCCTGGGACAGTCCCCTCACCCTGAGGGTCACCTCTTACAGCTGGGGTGGGGTGCAGCAGGGCTTGGAGGACAGAACAGAAGGATCCACAGTGTATAAGAGGCCAAGTTTGGGCGGGGGTGCATGGAGTGGTCCCAGTGCCATGATGGGAAGGCCGATCAGAGTTCAGATGGGCAAGAATCGTTTCTGGTCAGTTTAGAGAGAAGAAAATTGAGAGGAGCAGGACGCACCTAAGGCCTCCTGATAGGCATTAGATGGAGGACAGGACCCGTGTCTTGTTGTGACATCCCTTTCCACCTTCCAGAATGACAGCATCAGTGTTGTGATGTGGGAAAATGATGCCACTCTACCGCTGGAGAATTTTATGCTCCCTGAAGCGTGGTCTACAGAGTTCTGGGGCAGAGCAAGCTCAGGGAAGGACATTGGTTAGTGGGGATGATGAAACGGCGGTGTGTGTGTAGTGGGGTATTTGTGATTCTTTCTGAAACTCCGGTTGCTTTTTGCAGAGGACGTGGGCAGAGAGTCCAGGTGCAGGAGCCCTTGGTTTTCCTAAGCAGAGCCCACCAGGACTCCTAATGCAAGGCCTGCTTTGCTCTAGCCCCTCCCTCGCCTGGGGTTTGACATGCCAGACTAACTCAGTGGAGTGGGCAGAAAACACTTTATTAACTTTCACAGGATCCCTGAGCTTCACCAGCTGGGCAGAAGCTGCGAATGGGCGACTGCGTGGGCTCCATGCCGTGGTGTTTGCAGATTTGGCGATGCCCCTCAGTTACAGTATGGAGTAGCTACATTACACTCCAGATGTTTCAAGTTGCATTTCTGTTCAAGCTGTCTGTCTGGTGAGTATGACCTGGTCCTGGCTATGTATTTCCTCTTAGTAACTGACAGTGGCATTCCTGGCATGTATTTATAAATATGAAAGAGAGAGAGAGAAGTGGGCGAGAATTATTTAATAATATTGTATATATTTTGCATAGATATAATGTATATAATTGTGTGTATGAATTTGTGTGTATATACATAGAGTGAGAGAGAGGGAGGGAGAGATCTAAAAATGGTTAACCATATTAAACCTCTTCTAGTCTCCGAGAGCCATTTCTTTGGCATATTCTAGATCCTTGCTACACAAAACGGAGCCAGAGCTGGTACCAAATGTATTACCTTGGAGCTTGTAATAAAGTAGAACCTTAGGCCACACTCCAGAGTTCCGAGAGGCAGGGATCCATGGGAAATACCAGGTGGCCTCGTTCCCACCTGATCTGACTCCAGAGCACACGGCCTTACAGGACTGGCTTTTTGCACCAACACCTGATTTATGAAAGACCCAGCAGGACTCAAAATGTCATTTGTGGGAACTGTTCAGTTTGGTAAGGTCCAAAATTACTTATCATATTCTTACTGCTATTACAATTCCTGCCAGTATGTGATGGTGATGGTGGTGATGATAACACTGGCTCCAATCTTTTAGTTTTCCAGCTATTTGAAGAGGCAGGACTTTATGATTTTTGGTAGTGCTCTACTCTTAAAAACGCTATAAGCTCTGACTGTTTTGGTATCATTTTTTGCCTGTTTGGTAGAGAAGTGATTTATCCAAGCCCCAGATGTGCAACTCTTTCCCAAAGTTTCAAAGATGGATAGCACCAAAACCAAAGGCCCATTTCTTGCCTTCCTGTTTGCCATATGACATGAAAAAAACTTAAATGAAGACTCATTT
Organism: Smutsia gigantea; assembly: GCA_032199065.1. Classification (NCBI taxonomy): domain Eukaryota; kingdom Metazoa; phylum Chordata; class Mammalia; order Pholidota; family Manidae; genus Smutsia; species Smutsia gigantea. Next base: position 46,883 of record JAVSCE010013127.1, read on the forward strand.
GGAGAGTGGGAACATAGCTTCAGAAAGAGCTAAAAAATTGCTTTCCTTTTCCTATAGTCAAGTTCCTGTATTGCTCCTTCAAAGAGCTGTAGGAGGCATCATTACTTATACTGGTCTCAGGGATGATTGGAAAAGCTCATTTCCCCCTTTAAAGGCATTACAATTGTATTCTCACTCAGGGCAATTCCCTGTATTGGATATGTGGAGTTTTTTATTTCTGACGCTATTGGTAACACACCCGTCTCACTGCCAGTGTAAATAGTAGAAAATGGAAAGGATCGTTGAATTCTCCATTCTTCAAGCTGTGGGTGTGTTCCATTGGTTACTGTGAAATCAATCTTGTTCCCAAGAGCATCAAGAAAGAAAGAAATGTAACAGGCTAGAACCTATCAGAGTACATCATGTAGGCATTTTCTAGACCTGCCACGACAAAGTGCCACAGAGAGGGTGGGTCAACAGCAGGAATGTGTGATATCACAGTTCCGGAGGCTGGATGTCTGACATCAAGGCATTGGCAGGATTGGTTTCTTCGGAGGCCTCTCTCCTTGGCCATTGTCTTGCTGTGTCTTCACATGGTCTTCCCTGTGTGTGTGTGTGTGTGTGTGTCCTGATCTTCTCCTTTTAAGGACACTGAAGTAGGGCCTAGTCTAATTTTTTAGCTCAATTAGCTCTTAATGACCTTATCCTCAAGTACAGTCACATTTTAAGGTACTGGGGATTAGGATTTTAATGGATGAATTTTGGGAGATCACGATTCAGCCCATAAGATGTCATGTCATGCATTTTCCAAGAAACTTTGCCTTCAGATATGAATGAGTATGTGTGTGTTTGTGTATTGCATTGTTAAAGTACATTTCCTATTGTGTAGGTCGAGGTCACAAATGTTGGACAGCACAGGGTTGAGGACTCACTGGTAGGCTGCCCTGCCTTGCACTCTTTCTCCTGGCAAGGGGGCAGAGATCGCAGGGTCCGAAGGAAGGGTATGAGTGGATCATGAGATGGACTCTTTGCGCTTCTTGTACTCTTTCATATCACTGTTTGCTCACCTTTGATTTTCGGTAACATCCAGATTGTAGGCGGCAACCTGAGGTTGTAGGACTGGGGTCCCATTTCCTTGCCGGTCGTTAGCCTGGAACACTCTTAACTCCTACACAGGCCTCTCCGGTCCTTGCCCCATGGTTCGCTGCATCTTAGCAACCCAGAACCTCTCTTCATAAGTCCCCCTCTCTGACTTTTCTTTCTGACACTAGCTAGAGAAAACTCTCAGCTTTGTGATTAGAGGAGGCCCACCTGGGTAGTCTCCCTTTTGATGAATTCAGTGTCAACTACTTAGTAGCCTTAATTGCATTTGCATGTCCCTTTTGCCGTATAAGGTACCATCACCTCGTGCTCTTTCATCATGTTCACTGTCTTTGGGGATTAGAGTGGGAGTTTTAGATGCTGCCCAGGATAGGCCAGACCCTGCAGGGGGACCAGTGAGCTTACCTTTGGTCAGCAGAGATGCAAACCACTGGTGTCCAGAGGAGATCATACACCATAACCCTAAACCTCAATCTCATACAAAAGGTTTCAGTGTTTTCTTTTTCCTTTTGTTCCTTTTGCCCCATTAGGACATTAGCTGGATTTGTCTTCAACTTGGCAAACTTATTCAGTGGCACGTTTTCCCTCCTTCCTTCCTGAGTAATGCTCTAGACCTTGTTCCATGAATTCTCTTTGAACCAGCTCTGCTGTGCCTCTGGACCCTGCACTGTTGGGTAGATAAAGCTTTGACACTGTTCTATATTTATATGGAGTCATGGGTTTAGCTTTTTGTTGAGAATGATTCAGTTTTCCAGGAGGCCAGGCCTTGCAGCCTCTGAGACTTCCTATTCCCTCTTTTTTGTACCAGAAATCTCATACTGCCTGAGCTCACCTGTAGTTCTGCCTTTTGAATAAAGGGGTGTAAAAATTCACCTCATTCGTGGCTTTCTGTCATTAAAAGTCATTGAAAGCTTAAGACTGGCACCTTAAAAAGGAATCTGCTACATGTAGGATATTTTGAAGTAAAGAGTGATGGAAAAGTTGAACAAAGGCAAAAAATGACACGCGTCATGTAACAATGACTTAAATGTCTTTCCCTCTGGGTTGGGCTGGTGGGCAAAAAGAAGGCTGGGACAAGGCCTGGACTGACCAATTAAGGGACTTTCCAACCACAGACAATCACCAGGCCTCGCTGAGACGGAGCTTTCCTTATCCACAAAGCCAGGAATGCCACTTGCTGCCCCACCATTTCGTACAGCCCATTTCAGGTCTAAAGCACACCCGTGAGTAGCAGGGAAGTCAGTCTCTGTGACCAAGAGAGGACATGGTGACTCAACAAGACCCCCCAGGCATCCCAGCATGGCCCTTATCACAACCAGCCAGAGATTCAGAGTACCCAGGCTGAGCCTGGCATTCCATGTCCTTTACGATGGGTCTTCTCTGACACTGCTGTGCGAGAACACTCTGGAGTGTGCCGGGTGCCCCAGATCTGCCTGAAGTGCAGGCAGAATCCCCAGTTCTGACGTGAGGGTAGTTCCCCACACCACCAAGCAGTTCTCTGACACCAGCGGGTGTCCTACAGTTCAGCTCAACCCTGACATGACCTTCCTGGAGACAGCATCCGCAGGCTAAGGGCTCAGCCCCACAAGGCTCCCCCGACCTCAGACACCACTCCAAGTCCAAGCTGTCACCTGTGATTCTCACTGGTCTGCTGTGGATCAGGGTTTCCAATGACCCCCTCCTCGGTCAGAGCAGCTAGAGCAGCTCACAAAACTCAGAGGAATATTTACTGACTAGATTACTGGTTTATTATAAAGGATGTCACTCAGGAACAGCCACATAGAAAAGATGCCTAGGGCAAGGGCAGGGGCAGGGGCAAGGGGCTTCTGGGCCTTCTCCAGACACTACACTCCTGGCGCCTCCCCACACTCACCAGCCTGGAAGCTCCACCTTTTTGGGTTTTTATGGAGGCTTCCTTCCATAAGCATGACTGCTTGAACCATCGGCCATTGGTGGTTAATTTAACCTGCATTCGTTTCCCCTCCCTGCAGCCAGGGGCTGGGACTGAAGGTGCTAAACCCTTGAACACACAGTGGGTTCCCCTGGTGACCAGGCCCCATCCTTAGGTGACCGAGGGGCTTCTTAAACCTGCCTCAGGAACATAACAAAATGCACCTTTATGGTGCTCATCACATAGCAAATTCCAGGGTTTTAGGAGCTCTGTGCCGAAAATGAGGACGAAGACCAAGTACATATCGCTTATTATGAATCACGATACACCTACCTTCTGGGAGCTTCCCTTAGCCACCAGATACTCTTTGAGGCCTTGCACATATACGGAGAAAGGGACATCTACTCATTCCTGTTTGGCAGGACCTACTTTCTGAGTCCTCACCCTCACGATGTTTCTTTCCCCGGGCTGTGCAGCCCATGAACACAGGCTAGGTACAGGGTCTGGTGGGGACGAGCGCTGCTGGGCACATGGAGGAGGGTCTTTGCAGGCAGGGTGGTCAGGTTTTGTCTTATGACCACAGGGGACTCACAGGTGGCTTTTGGAAGGAGGAAGCAAATGACTGGAGCTGGGTTTTAGGAGGGTAGAGTGAGACTCAGGGCCAGTGCTCAGTTAGGGGCAGCGCCCTTGGCAGTGCACAGGAGGAACTGATTAGAGACTCTGGGCCAGAATCACCTACTGGACTGGACTCTCATTCTGTTATGTCAGGGAAAGAAAGAGATGAAAGGGATGCTTGGGAATGAAAGAACAGTGCTAGAATGATGCACAGGGAGGTGGACGGAAAGAACAGATTTGGGCACCAGGTAAGAAGGCAAATTAAAATAATGGTATTGGCAATGGTAGGTAACACATCTCAGCATTTGTTCTAGAAATCTTGAGAGGCTAAGTGTCTCGACTCTGGCTATCCTGCTGGGTTGGGTAAGCCGGGAGGAGAAGCCAAGTTCACTGTATTCCTCCTCTGGCCGTGCTAATCAATGCTCTTCCAAACTTCCTACTGCACTCACTGGATCACTGGCTGTGGCTCTTCCCAGACGCTATCTGCTCAGGGGGCTTCCAGGACAGCAAATTCTGGCTCCTCTGACCATCTCTGACTGTGCCTTCTCTGAGTTTTTTGCTCTGTCTCTTACTCTCACTACGTGTGGGCTTTCTCGACCCTGATGCTTATCTTCAACACTTTCCTGGGGGAAAGTCTACTCCCTTTCAGGGTTTCACAGACTGCCTGCAAGCAGAAGTGCCGACATAGGAACCTTCACCTTACTGCTTCCCTCCTGGTTCATGCCCAAGAATTCCACAGTCAGCCAAATGCCACCCTCACATCTCAAATGGAATGTGCTCCCAACTGATCCTATCGTCCCCTCCCACTAAGCGCATGTTGCCTCAGTGTGACTCCCTCCTCCTCTCACTTCCAATTGGCCCCAAACATTTCCCTGGGTGACCCTGCTCCCCACCCACGCTCTAACATGACCTAGAACTCTTAAGGTGGCAGGCAGCCCAGCCCCTGCCCCAGTTTCAGGCAAATCTGACCTTGTCATCCTTTACAGAAAACCCTGGAATGGCTCTCTTCTGCCTAAAATAGTAATCTTCAATAGGGGTGCTTTCTCCCATGGGAATATTTGGCAGTGTCTGCAGACATTTTCCTGGGGAGACTTGCTACTGGCATCTTGTGGGTGGAGTCCAGGAATGCTGCTAAATATCTTGTAATACCACAGGCTGGCTCCGCACCACAGCCATCCAGCCCCAGGCAGCACCAGTACTGAGGATGGGCAGCTCCGACCCATGGCGCCCGAGACCCTCACACCCTGAACGGCCCTCACCATCCTCCTGCCCTTTGGCATTGTCTGCTATGTCCAGCAGCACGGATTTGCCTGCAGTTCCCTGCAGTGGGTGCCTTCGGGGCCTTCCCTCCTGCCTTTGCCCTGCCATCTCCTCTGCTGGTGTCACCCTTTCTTTCCCCTCCTTCATGCCTGACCCTTTGCCTTCTGCATGAAGAACGCTTCCTGCATTCTCTGAGGTTCGTTTCAGGCCATACTCTGCGTGAACTGTTCCCTGGTGCTCTGGTCACCCCAGCACCCATGCCGGGCTCAGGGGCCCCCTCTGTGCTTTCCTAGTGCTCTGCACAAATATAGATTTTTCTATTTCTGTATTTGTCCTCAGACTCACTGTGAGATTCTTCTTGATGGGATATGCCTTTTATAAATCTAGCTGTATTCCTTATGCCAGGCATACAATGGGCATTCTAAATGTAGACTGGAGTCATTGATTTCTGTTCAATCATCAGTGAGTAAGTAAATGCATGAATGGCTGAACTGAATGAAACTCCATATTGCAGTGTGCATATCACGAACATAGTCTACTTTATGGTACAGACACCCCAACAGTGGGCAACTTATATTAAATAAGTAAACAACAGCCACTTAAATTGAAAATGAGTCCTTTATTATGAAAAAGTATGATGCCTGTCAAGCTGTAGGACATTGTGTTGAATATCGTCATAATTTGGCGGCATGTAGAAACTACTGGGAGGGAGCAAATACATATGAAATGAAATGCAACCAACTTGGAGATGTCAAATGATTGTTACATATCATTATAAATCATTACAGATCTATGAGCTTCTTTGATAAGTAAAGATACTTGAGTTCCAGGATGCAGGTGCAGTTCTGCCAACCATTAGCTGTGGGGTCATGTACAAAGCCCTCCATCCTTCTGCTCTTCTGTCTCATTCGTAAAATGAGGTCTTCACAATATCTAGGGCTCCTACTGCTTTTTATTTTATTAAACACAGTTGTTCTTATTAAGGACATTGCTTTATATAAATACATCTATTGATGAAACGTATTTACCCATTTCTTTTGGGTGTAGCTAGAGATTGTAAGGATGTTCAATTTAATTACGTGACAGAGGCAGAACTAAGTGGGTGTAAATGGCATACCGCAGACAGTACATTAGGTTGGGTTACTTTGGTGGGGTCACTGAGGGGGGGGGATGCATAATCCGAGCAGCCAGGAACAAAATCCATACGATCAAAAATGGAGGAACCAGCAGTGTCTGTGTGTATGACAGGTTAGATTGAACACACAAGTCAAGGAGTTCAGGCAAACTTCTCATAAATTTCAAGGAACTTCAGTGGCTGTGGCTTATTTCCACTTTATCCTTTGGAACAAAGTTGCTTGCCTGGACAGAGCTGCAGCGAGCAGTGGCATCTGCAGGCTTCCAGAGTCCAGGTCCTGTCTGTGAACTACCTCCTGTTTTCTGTTGCATGGGAAACGCTGAGTGTGAGATGGTCAGTGAAAAATAAGATTCTGGCATTGAATAGATGTGGACGATGCGGCATGCTCTATTTTCCTCTTCCAGATTCCCAGTGTTTGTTAGTATGTTAAAGACCCGGAGAATTCCAGCAGCAAAGGGACCTGCGTGAGCATTTACAAAGTAGCTTATTTAAATCGGAGTTTCAACAACTCATATGTCAAGTTCTGCTGAAAACCTACCAACTCTTTGTTGCCTCTATGTGATGACCTAAGCGTACAAATGGAGGGTGTATGCTTAGAAATTTTTATAGAAACTAGACCCTACCCCAGCATCCCCGTGTGTTGTCAGATGACTTGTCTCAGTGAGGGGGCCTGACCAGTTCAGGTGCCATCAGACTTGGGGTGAGATGCTTGTGGCATGAACTGCAGGTTACCCAGGTAACACAGGGACCACATTACAGCATGCAACCTTTATGGTCAGATTTTCAACTATAAACACACTTAAGCATCTGAAAAATGGGAGCATTTGGTCCATGACATCTTATTTTTACAATCATTCTAATTTAAAATCAAGCCAGTGTTAATGTTATTATTTAAGGTAACTAGTGAAGTTTGTGTTATTGATTTTTAGTGTGAATTTGCAGATAGTGAAACAAGCTTTACAGGATTTTTTTTTTAATCAAGAAAAGACACACCTTGTAAACCTAAGTAGTGATGGTGGACGTGATTCTGAGGAAATGAAGACCAAATGCGTTTGTCTTTGCTTTAGTCAGAAGTATTATTTCTCATGCACTGAATTTTCACTTTTTAAAATCTGAGGTGAAATTCACATAATGTAAAAGTAATCATCTGAAGGAGTACAATGCAGTGGCATTTATACTTTCATAACGTTGTGCAACCTTAATTTGGTTTTATGGCCATGATTGAAGGTGGGAGGACAAAACCGCAGTGTGTGCTTTGCACAGATGCACTGGCTGGTGACTCAAAGTGACATTGCAAATTTAAACGGCATTCACATAGGAAACAAAGAACCAGGTTAAAACAACAAAAAGCTAGAGGAAAACAAGGAATTTAAAGACAATAGAATCAGGTGTTTAATATGCAAAGCTAAACATTAGTGCTTTGCTGGCTTCGACAAAGCTGAACTTCAGGAGGTAGGACTAAACAGTGACACACATGAAAAATCTCATCGCTATGGATTCATGGAAATGCTGGGTCTCATGGAAATGAGACAAAGAATATACTAAAGTGCCACTTTCCATTGACACACATGTTCAAAATTTTCAAGAGCTGGCAGACAGTGTGGGAGATCACCGAGGTGGCCAACCCAGCTGGTGGCATGCTTCTCACTGACTCCTGATGAAAGCCCAAGTGATGTAAACACGGCCACTTTTGGCGAATGTCCAGTTTGTATGGTGGTGCAGGTGCCAGAGGAAGGAGCTTGTACCAGGATGTAAAACAGTCCACAGCTCTTTTCACTGAGAAAGTTCTTCTCTCCCTTTAAAAATTTCAGCAGACTTAAGCTATGTGTTTAGAGATGGGCAGACTAATTAGACAAAGGGACCAACTCCTATCCCTTCCAGTATCCATGCTTTGTGCAAGAAATGGAGTCGTGTTTTTGCTTTCTTGTGGATGTGGTTAGGCCTTTTAGCATGAGCTGGCTGATGGAATGTGGGGGGTAAAGGTAAGGCAATTTGACTCCAGGCTCAAGAAAAACACATACTTCTCTCTTGGACCGCCGCCATGCCTTGGCTGGTCTAATGGCTTCTGGGGACCCAGGTTTCCATCACCTCCACTGTGCAGGCAGCCTATGCACTCCAGGCACGTGACGCCCCCTCACACAGCCAGTCCCTCAAAAACCGGCTGGGGGCCACTGCCGAGGGAGGTCTCGCCACACTGGACTGCATCTGGCCCGAATCTGGCCCAGATGTCAGAGGTGACAGCTGTCCTGAAGGGTGGGAACAAGCATCAATTACTCAAACCCCTTATATTTTGGGATCATGCAGTGAAAATTGTGAATTATGTAAAGGTTGAGGTGTTAACATTTGAGCTGATTATTTTTACGACGTGGCAATATGAAAACTGATCACAAAAGACCTGGCATGGCCTGTTGCCTGGTGGTGATTATTGAGGGGAAACAGTCTGCCAAGAGTGCTTAACTGAACCAATTCTGAGTGTTTCTAAAGACGAGAAGGCAATTTGGTTTCCAACTTTTCTGCGATGTGAGCTGGAGAGCCAGAACTGCCCGTTTACCTTTATTTTCATGATTTTCCATGATCTTCATACTTCCCTGCAAGGAAGAAAGGCAATATGGATTTGCACAACAGATAATATAGCAGGGCAGACGTATAAGTTAAAAGCGTGGAAGGACAGGGTTTCTGCTGATTGTATGTGGTCGGGCTGCCAGAATTAGTTCATGGGCAGTGACCTACTCACAGGAGCCATGCAGTGAGAGGGCAGGACAGAGGGGCAAGCGCAGCTGAGTCCACCTTTGAGGCAAGAGGGCTGGGACTTTATAGCCCCCTAGGGACCAGATACTGGGAGTAGCTATGACCCGGACATGTCCATTTCCCAGTGGATGGTTTATCTGAGTAAATGGCCATAGGTCCCTTTGGGGAAGGGCTCGGTATGTCATCTCCACACACCCTTGACTTGCCATGGTATTGTAGGGTCTTTCCTCATGGGGACCCAGCCTCTCTTCCAGCCAGTGGTGTCCAGATTCAAGTTTCTAGAATCACTAGCTGAAATTGATAGCTGAAGATACATTTTTTAAGTGGATGTTTTGCCTCAGAGAATGAATATACTATTTTTAAAGTTTTTACAATTTTTTTCAGAGCAATTTCAACATAGAGAATGAAAACTGATGATCTTAGGTTCAGTACAAGAATTCTTTTTATATGTTTTAAGCCAAGAAAAAGAAGTCTATGTATTACATGCCCATGCCCACTAAAGTCTACATGTGCGTGCGTGTGTGTGTGTAGGAGAATCCGGAGACTCTGCTGCATGTGATTCTGTGTGTGAAAATAAACCTGCCCTAGGAAGAGTTCTTATTGCTCAACTGTAAATCTGAAAAGTCAGGGACTTGAATGGAGGATGCTACCTCAGCCCACTGAGCATAGCAGAGCTGCTGAAACTTCTCTGGAAGGAGTCCCATTTCAAGTTCAATGAAAACATCTCCTTCTTCCCTTCCTCCCACATATCACACATCTTAAAAGAGGAATATGCTCCTGAATATTAAGTCTGCAAGGCTGTAGACACCTTGGGGCGGAAAAATTAGGTATGAGCTTGTAAGAGGCATGAAATAAGATGGGAGGTGTGTGTGTGTGTGTGTGTGTGTGTGTGTGTGTGTGTGTGTGAATTTTGCCCTGATGAAAAATAAAAGTGTTCCTTTATGGTGTCCCTGTTCAATTCTAGCTTGTTTATTACATGAAACAAGCTTCATTTTTTCTTGCTCACCTCTTCTTCCCCACTACCATTCTAGACCCTACTTCCTGTTTAGGTGAACTTACACCAATGAGCACGTGTACAGTGGACCACTCTGCAGACAGCACTGTTTGGGGGCAGACCCCTTAGCTTTTGCCATTGTCCATAGGAGTTACGAAAACTTGCAGGGATACCAGGATCATAGATAATGAGTTATAGGTGTGATTTGAAAGTATGAGATAAATTAGGTCTCAGGCTTTCTGTGAGCTTTTAATAAACAGGGGTAAATGGAAGTTATCACACAGAATTTCCAGAATTTCCCACCTGGCCTTAGTCCATTTACATACCTATGGATGTTTACCACCGCAGAGCCTCCCATTGATCGGGGGCAAGGCTCCCAGAAGTAGGTCACTCCCCTCAGACCCCCTTCCAGTCCTTCTGCCTCTCCGTTGCTAGAATAACTCTTCTAGTAAACAGATCTGATTATGTTTGCCCTTGGCTTGGCATTGAGTGGTGACATGGCCCTCATTGCTGGCTACTCACCCAGGTGATTTTCAACATGGAACCTATGTAAGCAAGTCTCCTTTAATCCTTTTTTTCTGAGCCTGAAGAAAGGTGTCCTTGGCTTGAGAACATAGGCAGCTATTGTGATTCAATATGACTACTCATATTTCCCCCAAATACCCCAGGTTGTTTCACTATATACATATTAATTGACTCTCCCAAGTCACTTAATATATAAGGCAAGCTCCCAAGTCCTTCCTCTCCAGCCCCGTTAGCAAAACCAGCTCCGCTTGTCCACTGGACATGGACATGGACAAATTAAAACGGCATGTATAGATTAATTTTCTCAGCAACAGGTAATTGTAAATGGGATTGCTTGAAGATATTTGTAAATCATGTTATTGACTCAGAGGAGTCCCTGTGAAGTTATTTCAGTGATGACCTAAAACTCAAACTCCCTGCCCTGCCTGCTGGATTCCTCAGGGTCAGCATCTAACCATCCTCGAGACAGACCCCTGGCTAACAGGAGTTGAAACACATCCTTTGCTTTGTGAAATATATCTACTGCTGTTTTGCCCAATCTATAAAAGGAGATCTGGGGCAGGAACAGAGGGAGTGGAATCTTCTCCTCCCTCTCGTTCCCAGATGATGACAGATAGCTCTCTGCTGCCTAAATTAAACAGCTGTCTATTGTGGATAAAAACACACTGTTCCCTTATGTGGGCAGGGAGAATGGCTGGGGTATGCTGCCTTTCCCAAGGTGGGGTGGTGGGGTGGTGGTGCTAGATATTTTCTTTAGGCGTGGAAACAATGTCCAAGATTAAGCATCTGCCTAGAATTTCCAATTTTTCTTCATGTGTTAAATTTCTACTGTGCACTTAAAACTGGTGATCTCACAGATAATTTCAAATTCGTGTATTCCCCAATAAACCCAGCCCCCTTTCTCCTGATTGCCTCCTTGCTTGTCTTGTATTCTCTGCCTTGGTTGTGAGTATCTGTACTCACCTTGTCCCCCAAGGCAGGAATGTGGAAATTATTCTGGACCCTGTCCCCTTCCTATTCTTCTGCCAACCTCTAATCTATTGTCCAGTCCTGTGACTCTCTCCCCTGAATATCTCTGAAATCCATCCCTCTGCACTATTCTCAGAGCCACTATAAATTTCAAGCCCTCACCCTCTCATGCTTTGACCTTTGAAAGAGCCTCTTATTGTGTACATTTACCTCTAATGACCCTGTAGCTCGGGGAATAAGGAGGTTCCCTGCCAGGGGCAAATTCGGTATGAATACTCAGAAACCAAAGGAGGACAAGGGGAATAGCAGGTTGGGAGAAAGTGTTTTTATTGCTCACAGCTCAGTCTCTCACCTGGCTTCCTCTGGCCTGCTCCCAAGTCCTTCCTCTCCCGCCCCGTTAGCAAAACCAGCTCCACCTGTCCATTGTAGCTGCACTTGCCCTCTACTCCCTCAACCTGCCCCTGCTGACAGGAACTCCATGGGCGTGTCCGGTGACTGGCGGCCATCAGACTAGTTAGGTCCCAGGAATGGAGATGTGGAGAGAATAGCTGTTTTCTCTCCACTCCTTTCCCCGGATCAGCTGGAGGCTCTGCAGTAGTAAACATCCATAGGTATATAAGTGGACTAAGGCCAGGTGGAAAATTCTGGAAATTCTGGGTGAAAACTTCCATTTACTCCACAGACTCCCTTCCAGTCCTTCTGCCACTCCTGTGCTAGAATAATCCTTCTAGAAAACAGATCTGATTATGTTTGCCCTTGGCTTGGCATTGAGTGGTGACATGGCCCTCATTGCTGGCTACTCACCCAGGTGATTTTCAACATGGAACCCATGGAACCTGGAACAAGTTTTCTTTTATCTGTTTTTTCTGAGCCTGAAGAAAGGTGTCATTGGCTTGAGAACATTGGCAACTACTGTGATTCAATACTGACTACTCATATTTCCCCCAAACACCCAAGGTTGTTTCACAGATATCTTCTCTTGTACATGGGTCCTTTCTGTCTGGAACGATTTTCACCATGTTTACAATTTGGTAGGCCAGTGATTACATTTCAAAATGGAGCTTGGAAGTCATGTCTTTTTTGAAGTCTTCCTGAACCAGGTGCCAGAGCCTGCCACTCAGAGGCCCCTGAGTTTTATCTTTTACCGCTTAGGACTGAGAAGTTGCCTCTTCCAATGCTGCAAATCCATGACTTTTTAGATTCCGTTTTTAAAATTATTACTTGCAAGCCAGATGATTCCTTTCTGAGCTCATATTTTTTTTTCTCATAACAACCAGTGTAGACTACTAATGTTCCATTTTCCATTCTCTTCACTAGTTATGCATTCATTAGGCATGTGACCTGACTTGTAAATTATTGCAGGCAATGCTGTCACCAAATATTTTGCCACCACATCACATAGATTGTGATCCTTTTTTGGCCTCCAGTAACAATTTCCTCACCAGTGTGCTGCCTGGCACCTAAGTCAATGCCACGTATTATGAGTTCTTCATGATGTCCCAGTCCTGGAACTAATTTTTTGTACTGGCATGATAGGTTAGGCCTTGCTTGGTGGTCCAGAATTCTATGGCTTACACAGTAGGGATTATTTCTTACTCACTCCACATCTACTGTTAGTTAGGTTTGTACCTCATGCTGTTGACACGTTGGTTTCCAGGCTGACAGGGCATGCCACTTGGAGCTTGGATGGATTCTGTGGCAAGAGGCAAGGGCCTGTTGTGAATCCCGCCTCAGTCCTTAAACCTTCTGCCCAGCAACGACATCCATTGGTTCCGCTCATACTTTGGTGGTCAGAGCATGCTGCATGGTCATACCTCGCCTCAGGCTGGTGGGGAAATTGTCCTGCTCTAGAATGGGGAATGTTTGAAGCACTGAACTCCTGACGACCATGGCATAGTTCACTGGTGTTGGAAGTGCAAGAATTTGTTTCTGAACTGTGTGGATCTGGTGACTTTGGGTGAGGCATCTTTTCGGCTCCCTTTCCGATAGTTTCTATGGTTACAAATTTATTCAAATGTTTAACTTATTCTGATTCTATTTAGTAGTTTGTGTATTTTCTTTTTAAAAAGATCTTTGAATTGTTAGATTATTCTTTGTTCACTTAAAATTCTGATTTGGAACTCATTTATCCTATTTCTAGTTTGTCTAGCCCTGCCATTAACTTTTTAGCAAACATGTTTAAACATATTTTTCTATCAACACTAAGAAGTAATGAGAGCTCTCATACATTGCTGGAGGTAATGTTTAGCTGCTTTAGAAAACATTTTGGCAATTTCTCAGAATGATAAAAAAAGTTACCACACAATCCAACAATTCCACTCCTGGGTATTTGACTAAGATTTAAATACATCTTTGACACAAAAACTTGTTTGCTAATATTCAGGGCAGCATTATTCATGATGGCCAGAAAGTGGAAATAAACTAAATGTCCATCAAGTGATTAGAAGAAATCAGGATGTTGTATATCATATAAGGATTATTATTCTGCCCTAAAATGGAATTAAATGCTGATACATACTACAATATCCTGAACTTCTAAACATTAATCAGAAACAATGAACACTAACTGAAATAACCAGACATGATAGACCATATATGATATGATTCTGTTTATGTTAAATGTTCAGAATAGGTAAATACATGGCAACAGAAAGTAGGTTAGTGGTTGTGAGGGGCTGAGGAGAGGCGGGTATGGAACATGGTGTTCCTTTAGGCAGTAATGGAAATATTCTGGAATTAGTGGTGATGGTTACACAACTCTGTAAATGTAATAAAAACCACTGAATTGTATTTTAAAAGGGTGAACTTTATGATATGTGAATTACATCTCAATAAAGCCATTATTTAAAGAAAAGAAATAATCAGAATCTGTAATCTTCATATCCTGAATAAGACAAGACCTTTAATATCCTTCCAGGTTTTTCTCCATTCTTCTGCTTGGATTCATTCAAGGGGCTTTCCACCTACACTGGTCCTGTCCTATGCCATATATCCAGTAATATCTACAAGTTTCAAGATACTGTTTGTGAGAACATACTAAGAAACCAAAGCAAGAATAACAATTTTAGGATCCTGGCTGTTTTAAAGCCAGGGTTTACCAGGGAAAATGCCAAATGCTAGCTTTGTAGTTGCACACACGTTTCAAAGGAGGAAAAATGTTACCTTTCATGATTCTCAACAGAATGGATGGGACAGATGGAGAGCAGAATATGTTGCTTGAAAAATCAAACTCCAACTTACCATTGCTTTCATGTTTTCAGTCATGGTATTCATCTAGATGTCCCAGATAAAACAAAGGAGGACATGGACTATTTCTGTTTGTCAAAAGGTCTCATGGGTTTTAGGATTCAAGATGGCAGTATGAGAGGTGAGACGGAGAACTCCTCCCAAAACAACAGATAGTGTGAAAATATAGTTAATACAACTAACCCTAAAACAGCAACGGGAAAGAAAGCTGCACCAGACTGCATACAGACCTCATGAACAGAGCAGACCTCACAAAACAGGGTAATGTACGAAAGCCTTGATCCGGTGGGACCCAAGCCCTTCCCTCACCCCAGCTCACCAGCAGGAGGAAGAGAAATGGAGCAGGGGAGGGGACGGAAGCCTGGGACTGCTGAACACTGAGCCCTGGAGGTCTGCTTTGCGAGCAGAAATCTACATTGTGTGGTGCTCTAGAGGACGGAGAGCTCGGACAGGCGGAGTGCTTGAGAGACAGATTCTGGCTGTTTGTGGAGGACGGGATCCACACCTGGCCACTCTGAGACAAGGGAAAGGCAGGAGGTCTGAGAGGCTTCCTAGCAGTGAGAGGGCTGCTGAAGGCGTGAGGTTTGCATGGAGTTTGTGTTGTGGGATAAGGGATAGGGGGACAAGGTTGTCTGGGTGCACTTTGCCCAGAAGATTGGGAACTTTGGGGAGATTCAGGCTTTCCATCCCCTCTGGCTGGCTTCTCAACTCTGAGGCTCCCTACTGTGACATGCAGCCTGCAGAGTCTTCCTCCTGGCCTGACAGCACCGTCTTGCACACCGGCAGTCACTGCTCCATAGATGCTGAAAAAGCATTCAACAAAGTTCAACATCCATTCCTGGTAAAAACTCTCAACAAAATGGGTATAGAGGGCAAGTACCTCAACATAATAAGGGCCATATATGACAAACCCACAGCCACCAACATACTTAACAGTGAGAAGCTGAAAGCTTTTCCTTTAAGATTGCCCACTCCCCTCACTTTTATTCAACATAGTTCTAGGGGTCCTAGCCATGGCAATCAGACAACATAAAGAAATAAAAGGCATCCATATTGGTAAGGAAGAAGTCAAACTGTCCCTGTTTGCAGATGGCATGATATTGTACATAAAAAACCCTAAAGAATCCATTCCAAAACTACTAGATCTAATATCTGAATTTGGTAAAGTTGTGGGGTACAAAATTAATACACAGAAATCTGTTGCATTTCTATACACTAATGGTGAACTAGCAGAAAGAGAAATCAGGAAAACAATTCCATTCACAGCTGCATCCAAAACAATAAAATACCTAGGAATAAACCTAACCAAGGAAGTGAAAGACTTATACTCTGAAAACTACAAGACACTCATGAGAGAAATTAAAGAAGACACCAATAAATGGAAACACATCCCATGCTCATGGATAGGAAGAATTAATATTGTCAAAATGGTTATCCTGCCTAAAGCAATCTACAGATTCAATGCAATCCCTATCAAAATACCAACAGCATTCTTCAATGAACTAGAGCAAATAGTTCAAAAATTCATACGGAACCACAAAAGACCCCGAATAGCCAAAGCAATGCTGGGAAGGAAGAATAAAGTGGGGGAAATTAAGCTCCCTGACTTCAAGCTCTACTACAAAGCTACAGTAATCAAGACAATTTGGTACTGGCACAAGAACATATCCATAGACCAATTGAACAGACTAGAGAGCCCAGATATAAACCCAAGCATATAGGGTCAATTAATATACGATAAAGGAGCCATGAATATACAATGGGGAAATGACAGCCTCTTCAACAGCTGGTATTGGCAAAAGTGGACAGCTACATGTAAGAGAATGAAACTGGATTATTGTCTAACCCCATACACAAAAGTAAACTCAAAATGGATCAAGGACCTGAATGTAAGTCATGAAACCATACAATTCTTAGAAAAAAACATAGGCAAAAATCTCTTGGACATCAATATGAGCAACTTCTTCATGAACATATCTCCCCAGGCAAGGGAAACAAAAGCAAAAATGAGCAAGTGAGACTATATCAAACTAAAAAGCTTCTGTTCAGAAAAGGACACCATCAATAGAACAAAAAGACATCCTACAGTATTGGAGAATATATTCATAAATGACATATCCAATAAGGGATGACATCCAAATTATATAAAGAGCTCATACACCTCAACAAACAAAAAGCAAATAAGCCAATTAAAAAATGGGCCAAGGAGCTGAACAGAAACTTCTCCAAAGAAGAAATTCAGATGGCCAACAGGCACATGAAAAGATGCTCCAGATCGTTAGTCACCAGAGAATGCAAATTAAAACCATGAGATATCACCTCACACCAGTTAGTATGGCCGCCATCCAAAATACAAACAACAACAAATGTTGGTGAGCATGTGGAGAAAGGGGAACCCTCCTACACTGCTGGTGGGAATGTAAATTAGTTCAACCATTTTGGAAAGCGGTATGGAGGTTCCTCAAAAAACTAAAAATAGAAATACCATTTGACCCAGGAATTCCACTCCTAGGAATTTACCCTAAGGATGCAGCAGCCCAGTTTGAAAAAGACATATGCACCCCTATGTTTATCGCAGCACTATTTACAATAGCCAAGAAATGGAAGCAACCTAAGTGTCCATCAGTAGATGAATGGATAAAGAAGATGTGGTACATATACACAATGGAATATTATTCAGCCATAAGAAGAAAACAAATCCTACCATTTGCAACAACATGGATGGAGCTAGAGGGTATTATGCTCAGTGAAATAAGCCAGGTGGAGAAAGACAAGTATCAAATGATTTCACTCATTTGTGGAGTATAAGAACAAAGAAAAAACTAAAGGAACAAGACAGCAGCAGACTCACAGAACCCAAGAATGGACTAACAGTTACCAAAGGGAAAGGAACTGGGGAAGATGGGTGGGAAGGGAGGGATAAGCCGGGAAAAGGGACATTACGATTAGCACACATAATGTAGCAGGGTGGGGCACGCCATATGGGGAAAGCTGTATAACACAGAGAAGACAAGTAGTGATTTTATAGCATCTAACTACACTGATGGACAGTGACTGTAATGGGATATGTGGTGGGGACTTGATAATAGGGGGAGTCTAGTAACCATAATATTGCTCATGTAATTGTACATTAATAATAGCAAAATTAAAAAAAGGGCTCATGAGTCAAACTGCATTATGCAATTTTATCAGGTCTTTTGTGTGTACCTATGAATGCCTGTAGTATATAATTGTCCTGCTTTCCTGTTAAATAACACACCTTCAGTGGACAGGGGTCATGTCTTCTGTGTCTTCCACTTAGAGTCCTACAAAGCATGGAATATATTTATGGTAAAGTCTAGGTTTCTTTGCTTGTAAATGCTGGGTAATACCTCTCTCTCACACAACAACCAGCAATGTGGGTGACTTTAATTAAGAGTATCCAAGAGGAAGTATACAAGATCCGTGAGTTTGTCCCAGAGTTTGGCCCTGACGAATCATCACTGAGAAGAAAATAAGTGAGGAAAAGAGGTTGAGAACTCCTGCTACGTGGCATTCAGCACTTGAGATCTCCTGTAGCCAGTGTACCTGTGGAAAGGCAGAGGGCACTGAGCAGGTGAGTGGCCAGACCTGTGAGGACGATGGCACTGCACACCCCTAGAGGGTTAGCTTCCTGAGTGATATGAGTTCAGCCTTTAGCTGCAGTGACAGCCACAGCCACTGTGGCCATGTGGTCCTGGAGTCATGTGATCCTTGCTCACTGTCCTGGGATTCTGTCCATTGCTCTGCCTTGGGGAAAGCTGTGGCTGAGCCCAGTACAGCCTGTTCAGGCAAAGACCTGGATGATGAGGATCAAAGCTAACATGGATAAATTTAGGCTCATGTTACCGACTTCCTGGTTTTTCAGTACATTGACTATAGGACTGCCTGACAGATTTAGTAATAAAAATATAAGATGCCCCATTACATTTGAATTTCAGGTAAATGACAAATAATATTTTAGTATAAGTATGACCCAAATATTTCAGATTTAACTGGGTATCCTTTATTTTAAATGGCAATATTAATTAGCTGATATTTCAATATCAGACAGAGCATACAATCATAGAGTTAAATGGGGCCACTTTAGTCCAACTTTTGAACTGCTCTAAGCAAGATTAGAGCCTACCTCTCCTACCTCTCTTAAATAACTCCTTTACTTCAAAGAAATTCTAGCACCTATCCTAAGTGCACTCTTCTGGTATCTTTAATCTGGGTGTGTTCACATGCAGGCATGCATGTGTATGCACACATTTGTATGTACATACATAGTTATGCATGTTTATGCACATGTGTGTATGCACATGTTCAGGTGGCTGGTAGAAGGAAAGAGCACCTGAGTCCAGTCCTGCTGTAGAACAAAAAGGCGTACGTTTGCAGACCTGGAGCAGGCCCTGTGTCAGGCTTGCCTTGTCTTCCGTCATTTGTGAGCACTGGAATTACTGGTGAGTCATAGGGCCTGGCAGAATAGGACACTTTGTAACAGTCTCAGAGAATAGAAGATGATCTTAACAACGACCTATTTATTTCAAACTCTCAAGCAAGATATCTTCAAAAAATGAAAGGGAGGATGACAAAAATATGCCAAATGATACTTTTAAAGATAGGAGTATTATGTTTCTTGCTCGTTAGCATATAATTTACCAAACTGAGAGGTCAATCATTATAGAAGCACATGACCACTTTTTTTGAGGCACATACACCTTCTAAAATGAGAAATGAAGGAAGCTCTCGCCTCATGAATAACTCTGTTTACAAAGAAATTTTTTGCATGTTATGGTGTGGCTACTAGCAAATTTGATAGAAGGTTATTCCTTTGTATGGAGAAAGGAATGTATATTTTGACCTTAAAAGGAGAAAAAGGCAATTTGTGGCCTTATCCAATTTCATGGCAGACACCTGTATATTATGCAGCTTGTTCTTGAGATGCAGGGTGGTCTCAGTATTTCACTTTCCTTGGCTTAGTTCGAAGATTAAGAAGTTGGTATAGCTGAATGGAAAAACTTTTTCATTATTACCTATTTCAAATTCTTATCCATGTAAATTGTTTATCCCAAAGAATTGAAAAGAGTGATAAAAATCATTGGCTGGTTGCCATGGACTTTCCGCCTATTTCTGTATCTGAGGGATACATGCCCTCAGGGTCTCCTTTTCCCCCCACTCCTGGTTAAGCTAGATTTAAAATAAGTGAAGACCTTTCTTCTAATTCAAAGATAATATTTCTGCTTTGAATTCTGCAGAGCCAATTCCTCAATTCTCCCTATACTCTGGCCTCAATGACCAATTTCCCTGAAATTTTCAGTTGGTCCTTCATGAATGCAGCTTCTCGCTGGCATTCAGGGACCCCTTTTTTAAGTTGGACACCATGCCTCAAATGGCAGCACACTCAAAAAGAAAAGGGTGTTTGGCTGCCTCCAACCCTTTTTTTTTCAGTATTCAACAATTCTTAATTCTACTAATTTTTGTTCAAGACCAGACATTTTGCTAAGTTCTGGGTTGTAACAGTGAAAGGATAAAACAAAGACTTGGGTCCTGCCCTCTTAGAACTTTCAATGATGCAGAGATAGACATGTTATCCAACAATCACACGAACTTATTTTTGTGTGGGAGGTGAACCTCTCTCAGAGGCACATGAGGACCTTACTTGGGGGCACAGAGACAGCTTCATGGAGAAATGCATAATTAGCTGGGAGGTGAAGGAAGGTGATTAAGTTTGGCAAAGGCAGGAGAGATGGGTGGGAGAACATTACAGACTATTTCACAGTGTAGGCCAAAGCCATGCTGTAGGAGAGAAAGTTGTTCAAAGAGTTGTAAGAAAGCTGGCATTGCCAGAGCAAAGGATGAGAAGAACATGGGATGAGGCAAGGCTGAAGCAATTGGCTGGGGCCAGGCTGTGCAGGCTTCGTGGGCACATGAAATATTTCAGCTGGGGGATGAAGATTGACTTATGTGTTCAGTTTGCTTAGTTTGCTTTTGAGAATATAGCTTTAGGTGGGTTATGCTACCCTCCCAGTCATTTGTGCATCCTGGTCATGCACAACATCGGAGCAGACAGCCCTGCTGGTATGGTTTCTTCTTCATCTGTGGTGATGATCCAACACACCGACACGAGTGGAGTCAATGAACGGGCACATGAGACCTGTGAGAGAGCTGTTTCCAGATAAGAGGTGATGATGACTTCATCTCTCACCCACTCTTCCTTTTACCCGACAGAATTGGGTTTCTGTCTGGTATCATTTCTCTTCACCTCAAACAGCTTCCTTTAACAATTCTTGAAGTAGAGGTTAGTAACAATTTTGCTCCATTTTTGTTTTTTAAAAAATTGTCCCCATTCTTTTATTTTGCCTCATTTTTGAAGAATATTTTCTCTCAATATAAAATTGTGGATTGACAAGTTTTCTCCTGAAGTACCTTAAAGATATCATGACATTGTTTGCTAGATCACACTGTTTCTGATCAGCTGTCAGTGGAAATTCTCATTGTTTTTTCTTTGTAGTTGTTTCTTTAATTGCTAGTGACTTATTTCCAGTTATATTTTTTAATAAAATTTCTAGTTGTTTCCAAAAATTCTAATTATTCTCTTTCATTTTATTTTTTTAAATTATTTTATTATCAAATTACTTCAAAGTGGTTCAATAGTCCCCCTCCCCTTCGCCACACCCCCTTCTACTCCCCTCCTCCTTGGTAACCACTAGTCACTTCTCAGTGTCTGTGAGTCTAATGCTATTTTGTTCCTTCTGTTTTGCTTTGTTTTTATATTCCACAAATAAGTGAAATCATTTGGTATTTGTCTTTCCCCATTTCATCGTGTATATGTACCACATCTTCTTTATCCACTTCATCTATTGATGGACACTTAGGTTGCTTCCATATCTTGGATATTGCAAATAGTGCAGTGATAAACATAGGGGTGCTTATATCTTTTTGAATCAGGGATGTTGTTTTCTTCTGGTAAATTCCTAGGAGTGGAATTACTGGGTCAAATGGTATTTCTATTTTTAGTTTTTGAGGAACCTGCATACTGCTTTCCACAGTGGTTGCATCAATTTGCAGTCCCACCAACAGTGTACGAGGGTTCCTGTTTCTCCACACCGTCGCCAGCATTTGTTATTTCTTGTCTTTTGGATAGTGGCCATTCTAACTGATGTGAGGTGATATCTCATTGTGGTTTTAATTTGCATTTCTCTGATGATTAGTGATGTGGCGCATCTTTTCATGTGCCTGTTGGCCATCTGAATTTCTTCTTTAGAGAAGTGTCTATTCATGTCCTCTGCCCATTTTTTGATTGGTTATTTGTTTTTCGGGTGTTGGGGTATATGAGTTCTTTATATATTTTGGATGTTAACCCATTATTGGATGAGTCATTTATGGATATATACTCACATGCTGTAGGATGCCTTTTTGTTCTACTGATGGTGTCCTTTGCTGTACAGAAGCTTTTTAGCTTGATGTAGTTTCTATTGTTCATTTTTTATTTGTTTTCCTTGCCTGAGGAGATGTGCTCAGGAAAAAGTTGCTCATGTTTATATTCAAGCGACTTTTGCTGAGATTTTTGCCTATGTTTTCTTCTAGGAGTTTTATGGTTTCATGACTTACATTCAGGTCTCTGATCCATTTTGAGTTTACTTTTGTGTATGGGGTTAGACAATAATCCAGTTTCATTCTCTTACATGTAGCTGTCCAGTTTTGCCAACACCAATTGTTCAAGAGGCTGTCTTTTCCTCACTGTGTATTCATGGCTCCTTTATTATATATTAATTGACCATAGATGTGTGGGTTTATATCTGGGCTCTCTGTTCTGTTCCATTGATCTATGCATCTGTTCTTGTGCCAGTAACAAATTGTTTTGATTACTATACCTTTGTGGTAGAGTTTGAAGTTGGGGACCGTAATCCCCCCAGCTTTGTTCTTCATTCTCAAGATTGCTTTGACTATTGGGGGTCTTTTGTGGTTCCATATGAAAATTAGAACTATTTGTTTTAGTTCTTTGGAGAACATTGTTGGTATTTTGATAGGAATTGGATTAAATCTGTAAATTGCTTTGGGCAGGATGGCCATTTTGACAATATTAATTCTTCCTATGCATGAGCACAGGATGTATTTCCATTTATTGGTGTCTTTAATTTCTCTTGTGAGTGTCTTGTAGTTTTCAGGACATAGGTCTTTCATCTCCTTGGTTAGGTTTATTCCTAGGTATTTTACTCTTTTTGATGCAATTGTGAATGGAATTGTTTTCCTGATTTCCCTTTGGGTTGTTCATTGTTAGTATACAGAAATGCAACAGATTTCTGTGTATTAATTTTGTATCCTGCAACTTTTCTGAATTCAGTTGTTAGTTCTAGCAGGTTTTTGGTGGATTCTTTAGGGTTTTCTATGTATAATATCATATCATCTGCAAATAATGAGAGTTTAACTTCTTCCTTACCAATTTGGATGTCTTTTACCTCTTTGTGTTGTCTGATTGCTGTGACTAGGATGTCCAGTACTATGCTAAATAAAAGTGGTGAGAATGGGTATCCTTGTCTTGTTCCTGATCTTAGAGGAAACGCTTTTAGTTTTCACTATTAAGTATGATGTTGTCTGTGGGTTTGTTGTATATGGCCTTTATTATGTTGAGGTTTGTACCCTCTATACCCATTTTGTTGAGATTTGTTATCAAGAATGAATGTTGAATTTTGTCGAATGCTTGCTCAGCAGCTATTGAGATGATCATGTGGTTTTTATCCTTCTTTTTGTTAATGTGGTAGATGATATTGATGGATTTCTGAATATTGTACCATCCTTGCATCTCTGGAATAAATCCAACTTGGTTATGATGGATGATCTTTTTGATGTATTTTTGAATTCAGCTTGCTAAAACTTTTTTGAGGATTTCTGCATTTATGTTTATCAGGCATATTGGTCTGTAATTTTCTTTTTTTGTGGTGTCTTTGTTTGGTTTTGGTATTAGAGTGATGCCTCCATCTCTAATGACTTTTAGTACTTTTTTCCTATGGTCTTGATTTTCAGAAATCTGGTTATGATGTGGCTTTCTTTGCATTTCTTCTGATTAGGGTTTTTTTGAGCTTTTTGAATCTGGTCATTGACAATTTTTATCAAATGTGGAAAAAAATCTGAGCATGATGCCTTCAAATATTTTTCATGACACATCCCTCTTCACCTTCTGAGATTCCAATTGCACATATGTTAGACTCTTTGCTATTGTCCTATAACTCACCGAGGGGCTGCTCATTTTATTTCCAGTATTTTTTTTTCCTGCCTGCTTTAGTTAGGAAGGCTTCTATTGACTTGTCTTAAAGTTCATGAATATTTTCTTATGCACTGTTCAATCTTCTTTTAAGCCCATATGGTTAATTTCAGATATTGAATTTTTTAATACTAGAGTTTCCATCTTCAGTTCTACTTCTCTGCTGAGATATCACATCTGTTCACTCATTCTGTCCATCTTTCCTCTAAATCCTTGAGATTGTTTTAACAGTTGTTTAAAGATCTTTATTTGCTAAACTAAATATCCATCATTTCTGAGTCTATTTATATTGACCACTCTCCCCACCTCTTTTTTTTCCTTCTCCTTTGTTATATCTAACTTTTTAATTTTATGCTGGATATTATATAAACTCTGTTGTAAGTCTGAATTATTCTGATTTCCTTTAAAGAGTGTTGAGTTTTGTTCTGACAGGCAGTTAATTTAGAAGCAGCCATTGATGCTTGGTTTTAAGCTTTATTAGGGTAGGTCAAAAGCATCATTTAGCAGGTCTAGAAGAGCAGGCTTAGATCAGGGTTTCTCAACATGACACTATTGAATTTGGACTAGATCATTCTTTGTTGGGGATGCTGCCCTGTGTATTGTAGGATATTTAACAGCATCTCTAATCTCTACATACTAGAGGCAAGCAGCACCCTCACAATTGCAACAACCAAAAATGACTCTAAACATTCAGAAATGTCCCCCTGGGGGAAAAACAAGGGACATTTGAGAACTGCTCCCAATTGAGAACCACTAGTTTGGAATAACACTATGCCACATTAGCTACCAAACTACAGTAACCTTTTTGGAATATCAGTGGACTACTCGGGATATGCATCAGTGTCTCACTGCTCTGGATGTCTGGAACTTTGAAATCTCCATTCAGCTCATATCCCCAGTAGTTGTGTTCTGAGGGGACTCCAGGTGTCTCACTGTATTCAGAAACAGCTTTAACATTTGGCCAAACATTCAAGGGATCGTTATGCAGACATGTAGAGCTTTCTCTCTGTGAAGCTTCCTTCCTCCCTCTATCCTGCTCTTCAAATCACACCCATTTTACTAGCTTCAAACTCATCTTTCTCTTTGGGCTCTGTCCCTCTTCCTGAAGCTTGCAACATGCTCTAGGCAGAACATTGAAACAAATACAGAGCTCACCATGTGGATTTCCCTTCTCTTAAGGATCATAGAGTTGTGCTGTATGCTTTTTGGTGCCTGAAAACAGTAGCTTGATATATTTTGTCAATTTCTATAATTGCTCATAATGGCAGATAAGTCTGATAATCATTATCCTGTCGTGGGAAGTTACTTGACTGCCTCTTCACTTTGATATTATATTTTTCAATTGATTATTATTTAAGTGGACCAAATTACTATCATTCACGAAGAGAAAAAGTGCCAGTAAGACAAAACAGAAACAGCTCATAACTGAAAAAAAAAATCCAACATTTCATATGTTAAGAATACTTTCAATGAACAATTCTGACATTTCAATGTATTTTAGATTTCATTTGACTAACTCGGGAACTGGAATGCATGGCAATGTAATTGTTATTTGTATGTCATGAAATTAAGAGCTCTATCCAATTATTTATCAAATGTTTATAACTGTTAGAAAACAGATCATCTGATAATCCAAACTTCTTCTTTAAATGAAGAAATTGAGACGCATTGAGGGCAAAAGGCTTATCCAGGGTCATACAGATAGTAGCTTCAGAGTTGAATCTTGAGGCCAGGTTTCTTTCCCATCTTTGCCTTTTCTCAGTTTCCTATGATCTGCTCCTGTTCTCAGCTTCCCATGCTCTGAAGCTCTTCCTGTCCCTAATCACAAATAACTCTGGATATAAGAAGTTAGGGAGGAGTCTGGTGTCTCCTTGCTAATTTTAAGATTGGTTCTGTAAACTTCCTGTAACAGAGAGATAATTTGCTATAATGGAAAGAATTTTGGCTTGGAAGATAGGTGGTATGTGTTCTACTCCTAGAGCAATCCCCAGCAGCTCCATGATGTGATAGTGATTGGTCTGCCGCTGTGAATCTCAGTTTCCTCACATCTAAAATAAGGGGCTAGGTTATATCATTTCCACCAGATTCTCGCAGTTCTAAGAGCCCACAGAATATTGGAACATGGCATATGTTTACTTCCCTGACGAAGGTAAAACATTGATTAGAAACAGTATTTTATTTTATCTCTGTGCCTGACTATGTAAGCAGCTATGATTATGGAAGAATTGTATGTGTGTGTGTGTGTGTGTGTGTGTGTGTGTATGTGTGTGTGTTTTGGGAAAATAAGAAAGGAGTGCAAGCAGTATTATGGAACTTTTAAGGGTAGTGTGGGATGTGTGTAAGAAAGTTGACATGTTAATATTAATGAAACTGTTAAGATAGTAAATCATCATGACCAAAAGAGACTGTGCTATCTCCCCATTTAAAACTTACACAATTTACTAAAGTGTTTATTTGTTAAAACCATGGATTTCTGTATTTTCCCTTTCTGTTTTCAGGAAAGGAACATATTTTTCAATTTTTAGTTCTTATGGAAATGAACTGTGTAGTGGTGTATTAGGTTTAGAAATACACTTAAAACCATTTTTTGAAAAGTAAGTCATCTTCCTTATTTCTTTTCTTTCTTGTCTTATTCTGAGTTACCTTTGCCACATAAATTGTACATCAATTTGACAATATTGTTTATAAGAGTTATAGGTGAGGTTAGATCAAGAAGCAGAAACAGTGCAATTGACATAGAACCCTTGAAGATTAAAAAAAAAAGTTCTCTTTGTGTCTTGGTGTTTCACTTATGAGTTATTTCCCCAAGCACTTCCAGTAGATGAAACCCTGTAATGCTAATATGCAGCCTGGCAGTTCATATAAGCTTGTCTTTTTCAGGGTACAGGGATAGATTTATTGAGCTGATAATATTTGCTCTCTCTTCTTTTCAGCAATGATTTATTTAAACTCTCCAACTAATTTAAATTTAATAAAAAAGGAACTTTGCACATTGCTTCATTGAAGCTAGATTCATGATCTCCAAGAACACTGCAGTATTCAAGATTAGTGTAAAAGTGGCGATAACTTTTACTAGATTTAATTAAAAACAACAAATCATTTGGGCAGTGGTAACGAATGCTCCACACAACCCACTGGATACATGGTTATTTAAGAAGCCAATATTTTAATCTTAAAACATCTGATTAGACAAAATCATTGAGCTGATGGCTATTTGATAAAGCAATGGGTCTCCTTTGATGTGGGGACCATAAGGACTGACTGGCCAGGGGAAAGATCAAGTTGGTTTGTGCTTCTCTTTAATTTGCAGTGTTAGAGAAAAAAAAAATACAGGATGCATTTTATGGATGAAGGTCAGTTACACAGAGGGGTTTTTCTGGGGAAGCCATTTACTGCTAATTACAGAGTGTGCACAAAGCTCTCTGTGGTTTTCACTCACCTCTTTCATTCGGGGCAAGCAATGGACTAAAAAGTATTGAGATTTGTGCGTAGCTATTTATAGCATGACCATCATTCATTGCTGGCTCGGAGTATTCAGAAGGCACAGCCTCTCAGACATTCTTTTCCCCTTTACTTTTTCCTTCCAGTTGGCTTAGATAACAGTTTATAACCAGATCCTGAGAATTAGCAGGGAAAAGGTCCTGGTGAATGAGGGTCCTTGCTCACCCACATGTGATGGCCATAAAAGGGACATGCTTTTTTGAAATAAACAAGACCTTTAGACAATTTGAGCTAGTAGGTATTTCTACAAATTCCCAAGAGAAAAATCACATGATGTCCACTTAAATGTCTTAGAAGTCATATGTCTGTGTATAATGTATATAAATATGTGTGCACTAAATATATATATATATATATGTGTGCATTATACACAAACATAGACTGATTATTTTACTTTGTTCAGATCTTTCAGAGAAACTTTGCTGATGAAGCTGAGGCAGACTGGCCCATGTACACACAAGGTCACTCCAGGCAGCAATCTTTCAGCAAGCTCCATCCAGAATATGTCCTTCTGACCAGATATCTTAGAAGAGCCAGGTTAGAGGCACATACATGATGACTGTCTCTAATATCCCAGAAACCCTTTCCTAGTGCTCGTATTTCAGTTCACCTCCCTACCTTTAGGTATCCTATGACACTTTTTGTTTTTCCTATGTCTCTACCTTTTTGACAAAAGCTTAATTATGAATGTTTTAATATCAGTTGACTTGTAACTCCTCTTAGGCATATTAACTTTTAGAGGAATATGCCATTGTAGAATAAATGGAGTCATGTCTTATAAGATATTATAGGCATTTCCTTCAACTAGAGGAAGGACAGAAAGCATCGTATCATGATCAGCAGAGCACCTTTCTTCTTGCAGGTCAAAGCTGATGTCAAAGCCAGAATTCCTTTCTGAGACAAAAACTGGAATGCTTTGTATCCCAAGTTTCTTATATCTACAAAGATATATATTTTTGAGCAAACATCACTGATTTGTAAAAGCCAACAGCTGAAATGGAAAGAATGTATAAATCTTGCCAGCCCAACTATTTACTCTGTCATGGCGGAAATAAGCCACTTAATATTAGGACACACAGTGGAGGTAATCTGAAAGAAAAATGGGAGCTGGGCTTTTGCAGGAAGAAGGTTTTTGTTAATACAGAGAGTTTATAACAAAGGCACATTTCCCTTTTTGCTTGGGCTGTGTAGTTATAGGAAGTGAATTACAGCAGATTCCCTGAGCAAAAGTGAAGTTTATGGTGAGGATTCAGAAGGCAATGTTTGAAATTTATTGGTTTCAAAATGTAGGGACCACATTCAGCATCTGATACTCTTCAAACAGTATTTTTTATTTTTCTTTTGTCGCTTATGGTCTAGAATTTTGTATATACATCCTGCCAAATTAAATATTACAAGAGTAAAACATTACATACTCAATAATTGGAAAGGCCAAGGAGGATAGAACATGAACAAAAACTCTTAATAGCACCAGAATGGAAGAAAAACAGGGTTTGCAAAAGGTGCCTGTGCTGGGAACGATGGGCCTTCACCACGAGCAGAGCTCTGCTGATCTCCACTTGTTGCAAGAGGAGGGGTCACTTTATAATCCATGAAAGCTGGCAGTCTGGATTGCTGCGCTAAGTGGCTCTGAGTGGGAGAGCAGAGCAGAGCAGGCGGCTGGGGACTGGGTGGGGCCGCTCTGGGCAGGAGGGTCCTTCAGAGGATCTCTGAGATCTGTGAACAGAATCACAGTTTTATGTCTATTGTCCTCTAACTAGTTCTCGGCAGCTTGTTAGGCGCCAAGCCCATTGAGATCCTGTGCGTGTGAAGGCTGAGGTGCTTAGAAAACATGTTCTCTACTTGTTCCTTTGCTTTTTTCTCCACTCCAAAATGGGCAGGGTGTGTGACAACTTGGAGAGAAGGCATTTCATGTGTGAGGGACACACTTCCCCTGGTATGTGGGTGTGGGAAGAGTCCTTGGAGGCAAGAAAATCACTTTAAAATACCAAAGGTGGTCAAATTTCAGTGTTTATGTAGGGAAGCCTTCCTCCAAGACATTCCCGCCTCAGCGCAGCCAGGCAGTGAGCTGGGCCTCAGTCCTGAGACCCCCAGGCCCAAAACTGGAGGTGAGGCTTCCCACGGGGACTGGAACAGCACAGACACATCCCAGAGCATCTTAGAACAAAGAGTTTAGAATATACGTGGGAAAAATTAAAAGGCAGAAAACCTACCAATGACTAGGATTGAAGGAATGCTGTTTAAAAAAATCAGTTTTCTTTTTAAAAATTATTTCACTTTTTCTTATTCTCCCCACCCCTTTCCCCTGCTTCCTTCCCTTTCTTGTCTCCCTCCCTCCACCTCCTTGGGATCAGTTCCCACAGAGAACTAATTAGGAAACATTTGAGAAAGAAGCTGGGCATAAGGACCAGGACTTCAGGATTGTCAATGTCCGAATATTGAACTGAGATGTCATCTTCATGGAGGGGTGCTGAGTTTGAGAACACAGCCTGTTTGATGATGAACAGTCTTCTTGTCCTCCCCTCTTCCAGAAGTTTGCCTTGGCAACAGTCACTTCCTGAGCATCTGTCACTCATTGTAGGTAAACGGTGTGCTGGAACAGGTGAAAAGACTCACCAACACCACAGCAGGACCTAAAGCATCCATGGGTTCAGGCAGTCAGTATTTTCTGATTGTCCCCCATACCAAAGTGCATGAAGATTAATAGAAAAGAAGAAAAGAAAAGTGAACGGTACCCGGGAGAAACTGTTGGTTCAGAGGGAGAACGTCGCTGCTTGCCTTCCACACCTGCTGTATTATTATTATTTTTTTTTTATTTTGCCCCTCATTAATGCACCAGCCTCCATGCTAAGCTCAAAGACGAGGAAGATTTCTCCAGTGACATCAAGCTCTCCCATTCTCATTCCACTCTGGAGTTGGGATCCACACAGATGCGAAGGGGTCACGGGCAGGGCTGTGACTGGTGGCAGTGCTGGTTAGGGCAACAAAATAGGGATTAAGTTCATCTAAAACACACATTTTGCCAGAGACTTGCAAATACCTTGAGCAACATGTTTACTTTTAATTGCTTTTCACTCTCCTGCATTCCTGAATTCCTGGTGGACCCTAAAAGTAG
Organism: Smutsia gigantea; assembly: GCA_032199065.1. Classification (NCBI taxonomy): domain Eukaryota; kingdom Metazoa; phylum Chordata; class Mammalia; order Pholidota; family Manidae; genus Smutsia; species Smutsia gigantea. Next base: position 77,227 of record JAVSCE010013127.1, read on the forward strand.
AATCACTGAAATCCAAACATACCCCAAACTATCTATTTGAAACCACATAAAAATATTTTATTATGACATGTGTAGCTTGATTTATATTCATGAGTGAGATGAAGAGTTCATCGTCACATCTGCTAAAACCCCCTTCGGATGCCTGATACCAATACAAGCAGCAGCCTCGGCCTCCTGGGGTGTTATTGGTGTGTCTTGCCAATGGGTTTCAGCCCAGGCAAGTTCGCTATGGATTCATTGTGACAAAGAAATTGACAGCAAAACGTTCTTGGGGTGAAAGGGTTATACCCAACTTTATTTCCAGGGTGGCTGGTCAGTCACTAAAATCCTGTTCACTCAGAGCGAGTCAGCATGCAGCAAACTGGTCTCTGCCTCTGGGCCCCTCTGTCTTTGGCACTGTGTCCTCTGGGCCTCTCTGCCTGCACAGCCGTCCCACACAGCCATTCTCTGGGCCTCTCTGCACAGTCATCCCACACAGCCGTCCTCTGGGCCTCTGTCCTTGGCGCTGCCACCACTCCAGACTCTGCTCTTCTCTCCTGCAGCCTTGCAGCGGTGCCACCGTGTCACGCCCAGAGCACTGGGCGGAGCTCTTTACATAGAGCCAACAGCCATGTATTGCCCACAGGTATACAGTGAGCTAGTCAGCCAGGGCCAGGTGAGAATCCTAGCCACAGGAAGTCTCATTTTATCCACAGGTGGATGTGCTCAGCAGACGTAATTGACTTGGGAAGATCTCCCAAATGGGAGAGTCTTGGAGGTAAAGTTCAGGTATATCTATCCCAATTTGTGAGTTAATGTTTGGTGGTGTTTGCTCAGATTTTTCTGCTTTCAGCCCATAAAAATAAGTCAGTTGATGACTCTCTTTGCAAGGGTGTCCTGCAGAGTGTCAGTCCTGTTTTGTTTTTGAAGTGTCTCCAGCAGAAAGATCCAACATAAGTAAGCTTATCACTGAAAGCATTGGTTTATGACTTGCAAAAAATGTGAATCCCTATTTCAAACAAAGATAAAGGGAAGTACTTACTAAGTACACAAAAGAAAGTAGAAATCTGTCTAATAACTTCCTGACCTCTGGAGCTGTAGCTGATAGACCAACTTACTCAAATTCAAAGGAGGAAAAAAAACACCTCTCAGATCTACACATAGAAGAAATCACAGACGAAACTAACTTTGTATCAAAGATCTAAGAGTGACTCCCCAACATAAACTGAAATTAAGTTTGGAAACTTAAGTAGATTAAATTATGTGGCAGGACAGGCATCCAATACTCCCAAAAGATTGTCACATCTTGATAAAATTGATTTATCATAATCAGAATAAAAAACCTGAACCTCAGTAATTTTTTTTCTCTTTACTCTCTCTTCCACTTTGTTTTCATATATTTTCATTTTGATGTCATTATTAGTGGATTCAATGCCTGAAAGTGGCCTGGGCCCCTTAGGCCCTCTAAATAAGCCTTATGTACATGCGGTCTGGGCAGCACAGGTGCTGCAGTGGCCAGGGAGGAACCTGGGCAGGTGGGCTGGAAGCCAGAATGATGGGACTGTTAAAGTCGCTCCTGGAGTCAGATCACCTGCTTTCGATTCTGGCTCACATACTCACTGGCCAGGTAACCTTGGCCAAGCTCCTGAACATCTCTGTGCCTCAGTTTCCTTATCCTTTGAGTAAATGTAGCTTTTACCTTATAAGATTAGTTGGAAATTAGAACAATAATATTAGTAAAGCATTTAACTTAGGGTTGGCACATAATAAGAACGATTTCCATTATTTCATTGTCGTTCTTTTGTTGGTTTGGGGTGGAGGAGGGCAAGAAGGAAGCCTGTGGACTGCCTGAACGGTGGGTGTAACTGGGCTGAAGCATGTTCTGATCAGAGGGGCAGAGGAAGGCAGGAGGCAGTGAAGATTCACTCTGCCAACCATCAGGGCTACCCAGAGGGCCCTTATTGTACATGCCCACTGTTTCCTGAAGAAGGTGTGCCCTTCTCTTCTTTTCCTAATAATTATTTTAAATTGAAAACGAGACTTGCCCACATATAAGAGTTCAATCACAAAAACTATATTAAATAAAGAACAAATAACCGATTTCCAAGAATTACTCAGTCATCAGTTGCAACCATTTGCCATAAAGTAAAATACATTACTTTTTAAGAGCACCAAAATTAATTGCATTCCAAATTAGTTTTTATCTTAGGTTGTCCATTCACTTTCCTCCTGTAAATCTTTTGTGGTTAAAGACATTTTAATGCTGTTAGGAAATAGTATCACAGTTCCATTATTCTTACATTAATAATCATATTTTTTAATTACTTAGATTCTCTCTTTGAGGAAGAAGCTGATTGCTCTCAAATTATGAGTGTCTATGATAGTGCTCTTTTCCATGCAGAAATCAGTGGTAGAGAAGCATTTTCTGCTAAATTCTAGTATACAATTGTGTCAAGGGCAATAGCAGAGATGAACTATACTGAGAGCCAAAGATTTTTTACATAAGTGGGTTCAAAGGCTAAGCAAGATGGGATAGATTTTTGTTTTTGGAATTTGGTAATGTTAGGTAAGGCAAATAGGAAATGATTCCTTCTCTCTTTTGCCACCTGTGGGATAAACTGCAGTATTTCCAAAATCACTCCCCTGGCCTTGGCCCATTCAGGTACACTGCTGCAGCTCCTCACAGCCTCCGGGGCAAGGGCGGGAGCGTGCCCTCTCCTCCCCTCTGTTGCGTAATTGGTCTGGCATCTGTCCGCGCCAAGGACCTGGAGTTCCTTCTGGAAGGTGCGGGTGGAGAGGCAGGGGCTCCGTGACTGCGGAGACGGGAAGAGAGAGCGAACCCCACTGTGAGCAATAAAAGGGTTTCTCCCAGTCTATCCTTCCCTTAGACTGCTGTCAGTCATACCGGCTTATTCACCACAGGCCGGGAACACCGCTTCCTCCAGAGCTACACCACCATCTGGCACATCTGGTGTGTGGAGGTATGTGTTAACCATATTAACCATTTTCCCAGCTTCTGTAAACATCTTGATGCTTTAGCATCTTGCCTTGCATTCATATGCCAGACATGCCTGTTCTGTACAGTGGACAGCATGCCTGGGTCCCCCTGCCCTGGTTTCCTGCCTCCCTCACCACCCCTCGCCCTTGCCTTTGGGAGGATTCACCTTTCATATGCAAACCAACCAATCCAGATTCCACACCCCAACCATTTCCTCTAAGGGATTATCACACTCAGGGCCACCATCCACCTGCCCTAATCACTCCAGGACCACACACCAGACAACTAGGAACAGCCCTTATGCCCCAAGCCACTGAAATTATTCAAACTAGCCAATCCTAAACCTGGTTACTCTGCCTTGCCCATGCTTTCCTACTGAAACCCCAGAAAATGCCCTTGCCTATGTTTTCCCCTGTTCTCTCTGCCTCGTAACCAAACCTGGTGCTTTTCTGTGTAGCCCTCCAGGGTGTGGTGTGCCTCTTGGGATTTGAGTATAATAGCTGTTTTCTCAATGGCAGTTGTCTCCTGATCTGTTGGCCTTAGCATACCTAAGTGATGAAAAAACTAAACTGAAACAGGAAAGGAGCTGAGCCCAGCAGGTTGTGCTCGTGAGGGTGTCTGCTGTGTGCCCTGGAGGCTCCAGGGAGAATGGGCTGGCAAGGGTGACCTACTTTGTTGGTTATCCACAGGCCAGATTGTAGTTTCTAGAATTGTCCTAAAACATCAGAAATGGAGCAGGTGGAAAAACCTCCATGTGTCCTGGGATGGTGGTGGCAGAGGCCTAAGACTCCACATCTACCAAAACATTTATTTCACTGTGGTTTCCTGCCATCCAGGTTTATATTTGATTGGTTATGTTTAACATTATTTATGGACATCTGGCATTAGCTCTAGCATGTAAAAAGCTTGGAAATGATCTCTTCCAGACTTCCAAAAAGAAGAAAACTGAACCAACCAAAACCAATGCTTTTTCTTAGACCCTTCAGAGAACTGGGGTCACAGGGCTAACTGCCACCCCTGATGCTGGGGTTCTTGTTTGTGGAGTCGAAGAATGAACTTAGCAAACACCCAAGGTAGGAGAGCCAGGTAGAGGCTTTCATTCAGAAATAAAGTGAGAGGAAATAGCTCCTGGCTCATACCAGGAGGGGACAAGAGAGCCCGGGTGGAGCATTGTCTAGGGGATTTATAGGCAGTTGAGGATTTTTTTTGGAAATTGAGGGCTTAGGGTGTGGACTTGTACCACCTGCCCTGCCCTCAAGGTGGGCTGGGTTATTGTCTGTTTGCTAGGGCTGTTTACAGTGAAGTCACAGATTATGCTGAGATACCCTTGGGGAACACTCAAACATTCCAGGCCAAGTTGCTCCTGGCCTTTTGACCTTTGATCTCATTGAAGATGTCTATATTCCTAGTCTGGTATCTTTACCCTAGAGAATTAGTGGACTTTGACCTTGCATAATGCTGAATGAACACTGAGTTTCCATAGGGACTTTACATTGCTACATTGCTTTGACTGTAAATATCCTGCCTTGCTTTTTTTCCGGAGGCCCTCACCCTACTCTGACTACACTCACAGTCCCTGTCTCACCCTGAAATCTGAAAAGATGGGTAGACATGTAATATTTCAGCTGAACTTAGCTAATGCAGATCAGAAGCCACTGGAACTAATAACTGGTAGGAACTGGCAAACTGCCAGAAGATAAATGTGGACAAGCTTGAGAATTAAAGCAGTCTTCTCTGGGGGTCCCCACAATTTCATCTGTTTTTCTGCAGGGGCCTCACCAGTTTCTCTCAGTGAAAACCAGAGGAAAACCTTCTTGTGGAGGGTGAGGGGAAAAGTAGCTATTTGAAATAAGCTCAGAGCATTCTTCATAGCAAAGGACTGCTCTTAGGGGAACTGCTTGACTAGAGCTTTGTGTGACCTGGGGAAGAGGATTAGATAGTTTCAGAAGTTTACAGACTTCCTGCCTCCCCTAAGGAAATAAATAAAAGGTTAAGAAATGTTTGTGAAGGCCAGAGCCCAGGGACTCGGAATCAATAAGAACATGAACTCTAATGATAAGATTGCAGAGTTCTTCCCTCACCAGCACCTCACCACCACATCATCATCAGGCCTCCAAGATAATAACAGTAGATTGTAGCTGAGAGAGCTGCAGGATAAAACAGTTTAAGAAGAGTCCTTAGGGAAACCAAAGTTAAGAGAGAAAGGAAAAAACACCAAGGAAACTAGAGGAAACGGAAACCCCAGGTATCTACTGTGACAGAAAACATGAAACAAGTTTTTAACCAGATCAACATAAAAGGTCACAGTGATAGTGAGAGTACTTCAGACCCTACTACCAGACACATCTTGCTCATCTTTCAACAGAAAAATTACAAGGTATGCTGAAAGGCAAGAGAAAAACACAGTCTGAAGATACGAAGTGTGCATTAGAGCCAGATCATCTACGGAAGCAATTTGGGGACTATCAGACAGAAATGTAAAATAAATAGGATCAACATATTGAGGCCATTAATGGAAAAAGTAAACAACATGTAAGAACAGATAGATAATATAAGCAGAGAGATGGAAACTCTAAGAAAAGTACAAAAAGGAAATAATAGAAATAAAAAGTACTGTGAAGAAATGAATTAATACCACTGATGTGCTTATCAGTAGACTAGACACAGCTGGCAAAAAAATTAGTGATCTTGAAGCTATGTCCATAGAAACTTCTCAAACTGAAATGAAAAACAAAAACATGAGAAATTTAAAACCATATATATATATTTCAATAACTGTGGGATGATTAGAAAAGATATAACATACATGTGCTGACAATGTCAGGAAGAGAATAAGGAAAGAAAGGAGCATAAGAAGTATTTTAAGTGACAATGCCCAAGAATTTTCTAAAATTAACAACAGACAGTAAACCACAGATTCAGGAAGCTCAGAGAACATCAAAAAACATGAATATCAAAAGAAATCTATAACTAGGCATATCATACTCAAACTGCAGAAAATCAAAAGCAGAAAGAAACTTTTGAAAGAAGTCAGAAGAGGGAAAATAAACCCTTATCCATAGACAAGCAAGGGCAAGAATTACATCAGAATTCATTTTCATCAGAAAGCATGCAAGGAGAAAAGAATAGCATGAAATATTTAATGTTGAAAGAAAAGCCCCATTAACCTAGAATTCTACATACAGAAAACTTATCTTTCAAAAGTGAAGGAGGAATAAAGACTTTTCCAGGCAGAGAAAAACTGAGGGTATTTCTTACCATTAGACCTGCCTTTTGAGGAATGTTAAAGGAAGCCCTCCAGAGAGAAGGAAAATGATATAGGCCAGAAACTTTGATCCACATAGAGAAAGGAAGGGCATCAGAGAAAGGATAAATGGAGGTAAAATAGAATATCTTATTTTTATTATTCAGTTGACCTAATAGGTAACTGGTAAAAGAAATATTAACAATATGTTGATGATTAGAGCTTATGGAAAAGTGAAATGAATGACAGCAAGCTTATAAGGAATGGGAGGAAAGAATTGGAAACATTGTGTTGGAGAAGCAGTACAGTGCTCTTTGATAGTGAACTTTGTAAGTTGTAAATATTTATTTCAAATTCAAAGGCAACCACTAAAATTTTTTTCAAAAGATGTATAGTTGATAATTTAAGAGAGGAGATAGAATCATATAAAATGCTCAATTAAACCCAAAACATCAGAAAAAGAGAAAACCGCTAAAAATATAGAAATAGTGCAATGTAATGAATAGGAAACAGTTATAAGCAGAATAGATATTCATCCAAATATATAAACAATCACTTTAAATGTGAGTGTGCTAAGTGTACCAGTTAAAACACAGATATTGCCAGAGTGCATAAAAAAAAGACTCAACCCAACTTGTCTATAAGAAACCAATTTTAAATATAAAAACACAGATAGATTAAAAGTAAAGGGGTGGAGAAAGACATATGATGGTAACATCAATCAACAGAAAGCTGGAGTAACTGTATTAAATTTAGACAAAGCAGACTTTGGAACAATACAAAATGTTAAAGATAAAGAGGGGCATTGCATAATGGTAAATGGATCAAATTCTCCAAGAAGACATAATCATCTTTAATGTGTATCCACAAAAAAACAAAGCATCAAAATATTTGAAATAAAAACTATTAGAACTGCAAGGAGAAATAAGCAAATCCATTATTACAGTTGGAGACATCAACACCCATTCATCAGTAATTGACAGAACCAGGAGGCAGAAAATCAGCAAGCATACAGTTGAAATGAAAAGCATTTTCATTCAACTAGGTTTAATTGATATTTATGTAATATATCAAACAACAGAAGAATACACACTCTCCTCAAATGCACCTGTAATATTCACCAAGATAGACCATATTTTGGGTCATAAAACACATCTTAACAAATTCCAAAGAATAGAAATCATACAATGCCTGCCCTCAGACCCCAGTGGAATTAAACTAGAAATGAATAACAAAAAGATAGCTGGTAATTTAAAAAAATACTTGAAGATTAAATCACACATGCATAAATAATACATGCGTCAGAGAAGAAGTCTGAAGAGAACTTTAAAAAATATTTTTAACCAAGTAAAAATAAAATTAGGACTTATCAAAATTTGGGGGATGTAACAAAAGCTGTGTAGAGGGAAATTTATGGCATTGAATGTATATACTAGGAAACAAGAAAAATCTAAAATCAATAATCTAAGATTCCAGATTTGGAAACTAGAGAAAGAAGAGCAATATAAACCTAACTATAGCAGAATATAAATCATGAAAAACTAGAGAAGCATCAATGATTAAAAACAGGAGAATGATAGGAAAAGTCAACAGAAGTAAAAGCTGATACTTTAAAGAGATAAATAACATTGATAACTCTCTAGCCACAATAACTGAGAAGAAAATAGAGGACACAAATTATGCACACCAGAAATAAAGGAGAAATTATCAATACTGATCCAGGTACATAGACCCAAATGAATCTAGTCCAACTGATCTTTGACAAAGGAGCAGAGGTAGTTCAGCGGAGAATGGATAGTCTTTTCAACTAATGATTGCAACAATTAGACATCCGATGTAAAAAAATTAATCAAGACAAAGACCTTCTATCTTCCATGAAAACTAACTTAAATGGATCATAAAACTAACTATAAAAATCTAAAATTGTAAAAGTTCTAGGAGATAACCTTGAGTTTGGTGGGGGGATTTTAGATACAATACCAAAAGCACAATGTATGGAAGAAAAAAACAGAAAAATTAAACTGTTATTAAATTTAAATGTTCTGCTCTGTGAAAGGCTCTGTTAAGAGAATAACAAGACAAACCACAGATTTAGAGGAAATATTTATAAAATACAAATCTGTTAAAGGATCTGTACCCAAAATATACAAGAATACTTAAAACTCAACAATTTAAACAATTGTATTAAAAATGGGCAAGAGATCTGAACAGATATCTCATCAGAGAAGATATATGTTATGAGCTAAATTATGTTGTCCAAAATTTGTATGCTGAAATTCTAACCCCCAGTACCTCAGAACATAACCTGACTTGGAAATGAGGTCTTTAAAGAGGTAATTAAGTTAAAATGAAGTCTTTAGGGTAGCCCTAGTCTAAGCTGACCTGTGTCCTTTTAAGAAGAGGGAATTTGGACACAAGTTCAGGCAAAGAGAAAAGACCATGTAAGGACACAGAGAGAGGGTAGCCATGTGCAAGCCAAGGAAAGAAGCCTCAGAAGACATCAAACTTGCCGACACATTGATCCTGGACTTCCAGCCTCCGGAATTGTAAGAAAAACTTTTGTTGTTTAAACCACCCAGCCTGTGGTATTTTGTTATGGCAGCGCTAGCAAAGTAGCATAATATACACATGGCAAATAAACATACGAAAAAGTGCTCAACATTATATCTTACTTAGGGAACTGTCAATTAAAACATTAATAGATGAATTTAGAAATTAAAAGGTGAAAATTAAAAGATACCACTGTACACCCACTAGAATGCTAAAATCCAAAGCACTGATCATACCTGATGTTGGCAAGGATGCAGAGAAACAGGAACTCTCAGTGCTAGAGTTTTATTCATACTTGCCAAGAATTGGAAGCTACTAAATTATCTTTCTTTTAAAATTTTATTCATTTTATTTTTTTCCAGCCTATATTGAAATATAACATTATGTAAGTTTAAGGTACACAATGTGTTGATTTAATATGTTTGTATATTGCAAAATAATTGCCACCATAGCATTAGCTCACATCTCCATCGTGTCACATAATTACCATTTCTTTTTGTGGAGAGGGCATTTAAGGTCTACTCTCTTAGCAACTTTAAAAATAATACAATATTATTAACTATAATCACCATACTGTACATTAGATCCTCAGAACTTATTCATCATGTAAGTGGAAGTTTGTACCCTTTGACCAACATCTCCCCATACCCCAGCCCCCAAATGGCCCCTCAGTTCCTGGTAACCACCATTGTACTCTGTTTCTGTAAGTTCAGTTCTTTTACATCCCACATATAAGTAACACTGTGCAGTATTTATCTTTCTTTGTCTGACTTATTTCACTTGCATAGTACCTTCAAGCTTCATCCATGTTGTGAATGGCAAAATATCCTATTTCTCATGGATGAATAATATCATTGTATACAAATGTCTTTCAGTAGTTGAATGGATAAACAGCGGTACATCCATGCAATGAGATCTTATCCAGCACAAAGAAGAAACTAGCCATCAAGCTAGAGAAAGACATACAGGAAACCTAAATACACATTGTTAAGTCAAAAACCAACCTAAATATAAACCACCTTGATGGTTCCAACTATGTGCCATTCAAGAAAAAAGCAAAACTAATTTTACCTTGATCAGTCATGGCCAGAGGGTGGATGAGATGGGATGAATAGTTGAATTATAGAGGGTTGTTGGTGTGGTGAAACTATTCTGCTTGACATTGTAAAGGGGCATATGACATTATGCATTTGATGAAACTCATAAAACTTTACAGCACAAAGAGTGAATCTTAATGTAAAGTATTAATAGTAATGTATCACTACTTGTTCATTAATTGTTACAAATGTATCACACACTAATGAAAAATGTTGAGAATATGGGAAACTATGTGTCCATGACAGAGGGCATCTGAACTTTCTGTATGATCTGCTTAAGTTTTCTGTATATCTAAAACTGCTCTAAGAAATAAAGTCTATTAACTTAAAATATTTATACTGGAACATTTCAGGGCCATATGCAGCACTGATTTATTATCTATGGCAAGCTTAAGAAATTACAAATTTGTTACATAAATTATTGTATAATGAGTATGTAGTATGAATTATATTTTTCACCTCTTGGTGTATTCTGAATTTTGCTTCTTCTAGAGAGGAGGTTGTGGTTGACCAACTTTTTTTTTTTTGGTATCATTAATCTACAGTTACATGTGCAACGTTATGGTTACTAAACTACCCGCTTCATCAGGTGCCCGCCACCAACCCCATTACAGTCACTGTCCATCAGCATAGTGAGATGCTATAGAGTCACTACTTGTCTTCTCTGTGTTGTACAGCCCTTCCCGTGCCCCCCCAACATTACGTCTGCTAATCGTAATGCCCCTTTTTCCCTCTTATCCCTCCCTTCCTGCCCATTTTCCCCAGTCCCTTTCCCTTTGGTAACTATTAGTCCATTCTTGGGTTCTGTGAGTCTGCTGCTGTTTTGTTCCTTCAGTTTTTTTCTTTGTTCTTATACTCCACATATGAGTGAAATCATTTGATACTTGTCTTTTTCGGCTTGGCTTATTTCACTGAGCATAATACCCTCTAGCTCCATCCATGTTGTTGCAAATGGTAGGATTTGTTTTCTTCTTATGGCTGAATAATATTCCATTGTGTATATGTACCACCTCTTCTTTATCCATTCATCTACTGATGGACACTTAGGTTGCTTCCATTTCTTGGCTATTGTAAATAGTTCTGCAATAAGCATAGGGGTGCATATGTCTTTTTGAAACTGGGCTGCTGAATTCTTAGGGTAAATTCCTAGGAGTGGGATTCCTGGGTCAAATGGTATTTCTATTTTGAGTTTTTTGGAGAACCTCCATACAGCTTTCCACAATGGTTGAACTAATTTTCATTCCCACCAGCAGTGTAGAAGGGTTCCCTTTTCTCCACATCCTCACCAATATTTGTTGTTCTTTGTGTTTTGGATGTTGGCCATCCTCACTGGTGTGAGGTGATATCTCATTGTGGTTGTAATTTGCATTTCTCTGATGATTAGTGATGTGGAGCATCTTTTCATGTGCCTGTTGGCCATCTGAATTTCTTCTTTGGAGAAGTGTCTATTCATGTTCTCTGCCCATTTCTTAATTGGATTATTTGCTTTTGGTTTGTTAAGGTGCGTTAGTTCTTTATATATTTTGGATGTCAACCCCTTATCAGATATGTCATTTATGAATATATTCTCCCATACTGTAGGATGTTTTTTTCTTCTACTGATGGTGTCCTTTGCTGTACAGAAGCTTTTCAGCTTGGTATAGTCCCACTTGTTCATTTTTGCTGTTGTTTCCCTTGCCCGGGGAGATATGTTCATGAAGAAGTTGCTCATGTTTATGTCCAAGAGACTTTTGCCTATGTTTTTTTCTAAGAGTTTTATGGTTTCATGACTTACATTCAGGTCTTTGATCCATTTAGAGTTGACTTTTGTGTATGGGGTTAGACAGTACAGTTTCATTCTCTTACATGTAGCTGTCCAGTTTTGCCAACACCAGCTTCTGAAGAGGCTGTCATCTCCTCATTGTATATCCAAGGCACCTTTATCAAATATTAATTGACTGTATATGTTTGGGTTAATGTTTGTATTTTCTACTATGTTCCACTGGTCTGTGGTTCTGTTTTTGTGTCAATACCAAATTGTCTTGATTACTGTGGCTTTGTAGTAGAGCTTGAAGTCAGGGAGCATAATTCCCCCTGTTTGATTCCTCCTTCTCAGGATTGCTTTGGCTATTCGGGGTCTTTTGTGGTTCCATATGAATTTTAGAATTATTTGTTCCACTTCATTGAAGAAAGCTGTTGGTAGTTTGATAGGGATTGCATTGAATCTGTAGATTGCTTTAGGTAGTATAGCCATTTTGACAATATTTATTCTTCCTAGCCAAGAGCATGGGATGCATTTCCATTTGTTAGTGTCCTCTTTAATTTCTCTTAGGAGTGTCTTGTAGTTTTCAGAGTACAGGTCTTTCACTTCCTTCGTTAGGTTTATTCCTAGGTATTTTATTCTTTTTGATGCAATTGTGAATGGAATTGTTTCCCTGATTTCTCTTTCTGTTAGCTCATCGTTAGTGTATAGGAAAGCAACAGATTTCTGTGTATTAATTTTGTATCCTGCAACTTTGCTGAATGCAGATATTAGTTCTAGTAGTTTTGGAGTGGAGTCTTTAGAGTTTTTTAGGTACAGTATCATGTCATCTGCAAATAGTGACAATTTGACTTCTTCTTTACCAATCTGGATGCCTTGTATGTCTTTGTTTTGTCTGATTGCTGTGGCTAGGACCTTCAGTACTATGTTGAATAACAGAGGAGAGAGTGGGCATCCCTGTCTTGTTCCCGATCTTAGATGAAAAGCTTTCAGCTTCTCGCTGTTAAGTATGATGTTAGCTGTGGGTTTGTCATATATAGCCTTTATGATGTTGAGGTACTTGCCCTCTATACCCATTTTGTTGAGAGTTTTAATCATGAATGGATGCTGAATTTTGTCAAATGCTTTTTCAGCATCTATGGAGATGATCATGTGGTTTTTGTTCTTTTTTGTTGATGTGGTGGATGATGTTGATGGATTTTCGAATGTTGTACCATCCTTGCATCCCTGGGATGAATCCCACTTGATCATGGTGTATGATCCTCTTGATGTATTTTTGAATTCGGTTTGCTAATATTTTGTTGAGTATTTTTGCATCTACGTTCATCAGGGATATTGGTCTGTAATTTTCTTTTTTGGTGAGGTCTTTGCCAGGTTTTGGTATTAGAGTGATGCTGGCTTCATAGAATGAGTTTGGAAGTATTCCCTCCTCCTCTATTTTTTGGAAAACTTTAAGGAGAATGGGTATTATTTCTTCTCTATATGTCTGGTAAAATTCAGAGGTGAATCCATCTGGCCCAGGGGTTTTGTTCTTGGGTAGTTTTTCATTACCGATTCAATTTCATTGCTGGTGATTGGTCTGTTTAGGTTTTCTGTTTCTTGCTTGGTCAGTCTTGGAAGGTTGTATTTTTCTAAGAAGCTGTCTGTTTCTTCTATGTTTTCCAGCTTGTTAGCATATAGATTTTCATAATATTCTCTTAGAATTCTTTGTATTTCTGTGGGGTCCGTCGTTATTTTTCCTTTCTCATTTCTGATTCTGTTTATGTGTGTAGATTCTCATTTTCTCTTAATAAGTCTGGCTAGGGGTTTATCTATTTTGTTTATTTTTTCAAAGAAACAGCTCTTGGTTTCATTGGTTTTTTTCTATTGTTTTATTCTTCTCAATTTTATTTATTTCTTCTCTGATCTTTATTATGTCCCTCCTTCTGGTGACTTTGGGCCTCATTTGTTCTTCTTTTTCCAATTTCAGTAATTGTGTCTTTAGACTATTCATATGGGATTGTTCTTCCTTCTTTAAATAGGCCTAGATTGCCATATACTTTCCTCTTAGAACTGCCTTTGCTGTGTCCCACAGAAGTTGTGGGTTTGTGTTATTGTTGTCATTAGTCTCCATACATTGTTTGATCTCTGTTTTAATTTGGTCATTTATCCACTGATTATTTAGGAGCATGTTGTTAAGTCTCCATGTATTTGTGAGCCTTTTTGTTTTCTTTCCACAATTTATTTCTAGTTCTATACCTTTGTGATCTGAGAAGTTGGTTGGTGGAATTTCAATATTTTTTAATTTACTGAGGTTCTTTTTGTGGCCTAGTATGTGGTCTATTCTGGAAAATGTTCCATGTGCACTTGAGAAGAATGTGTATCCTGTTGCTTTTGGGTGTAGAGTTCTGTAGATGTCTGTTAGGTCCATCTGTTCTAGTGTGTTGTTCAGTGCCTCTGTGTCTTTACTTATTTTCTGTCTGGTTGATCTGTCCTTTGGAGTGAGTGGTGTGTTGAAGTCTCCTAAAATGAATGCATTGCTGTCTATTTCCTCCTTTAATTCTGTTAGTATTTGTTTCACATATGTCAGTGCTCCTGTGTTGGGTGCATATATATTTATAATGGTTATATTCTCTTGTTGGACTGACCCCTTTACCATTATGTAATGTCCTTTTTTACCTCTTGCTACTTTCTTCGTTTGAAGTCTATTTTGTCTGTTACAAGTACTGCAACACCTGCTTTTTTCTCCTTGTTGCTTGCATGAAATATCTTTTTCCATCCCTTCACCTTTAGTCTTTGTATATATTTGCGTTTGAGGTGAGTCTCTTGTAAGCACCATATAGATGGGTCTTGCTTTTTTATCCATTCTATTACTCTGTGTTTTTTGATCGGTGCATTCAGTCCATTTAGATTTAGGGTGATTATCGATAGATATGTACTTATTGCCATTGCTGGCTTTAGATTCGTGGTTATCAAAGGTTCAAGGGTAGCTTCTTTACTATCTAACAGTCTAAGTTAACTCTCTTGTTAAGCTATTATAAACACAGTCTGCTGGTTTTTTATTTCTCTCTCTTATTATTATTCCTCCTCCATTCTTCATATACTACGTGTTTTATTCTGTACTCTTTTACATTTCCCTTGACTGTTTTTGTGGATAGTTGATTTTACTATTTCCCTTTAGTTAGTATTGGATGGTCTGCTTTCTTTGCTACGATTTTATTTTCTCTGGTGACATCTTTTTAGCCGTAGGTGTGTTTCCATCTAGAGCAGTCCCTTTAAGATATCCTGTAGATGTGGTTTGTGGGAGGCAAATTCCCTCAGCTTTCACTTGTCTGGGAATTGTTTAATCCCTCCTTCAAATTTAAATGATAATCGTGCTGGATGCAGTATTCTTGGTTCAAGCCTCTTGTGTTTCATTATGTTAAATATATCATGCCATTCTCTTCTGGACTGTAAGGTTTCTGTTGAGAAGTCTGATGATAGTCTGATGGGTTTTCCTTTGTTGGTGATCTTTTTCTCTCTCTAGCTGCCTTTATACTCTGTCCTTATCTTTGATTTTTGCCATTTTAATTATTATGTGCCTTGGTGTTGTCTTCCTTGGGTCCCTTGTGTTGGGAGATCTGTGGGCTTCCATAATCTGAGAAGCTATTTTCTTCCCCAGCTTGGGGAAGTTTTCAGCAATTATTTCTTCCAAGACACTTTCTATCCCTTTTTCTCTCTCTTCTTTTTCTGGTACTCCAATAATGCGAATATTGTTCTGTTTGGATTGATCACACAGTTGTCTTAACATTCTTTCTTTTTTAGAGATCCTTTTATCTCTCTCTGCCTCAGCTTCTCTGTATTCCTGTACTCTGATTTCTGTTCCATTAATAGTCTCTTGCATCTTGTCCAGTCTGCTGCTAAGCCCATCAATCGCTTGTCTGATTTCTGCATTATCTTTCCTCACTTCCTCCCCTAGCTCTTACATATTTCTCTGTAGATCCATCAGCATGGTTATGACTTTTATTCTGAATTCTTTTTCAGGAAGATTGTATAAATCTATCCCATCATTTCCTCTCTCTGAGGTTGTCTGGGTAATCTTTGTCTGTATCATATTCCTCTGTTTTTTCATGGTGATAGAAGTGGTCGCTGGTAGGTGCCATGTGTGTCAGCTGGGAGAACAAAGTCCCTTTTTGCTTGTTGTTCTCCTTGCCCTTCTCCGGGGCCTGAACTGGTTTCTCACCCACCGCGAGGCAATCTCTGGGATAATCCCTGGAGCTGCCTGTGTGCGGGGTCGCCCTCAGCCTAGCCTATAGCACTGCGGGGGTTTGAAGTCTTGCTGGGTACCTTCTGGTCCCCTTGGTGCTTTCCAGCCCTTGATCTGAGTTCTGGGGTCCTTCCCACTTAGCTGTGCGCCCGCTTCCTGAGGCACTGAGCTCTCGCAGGTGTAGCTGTAGCCTGCTTGTTGTTCTGTATCTTCTGGTCTCTTTTTTAAGAATAGTTGTATTTGTTGTATTTTCACAAATAGATATGGTTTTTGGAGGAGATTTCCCCCGCCCTGCTCATGCCACCATCTTCCTGCTGTCCGACCAACGTTTTTGAAGTATGTGGGGGAAGCAAACATTTGATGACTAAGAATGCTTTCTTCATTTTAAAAATTACCCCTCACCTCATGTAATCTATTAATTTTTTTTAATACATAGAATTTATTTTTAAAGCATTTACATATTCCCCACCAAACTGAGTGGAAAATGCAGAGTGTTCCCATGTATCCCTTCCTCTGCACATGCACAGCCTCCCCAACCATCAACATTCCCCTCAGAGTGCTACATTTGTTATGATCAGTGAGCCTACATTGACACATCATTATCACCACAGGTCCATAGCTTACATTAGGGATGGTGGTGTATTTATATGGGTTTTGACAAACATATAATGACGTGGATCTTCTATTATAATATAGAGAATAATTTCACTGCCCCAAAAATCCTGTTCTGTGTTTATTCATCCTTCCCTCTCCCCAAACCCTGGCAACCAATGATCTTTTTACTGTCTTCAGACATGTCTTCTTTTTCAGGTCATCTGGCTGAAATCATATACAATGTAGTCTTTCCAGATTGGCCTATTTCCTGTAGTGATATGCATTTAAGCTTCCTCCATGGCTTTTGGTGGTTTCATAGTTAATTTCTTCTTAGCACTAGATAATATTCCAAGATTTGGATGTACCACAGTTTATTTATCCCTTTACTTACTAAGGAACATGTTGCTTCAAAGTTTTGACAATTACAAATAAAGTTGTTATAAACATGCATGTGCATGTTTTTGTGTGAACATAAGTCTTAACTCATTTGGGTAAATACCAAGGATTATGATTGCTAGATTATATGGAAAGAGTATGTTTAGTTTTGTAAGAACCTGCCAAACTGTCTTCCAAAGTGGCTGTACCATTATGCATTTTCACCAGCAATGAATGAGAGTTTCTGTGCTCCACATCTTTGCCAGTATTTGGTGTTGTCTGTGTTTTGGATTTTATCCATTTTAATGCATGTGTGGTAGTATTTTGTTTTAATATGCAATTCCCTAATGATATACGATGCTGAGTATCTCTTCACATACTTATTTCCCATTTGTGTGTCTTTGTTGAGGTGTCTGTTCAGACCTTTTGCCCATTTTTTAATCAAGTTGTTTATTTTTTTACTGTTAAGTTTTAACTTTTCTTAGCACATTTTGCTTAACAGTCCTTTATCAGATGTGTTTTTTACAAATATTTTTTCCTGATCTATGGCTTGTCTTCTTATTCTCTTGTCAGTGTCTTCAGAAGGATTTTTGTGAAGGGTAAATGGTCAGAGCCTTAGTAAGGACAGGGGTGAGCAAGTCATTCATGTGCCTGTGTTTCTAAGAAGACATATTTCAAAAGGTTCAGAGAAAAGAGGGACACAATCCCATGGCAGAAAGCTGCCCAGAGGGAGAAGTCACCCATGCTTTACTTCTGATTCAACAAGGATGAGATAGAGAGGCTCCCAAAGAAACAAGAGTATCAGGTACTGAGCTCCATAGTGAACTGTTTTTTTTTTTTAAAACAAGAAAGTTCACTGGAGTATTAACTACCAGCGGGTATGGGCCTCACAACTGAGCCTTTTGTAAGGTATTTCCAGGTATGCTTGCAGATGAGGGACAGATTAAGGGCATGTTGGAAGCCAGACCAAAGGGCATGTGCTGACTGCTGACAGCACCCCAGCTCCTGGTTTCTGGATCTGAATCTGCCTTGGGTGGGTCTCACTGGAGGTCTTTTGAGCTCAGTCCTTGGCACTGTCCTACCTGACATTTTTGTGAATGATTTTGAAATACCTAAATTCAGTGACTCCAGTTTGTGGATGGTATGAAAGAATATGAAGAAAAAGAAAAGAAACGAAAAAGGTTTGTTGGGCAGATGAGATCTTGAGCTGACTAGGTGGGGACAGGGGTGACCATAAGTGAGCCCAAGGCAACAACAGAGGGAGAAACGGGATTTGCAGGGATTAAACAAGTGGCAGTGGAGTGTTTTTAAGGCGGCTGCTGGAGGGCAAAAGACCTCAAAAGCTGCTTCATTAGGGAAAACCCCACCCAGAAGGCCTAACCTCAGCCTGTCTCATCAGAGCAAACTGTGGAGAGAAAGTTTGTGCTGTCAGGGGCCAGAGTCATCCAATCACACCCACAGAGCCCTCCAGAGGCAGGTGCAAAATGTTCCACATCGGTTTCCTTGTTTTAGGGGAGAAATTTAATTGTAAGGGGAGCAGATGCCTTGTCTCCTCTTATGAGTGTTTCCAAATTACCTCAGTACCTCAGCTGGCAAACTGGGAGAGATGCCAGTGGTCCCATTTAACCCCTTGAGGGGTTCTGCCCAGGTTCTCCACCTCCATTTTAAACAAACTTCATCTGTCTGAGGGCCTGGCGTCCAGTCCATTTCCTCACTCCCTGGCCCTCCTTTTGGGCTCAGACTCATCGGTATGATGTTTCAGAGGTGAGTTTTATTTGCTTTGGGAATTAGACAGGGCCCTGTTAAGTCTCTCTTTCTCAGTCGTTTCTCAACTATGTTCCAGGAGCCAAGTTTCCCTACCCATGTAGGGGGTGATTTAGACAATTTTCCATTCTGGGCAAGCACCCGCAAAGTTTGGTAAGGAGATTCAGGGATCAGATGGCAGATAAAGTGGGTGGCCTCTGAGTCCTGGGGTTCCATGGGTCTGGATATCTATTTCTGTTAGCAAGCTTCTTGCAAGGAGAAAGTCATCAAACCTACAACCAGTTTGCAGGGAACACAGGGGCTAGACATAGGTGAGCAACTAAATGACCTACGAGGAAGCTTTCTCCCCAGTCAAGAATGGATGGTGGGGGGGGGGTGAGGATTCCGGAGACCAGGTGCACCCACAGACCCACAGCCTGGAGGAAAGGGGCTGGAGGACTCACAGGGTAAAAGAGCGTTGGTGGGAATGCAAACTGGCAGAGCCACTATGGAAAGCAGTATGGAGGGTCCTCAGAAAACTAAAAATAGAAATACCATATGACCCAGCAATTTGAATTCTGGGAGTTTTCCAAAGTAAACAAAATCACTAATTTGAACAGATATAGGCACCCCTATGTTTATAGTAGCCCAGATAAGGAAGATTGATGAATGAATAAAGATGTGATACATATACACAACGGAATACTACTCAGCTTTAAAAAAAAAAGAATGAAATTTCACCATTTGCAACAACGTGGATGACCTAGGATATTCTCACACTAACTGAAATGAGGCAGGCAGGGAAAGATAAATAGCATATTTTTTCACTTACGTGTGCAGTCTAAAAAAGTCAAACAAATGAACAAACGAAACAGAAATAAATTCAGAAACACAGAAAACAGACTGCTGATTGCCATGGGAAGGGGTGGAGGATGGGTGAAATAGGTGAAGGTGATAAAGAGTACCAACTTCAAATCATAAAAAAAATCATAAAATAAATAAAAATAAATACATAAATGGAAGTGCACCATAGGAAATATAGTCAATAATATTATAATATTGTTGTATGGTTGACAGATGGTAACTACACTTATTATGGTGAGCATTTAATGTATATAATTGCCAAATCATTATGTTGTACATCTGAAATCAATATAATATAGTTTATCAACTATATTTCATAAAAGTGTTTTAAAAAGCACTGTGTAGACCTATTTAGGTCCTGATTCAAAATAAACCAACTGTGAAACATCTTTGAGACAATTGGAAAAATTTGAATATTGACTGGGTATTAGATGAGGTTAAGGATTTACTCTTAATTCTATTAGGGTAATTATGTCTTGGTAGTAATAGTAAAAATATCATTATCAGATAGCGACACATATTGAATGAAGTATTTATGGCATTCCATGACATATCTTTAAAATTCTCTGGCAAGCAATCTAGCCCAAGATCAAACAAATAAAAATGAGGATGAATGTGGTAGATGAAACAAGATAAGCAAAATACTGATAATTGTTGAAGCAGGAACATGGGGTATATGGGACATTCATTATACTATTCTATCCTTTTGCTTATTTGAAATGTCTATAACAAATATTTAAAAACTCATCTAGACAGAGAAAGAAAAGAATGGTTGCTGATCTGTCCTATAAACAGACTTCTGTTTTCAAATATCGAATGTTACTTTAAGGGTTTCTTATCTGTGGAACTGAGTACCTACACAATCTCATATTAGAATCAGCCCTGAGCGAATAAGAAAACCAGTTGAGGACTGACAATTTGGAAAGGTCTGGGAGAGGGCGAGCCAAGAACTAGTGTCTCCTCTGAGAAAGGGAATTTCTCTTTCCTTCCAAAGGCACACAATTGCTGACACTATTAACTACACCACTGGGTTAAATTCAGTTCACAGAGAAACAGGACATTCTAGAATATCCTCAAATAAATACTGAAAGTCTTAATTGCAATGGCATCAATAGCAAATCATAAGAGGCATATAGCTGAGAGGAAATCACAGACAGCGAAACGGCTAGGAAAACACATTTGCTTAAATGGTGATGCAGTTTGGAGTTGTGTCTTAAGAACTGTACTGTGAAATTTCAGTTAGGAGTTAAGTGCTGCGACATGGGCTGTGCTCGAGGACTTTGGCCACACATAAGGGTGTGCACTACTATTTTCCAAGTATGATTAGACAGAGGGAGAGAGAGATCAGGATGAGAATTGGGGTTTTTTTTTTTTTTTGGATTAGAATCTAAAGGTTTTGATGCTTCAGAGGTGTGTATTTTCTATCATTTATTAACGTGATGTATGAAATGTACAAGACAAGTGTCAGACTGGGAGTAGAACAAAAGTGGGAAAGTGGGAAAGTTCCCAGTGACTTGGCACACCTGAGTTCCCTTAATGGAAAGAAAAGAAAAGAAAAAGAGAAGAAAAAGCCCTCATTATGGTCCATTCAGGCGGGCTTATCATTTGAAACACACTCACTGGAAGTGTAAAGGCATGTTGGAAAGCACATTGTTTTACTGTAGATGTACCTTAAGAGCAGCTGCTCCAAAACTGATTGTGACAAGATAGTCCCGTTAAGTGTTTCTTTGGCTCTGTCTCCTGGAGGGCTTGAGGGAGAGAGTGGTTTTGTTTCAAAAGTGTGCTTAGAGTTGGCAAATTTAGTCAAGATCATGGATCTGTCTCTCTATTTCAGGATCCCAAGATGGGGTTGCAGGAAAGGAGCTAACTTTGCCAGCTGTTGCTGAGAGCATCATAGTTTTTTTGCTGGGGAGATCACAGAAGGTTGTCAAACACTGCCACGATAATCTTCCATGGATATGCTGGAGCCCAGTTTAAGGATGCCCTCAGGGTATATGCAGATAACAATGCAGCCAGCATCTTTTGCCAGGCTCTAGAGAGTGTTGGTAAAACAAAGATGCTTGACATGTTTCCAGTTCTAAAAGAGCATGGTGTAGAGGGAAATGTGGGATTTGGAATCTGAGTTATCTGAGCTCAAATCCAAATCTGTGGCTCAAGAGCTCTGTGACTTTGTGTTGACTCAGTTAGGTCGTACTCAGCCTGGGCTGCTGTATAGACTAAGGGGCCTGAGCAATAGACATTTGTTTCTTGCAATTCTGGAGGCTGTACAAGTCCAAGATCTAGATGCTAGACAATTTGGTGCTGGTGGAACTGGTCTTGCAGATGGCTGCCTTCTTGATGTAACCTCACGCTGTAGAGAGAGAAAGGGCTCTGGTCTTTTCCTCTTCTTTAAGGACATGAATCCCATCGTGGGGACTCCACCCCCAGGATCAGATTGCCTTCCGAAGGCACTGCCTCCAAGTACTATCATACTGGGGTTCAGGCTTCAACATATGACTTTTGCATGGACATAAACATTTCATTCTATATCAATCATTCTTAGCTTCAGCTTTGTAATGGGAAAAATAAGAACGACCTCATTAAATTTGGTGGAAATTAAATTCAATAATAAATACTAGGTTCTTTCTAAGGGAATATTTAATAAGAAAACAGATATTATATAATCAGGAAACTACAATGTCATGTACTACATGACATCAACTTAAATAAGGTGCATTGGGAGTAAGAGTATTGTTAGGCAGGAAAATAGATATGAGTGGGGTGGAAAGAGAATAAGGCCATAAAGCCCACTAGATGGGACTCAAAAAGTTAACCAGTTAAAACTAGAAACCCAGAAAAGACTCAGAGTCAATAAATTAATCAGTTAAAGCTCAAAAGGCCAGGAGCAACTTGGCCAGGAAATGTTTGAATATTCCCCAGATAAAGGAGTGCATCTCAGCATAGCCCATGTCTTTATTGTGTTAATCATGCAGGCCCAACTTATTTTTTTACTTTACATATATGCTGTTTTTCCTACTTCAGCCCTAATCAAGTAATTTGCGACCTGGGCAACTAATTTAGCAAGGAAGCCCAGCTGTAAACAACATAGTAAAAGACAGAAAGGATTCCATCTTAAAGATAAGATTGTATTTTAAAATCCAGGAAGTTCATAAAAACTAAAAATAGAAATGCTATTTGACCCAGGAATTCCACTCCTAGGAATTTACCCTAAGAATACAGGATCCCAAATTCAAAAAGACATATGCACCCCTATGTTTATTGCAGCACTATTTACAATAGCCAAGAAATGGAAGCAACCTAAGTGTCCATCAGTAGATGAATGAATGAAGAAGATGTGGTACATATATACAATGGAATATTATTCAGCCATAAGAAGAAAACAAATCCTACTATTTGCAACATGGATGGAGCTAGAGGGTATAATGCTCAGTGAAATAAGCCAGGCGGAGAAAGACAAGTGCCAAATAATTTCACTAATCTCTGGAGTATAAGAACAAAACAAAAGCTGAAGGAACAAAACAGCAGCAGACTCACAGAATCCAAGAACGGACTAACAGTTACCAAAGGGAAAGGGACTGGGGAGGGTGGGAAGGAAGGGATAAGGGGATTAAGGGGCATTATGATTAGCACACATAATGTAGGAGGGGCATGGAGAAGGAAGTATAGCACAGAGAAGACAAGTAGTGATTCTACAGCATCTTACTATGCTGATGGACAGCAACTGTAATGGGGTATGTGGTGGGGACTTGATAATGGGGGGAATCTCATAACCATAATGTTGTTCATGTGATTATATATTAATGATATCTTAATAAAATAAAACCCAGGAAGTTAAGAAGTAAGATTCTTATCTTACTCTTTAGCAAACAGACAATAACTCAGCCCACCTTGGGGGCCCCAGGGAAGGCGATCTTATTTAATATGTTCCCAGACCAAGAAGCTCGTATCTCAGGGAGAAATTAGAGCAGTAAATTTCTCATGTTAAGTTAATTTTAAATATTTGGGGACAACAAGTCTACACCCCCAGCCCTTTGTCACATTCCTGAAAAATTCTTAAAAGGGGGAACCCTCAGCCTTTCAGGGCACACCTCTCTCTGGGGTCACCCACACTTTGTAAGTGCATAGCCTTAAACCTTTTCTCAACCTTTCAGGGTGCCTCTCCTCCCTGAGATTGCCTGCACTTTTTCTCTCTTTAAGTAACTTTAAATAAAACTTTTACTCTGCTTCCCTATTGTGTCTCTGCCCTTCAATTCTTTATTGCAGCAGGGAAAAGAACTAATAAAAATACACAATACCTCCCTAACAGTATCAGCAATTTTCTGGGTGATGACTGAGCATTTGCTTCAGGGGAACCAAGTCATGGAAGGTACGAGGCAGTGTGTGAGTGGGTCTGTAGGACTTTGTTGGAGCAGCTGGCGGAAGCTGACTACCCCAGCGTGAGTGTCAATAAGCTGTATGGCCTCAGAGAGTGACTTAACTTCCTGGATCTTCAGCTTCCTCATCTGTAAATCCTTACACAATGTCAATCATGAGTTTTAAATTTTTTAATACTTAAAGTTGAGTACATTGACATGGTTCATGTATCAAAAATATGAACACGTGGTCTGAGGAGTCTCCCCTTGCCAGACCCCATCTGCCCAGGTTCCCTTCCACTAATTGTTATCTTTCCAGAGACACTTTCTTTATTTTCCTTGTTCATTTTTGTTTTTGCATTTATCAGCCATGTATTCTTTTTTTTCTCTCCCTTTCAAATGTAAACAAAATGGCTGCAAAAGAGCATTCACTGTTCTACAACTTGCTTTTTTCACTTAACATATTTTGTGAGAATATTTTAGAGTAAGGTGTTGAAAAGTGATCTGAGAGTCCCCCTCCCTAGAAACTGAATTATGAAATAATCCAAAAGTCCTGGTCATAGGCTTGTGTCAAGTCACAGAGCCCTGGGATGGATCCCATGGTGGCACTCTTTAACTTGGACGTCTGCACTCACCACCTGTTTGCTGTGGGACATCACCTCCAACTGTGGGTGCTTCTGCACATGCCTACCCTCTGTCTCTCACCCCTACCCAGTGCACCCTCCCTGCTCCACAGTGCACACGGGTGGGTCATGCCTGCTCACTCAGCAGGCCAGCCCACACTTTGAAGAACACAGTCACATATACATGGCATGTACCAGGCTGGGAGCATCTCATCAGACTGTTAGGGACCGAGTGCCTTCCAGTATGTTGATTCGCTCAGATCTCCCCACGCAGAATGCCTCACCTATAGTGCTCTGTGTTGACCTTTAAGGCAGTACTTTAGGGCTAGTCATCCTGATTCATCATGAATGCATTTGCGACATTTGTAAAGGTGGTTCTTACCTGTCTTGTTCTGGGAAGGTGATGACAGTGGGAATCAAACATGTTTCTCAAAGGTCCCCCTGGGATCGGTCAACCTGATCTCAGGAAAATAACCCTTGAACTCCTCTGGAGAGATGCCCTGCAGAAACTGATCTCAGAGTCCTTTTGGCTCCTGGGGAGTCTCATTCAGTATTGAATTGATGATTGGATGACAAGGTCTTTGAATTCTAGCCATTTTCAAACCCCTGTGGAGCTTAACACAACACAAGATCCGTGATGATGGCAAAACAAGAAAAAAATCGATCAAATCCATCCCCCTCCAAGAGTTAATACAACATCCTATTGAAATGTGACTAAAAAATGCAGTGATGTTTTAGACAGTTCTGAGCACTGCATGGTCGTACGAAAGAATCCTCTACTCTTCCGAAGCCACTAAGTTAGGGAGACCTGCACTAAGGCCATAAATAGGGCCTTTCATCTTCCTGAGTTAATGTATTGGCTTCTCAGTCATCTGCAGGAAAATCTACTGCTTTACAAATCATTTAAAAATATGTTATCTACCCAAACCTCTGTCCCCGGACATGAACCACTCTTTCTGCAGGATCGTCATGGCAAATGACAGGATGTTGAGTTAATCCTTAAGTCCAGGTAAGGGTCAATCCAGGTTTTATACATGTTGGATGCTCAATAAGTGCTTTTTGAATGAATGAATTAGTGAATAACTGAATGAACAAATAAGTGCCTGCACCTGCCCCATCACCATGCAGACGAAGGTTAGAGAGAAGGCAAGGGCATTTCCTGCCTGCTCTGAACATGTAACTCAATTCAGGAAGCAAGTAAGCCCCAAGGATTTCCTTCCATTTACTACCTCAGGTGATTCTAGCTTTCAGGGACATGATTTGAAGATGGACATGGATTTAAATATTCCAGGGTATGGAGAACGGATTAAAAGGGTATTCTCCCTATACCTATCGAACATGAAGATGCAGTACTTCATTTTTCTGCCCTTCAGTTTTATAAAATAAACAACATTCCTCACTGAAGATGGTTTGTAGTGTTTATGATGTTCTGGGAGATTAATTTATTTTCACAAAGTGGAAATCAGACAAAAGTAAGGAAAATCTAACTGAAAACAAATGCTAAAGATCACACAGGCACACTGTAATCTTCGATACAAATAGTCACACAGACCACAAATACATCCCTAGCCTTGAAAAACCATTAGGGAAGCACTGCCTATGGTAACCAGAAGACCCTGCTTTTTCATATCTGGACCTTTTATGACATGTTTCCATGGTGACTGAAGCTCTGCCATCTAAACACACTGTTGTTCCCAGGGAGGAGCTGATGAACGAAAGCTGCAAGAGGATTATTGGAGAAAAACAAAAATTCCTTCCTTCTTTTTCCTTCTTTTCTCCCTGGGCTCAATTTACTCACAGGAGGAATGGGGATAAGTTGAAGTGGAAACATCCCTTGAATTTCAAATCATATACTACTGCATGTATTTTTAAAATTTGAGATTCTGTGTCTGTAATTCTAGTCCTTACAATTTTGTGATGAGGATGAGTTTCTAAGAGAAACAATGGCTGCTTAGGAAGGCAAATTCAGGTCTGGTGCATGGCGTCAGGAAGGTTGTCAGCAAGGGTGGCTGGGCCGTTTCATTCCATGTGGGTTCAGCCTGGGCAGTGCACCGCATCACTCATTGCTGACACTGGCCATTCAGGAGCGCTGCATTCTGCTTTTGCATCCTGAGAGAAAGATAAGCCCTGTTTTAATATCACAAGGATGTGCTTAAATTAGAACTGAATTTTTAAGTGATATACATGTGTGAACAACAATATACATTTTCTGCTTAAGCAATAATGATGACCATCAGGCACTCTGGGTGCTTTATTCACATTGTGCCTCATTTAATCCTTACAAAAACATCGTGACCGTCCAAGATAAAGCTAAGATTACCCTTGATGAATAGGGGAGGCAATAAGTTCAGGGAACCTGGTAGCAGCCACTCAGAAAGACTTTGGCCCCTTTCCCTAAGCTAATGATGCTCTCTGCCAAGCACCACCTCCCTCATATGGGGACACCCTGAGACATATTCTTGGACATGTCAGGAGAGAATGCACACCAGGGGAAATATGTTCAAGAGTTCTAAGTCCCAAAGGGCCCTCTTCCACTCACCACAAAGGGGCTTTTGTAATGTCCAGGTAGGGTGGATGCCTCCCTGGCAGTGTGCCTTGTGGTGGGATTCTTTCTTGGACCTTGATTGATGCCCAGGTTATCGGAAGGCCTGGAAGGCCCACCTTGCAGTAACAAGAAGGGGTTGCCCATTCACAGCACACAGCTACTGAAGAAGCTTTGCTGGCCTCCAGGTCTAAGCACCTTCTTCCAGCTTCTAAGACTCTTAGAGGTTGATGGAAAGTCAGAGACGCAAGGTCACTTTGGAAGCACAGACTCAAGGAGCCATCAATCATTTCAGCTGTCCTTTCCCACTGTACCTTTGAGTCCTATGGCCTAGGAACATCTGGGTCACCTGGCAGGTAAATAGGGACTGCAGAAGGAAGCCAACAGTAGGTGGGCCCAAGGGAATTCTGCTTCCAGAGTCTCTATCTCTGAAGCACAGGATCACCCACTTAACCACTGAACTCCTATCACTTGTTTCATTTGCGTTGATTTTGTCTTCCCAACCAGACTGAAAGGTCAGCCACCCAGACCCCCCTCCTCCCACCCATCCTGCTGGGGCTGAGCCAGGCACAGCTTGCTTCAGATCTCTACCTACACTTGCTGCTGGAGAGTGGGAATTTGCACAAAATACAGGGCCAGGTTCCTGCAAGTCTGGCCTCAATATTTTCATCAACTGGCTTAAAATACATTGTTAATTCATTAACATTGAACTCATGCCAACAGCATTAAAGCTCATGCCTGAACCAAGCTTATCTGACACACCTGTTTTCTTTGTAAGGCACATCACAGCTTTCTTGCACGTGGAATCATTAGACAGCACTTCAGAGCTATGCTTGGCGGCCATTCCAAACAATGAACTCACCAACAAATGTGCAAAAATGTGAAAAAAGTGGTCCCAGGTATACCACAAAAAGGACACTTATTTACAGTGTGAAAGCTGTAACAAAAAGGCAGCGTTGCCTTGTTTAACCTCAGCTGGGAAGATGTGCGTCAGGAGGCTCAAATATTTTCCTGCTCTGCACGTCTGTGAACAACTGGAAAAGTGCTGTGAAGATGATGGATGACAAAATCAGTTTTAGCAAGTAGGTGAATTTGCAAATATGGAATCTGTGAATAATGAGGATGGACTGTATAAGAATAATGTTTACGGGCACAGTAGGACTTTTTATTATAAGACTCCGTTGATTGATTCTTTTGCTTGTCAATGAAGCAGAACTGTCATATGTTAATCATGAATGTTTATTCTACGCCAGGTGCTTTGCGTGGTGCAGAGGGAGCACAGATGCAGTCCCAAGCCCATTCTCAAGGAGTTTACATGCTATTTGGGGAAGCACACGCTGGGCAGTGTGACAAACGCAGGACAGAAGAGAGCCAGTATGCTGTCTGGCCAGAGAAAGGTGTCCAAAGCTGGGGCCCATTTCTCCTGAGCTGAGTCTTGAAAGACATAGGCATGCAAGACAGGTTGCAGAGCATGTTCCTAGCGGAGGCCTGAAATGCTAGGGAGTGTCCGTATACACATGAGGCTGGCTTGGAAGGCGGGAATAAGTCAGGAAAAGCCTCCGTGGAATATCTACTTGGACTCTTACACAGGACACATGCTTGGGGGGGCAGCTGTTATGTAAACAATTTTCTCTGGTAGAGGACATGATCTGTGTTGAATTCCAAACAGGTCCTCCTGCTTGCTGGTTGGGGAAAAGATTATAAGTAGAAGGGAGTAAAGGAGGCTGTCTGCACCGGGAGGATGTTCATCCATAAGCATAGTTCATGTCTTTGCTCCTCAGTCATTTGGTCATTCAACTGACATACAGTTTGAGGGTTTGGTAAAATTCCAGGCTCTAGGGAATCAGGAACAAAACAGCCAGAATGTTCTGTCTTTGGGGAGCTTACCTGCCAGAGAGGGGGCGTGGGGAGACAAAGAATTGCTGGCCCAGTATCTGAGGGTGGTCCTAACATCTGTGGTGAGCAGTGGGGGCTGGCGTGGTTGCTTCATAGCGGCTGGGCCTGTGGGGCGACATGGGAGTCCTGGGCTTGTGGAGAGAGGTGTGCACAGATGAGGAGATGGGTCTTCATAATCTTCAAGTCATGGCAAGTTCCTGCCAGTTGTACTTTGGGAGAAGGTGCAGTCCTATCAGGTTCCCAGGTCCCGCTGCCCCTGATTCATCAGGAGAGAGTCAGGGCCAGTGCGGAGAGAGGGGTTGCGTTTGAGAGGTGTTGGGGCAGGAGAGGGGGCAGGGCTGGGGTCAGCCGCCTGTGGAGAGAGGAGGAGAGCAGTGATGCGACGGATTTAGTAAGCATCCATTTGGCACTCTGACATCCTTGAAAGAACCTTCAGATAGGATATGATTTCCACCTCACTGGTGGGAGAGTCAAGGCGCAGGGAGACCACGGTGGTAACGCTAGAACTGGAACCTGAGACTTCTCCTGGAAGCCCCTACTTAGGCCTCTGGGGGGCCTCTGGCGCAGACGCGCGGAAAGACCTCAAAGGAGGAGCAAGGCTACGCGGTAGCGAGGCAGCGGCTGCAGCGGCCGCAGGCACCAGAAGGTTGAAGAGTAAGGAGGGGAGGAGGCCCTTTGCGTCGGCATTCTCGGGGATTTGCAGCCCCGGCGACGCCCCCGCCACGCTCCGCGCAGAGCGCGCCCCAAAGCAACGCCGGCGGGACAGAGCCCGGGCTGGGCGCAATGTCCGCCCCGCGCCGCGCACGGCTGACCCATCCGGGCTCAGAGGGACGGACTGCGAGGTTTAAAAGCTCCCCAGGTCGTTCTAAGGTGAAGCCATCCGCAGGGGTCTCGGGCCCCAGCGCCTGGAGCCAGTTCAGAGCCCGAGGCTGGGGGCAGGCAGGCGAGGTGCCATTAGGAGCAAACACGCATCGCTGGACACTTTGGTGCTCTGGATTTTGCAAATAAAATCTCGGTGAGAAAAAGGACAGTTCTGTCTTTTCACACGGACTTCACTGATCCAGGTCCGCAGGCCCGCACAGTGGCCTCCGAGCTTGGAGCACTTGCGGAAACAGGCGCGGCTCAGCAGCCCGGCCGCCCCGGTGGTCCCGGCCCCCCACTCCGCTCCCCGCTCCCTGCCAGCCTCGCCTCTGCTCCATAAATCACTGCGTTATGCAAATTGAAAAATCTTCCGGTAGCTCCTGTGAGGAGAAATCACCCACAAATACGGATTTCCATGGAAACCAAACGCAAAGAGACCCAGGACGGAAAGGAAGGAGGATTTTCATGGCAGCAGCTTCTCATGGCCCCTGCCCCAGTCCTTTAGAGTGAATGCTTTTAGACCCAAGTGGGCTTTGCTGTCTTCATTCCTGGTGGGGTTCTAGGAGTTCAATTTATTCAGCCTGAAAAAGGATGACTTTTTTATTTAGAATGCTTATCTTTGTGAGAGGCTTTTGTATGGAGAATGGTGGTCATCTTCTCATTGTTCCTAAAGAGAGACAAGAAGAGGAAACTTCATCCCAGTAGGGGAAATATAGATAAGCTTTGAGGCAGAAAATCCCAAGGGATATGGTTATAAAGTACTATATAGAGGTTCTAGGGAAGCCGAGGACACTGCTTCTGAGAACGCATAAGAGTGTGTTCAGTTGCCAGGGCTGCTATAACAAAGTCCCGCAGGCTGGGAGACTCACAGCAGAAGTTAATTTACTACGGTTCTGGAGGCTGGATCTCTGAGAGCTGGGTGTTGGCAGGGTTGGTATTTCATGAGGCCTCTATCCTGGGCTTGTGCCTGGCCTCTGTCCCCCTCTCACATTGTCTTCCTCTGTGCATGGGCTTGTTAAGTGCAAATCTCATCTCGTTAGGACACCAGTCAGCTTGGATTAGGGTCACACT
The DNA here is from genome assembly GCA_032199065.1 of Smutsia gigantea. NCBI lineage: Eukaryota > Metazoa > Chordata > Mammalia > Pholidota > Manidae > Smutsia > Smutsia gigantea. The sequence goes on from JAVSCE010013127.1 coordinate 107,982, forward strand.
CATTTTAACTTAATGATCTCTTTAAAGGTCCAATCCCCAAACATAGTCAACATTCTGAGGGACTGAAGTCTAGGGCTTTAACATAAGAATCTTGGGGAAACACAATTTATTCCATAACAGATAGTTTCTATTTGGAGAACATGATTTAGAACCTCACACATGGGAGCTGGAGGAAATCTTCCTTAGAAATCTTGCCTCAAGGCTTAATTCTGCAGACAGATCACTGAGGCCCAAGGCAAGTAACTCAGTGCTGCCCACCCAATGGCCCCACCCCCACCTCCCCGGCTCTGTCCGTCCGTGCTGAGGACCGTGCGGAACTGTGAAAGGTCAGGGATTTTATATCACTTTTAAGCTGAAGAGTTAACCTGCCACCATTTCCTAGAGGCCGTCAGAAGATGTGCGACTCCTGGGGCAGATATAAAAGACTTCATTATAGTACAGTAGGGAGCACCAGCTTTAGGTTCATTGTCGATTCCCCTGGCCATCCACATCCCATGGGGGGACATGGAGGAGAGACCCAAGTGGACAGTGTGGACAATGAGTTCCTCATAGCTAAGGAACCCTCAGGTTAGGAAACCCCAACCAACAGCACAGAGGAGACATTATCTTTATTATCCTCATCAGGAAATAATCTACCTGCTGCCCCAGAGGGAGACACTCTCTCTATCTTCCAAAGTTGTTTCCTATACAAATACCCTTGAAGTGGTAGTCCAGAACAAAAGCTGATTTAAGAGGTGCAGAAAACCATTGAGAATTGTCTCCCAATAAGTTACTCTCCTGAAAGCCCCTTGCTCACCTAGAATATCCATCTCAATATACTTATCTGCAGAGAAACCCAGCTTCAAGGAACCTTTGGAAGTAGGCATTGCATCTACCTGAAGGTTGTAATTTCCATCTTGTGCATTCTGTAACAGAGACCTCTCAAGATCTGTTTTTATACGAATGTAGTGGATGCATCAAAAAGATGTTCAGATTCCTTCTCTCAGCTTATTCATGTGATGAATGAAAGGAATATGAATGAAAATAGCAAGAATAGATGAAAATAAATTTCTATTTTGTAATACTTTATATTTATTAATGCACTTTCACATTCACTAATTTAATTCTCAAAACATGACTGCTTCTCTCTTTCACATGAAGACACTCAGAGAAATTAAGTAACTTGTTCGGAGTCACAGATAATTTGGTAGAGCCAGGTCTCACATCCAGGGGCTGTGACTTTCTAGTAGAAAAATTTTAGCTGACGCAGTTATTCAGTCAAGGAAAAAAATGGAACCACCTTTATGCTTACAAATAAAAACCAATACCACTAATTCTACCAAGAGAAAGAATGACTAAAAAGTACAGATGAAGTCATTTTTTCCCCACTACAGCCATTTTTATGGCAATTTAGCACTTTCCAGGGAACTTTTTTTTTTTGCACATGTAAGATTATTAATGAGATTTACCTTCTTCTCATGGCATCTGCTCCCCTGGAATCAGGAATCTTGACGGAAACAGAATCTAAAAGGAGAGTGTTTGTTATATGAGGAACCTGACTCTGAATCCATTCAAAGAATGCTGCTAAAATATTATAAATAGCCTACTGTGGTATCACATTAACTACCAGCAAACTCTCATACGAGGTGGATGTGTCTCATCACTGCATGATCACAGTCTTAGTAAATCATATTTACAAGGAGACTTAACAGGATTTTTTAGTGTCCCATGCAGGATATTTAAGAGAGTTTTAATAACTTCCTTTCGATTTTTTCTCTTTTCTATTTTTAGTCTACACATTTTTCCGTCAACAATGCTTCTGTGCTCCCAGCCTCTTTATTACAGCACAGGGACAGACTTGTCTTTTGTTTTCCATCTGTGTAGACATTTTCCTCTCCCTCTCTTCCCTTCTCTCCTTCCTCCCTTCCTCCCTTTCCTTCTCTCCCCCACCCCTCATTCCTCTGCAGATTTCACAGGAGGGGACAGCAGAGGACTGCCTGCCCCGAGGGTCTTCCCGTGCTGGAGGCACACACAGCCTCTGGGGACAGCTCCTGGACCCTGGCATCCGCCCCCTCCCACCCCCCCAATGGTAAACAAATTTTGTGAGGGAATACAAAAGGAATTTTTTTCAGAACTTCTTCATAGGTCACTGGATTCACTTGTTACCCTGGTGTCCTTTTCGGAACACCTTTCAGATGTATTTCCAAGTGATAGAGCTGCTTGGAAAATCCCGACCAAGGAATCAGTGCTGCTGGCTTGAGATGTAGAAGTGCCTCAGACAGAGGCCAGTCCGGTGAGGGTGCCTTTCTCCCTCAGTGAAGAAGGGAAGACTCGAGAACTGGAGGTAGGAGCCGGAAGAGCCCAGTGGAGCCACCACGCTGGTGGCAGGTGTCTTTTTGGGGGTGCCTTGGATAGCTGCTGCCACCATCACATGCCACTGAGGCAACGGTGTGACCTGTGTGCGGAGGGGGAAGGAATCCTTTGGGATTACACACAAGGAAGTAGGAGGAAGGATACAGAAGGGCGGTACTGTGTAGATGGTGCTCAGGTCTAACTAGTTTTCCTTCAAGCCCGCCAGTGGGTGTGAAGAGCGTGGGCAGCAGGCAGGAGAAGGGGTTTACCCCTGAAGGCAGGTGGCATGTGTGTGAGAGAGAGAGACTTGCAGGTAGAGGGCAGCAAAGGCAGGCCTGCTGGGTCTCCTTTTTTGGTTCAGGCTCACATGCAACACACAGGCTCCAGGTGGAACTATATGAATTTCCCCAGCTTTTCCCCAGCCCACTTCCTCAACTACCCCTCCCTGAGGCTGTTGGCTGCGGGGAGCTTGGAAAGAGGGGGCTTGAACTTCCCAGGCCGGCCCGTGCACTGTGGGTGGGCAGGGCAGAGAGTCTTCCCTTGCTTCTCCAGCGGGGAGGGAGACAAGCCCATCCGCAGACCCCATGCCCCCTGGACAGCCACCCGAGGCATGCAGCACCAGGAGCAGGGTTTCTCCTAGGGCGGCGCAGGGCGGCGTCCTGTGAAGGTGCCAGCTCTGCTGTAGTGGATCTGGACTTGGGCCTGAGGCTCTGCACGGATGGCAGACCTCTAAGAATGGCTGATGCTGCTGGTCCAGAGGCCACACTTTAATAGTGAGGACCGAGAATTTCTACTCTATTCTAAAGATTTGTATATTTAATTTTTAAAAGAACTTTATTGAGTTATAATTAACACCCAATAAACTGCACATATTCAAAGAATGCAGTTTGATAGGTCTTGACATCTGGATGCACCTGTGAAACCATCCTCATAGTCAAGATAGTCAGCCGTGTATCCATAGGTTTTCTCACGCCCCTGTAATCTTCCCATTTGCCTCCATCCATTATCTGCTCTGCTACTGTAGATGTAGTTGCATTTTCTAGAGTTTTACATAAATGAAATCAATATATCTTTTTGTTTGTTTGGCTTCCTTCATTGAGCATAATTATTTTGATATTCATTGATGCTGTTGCATGAATAATAGTTGATTCCTTTTCTTGGTGATGGACATTTGAATTGTTTGCAGTGTTTGGTTATTGCAAATAAAACCACTGTGAACACTCACGTGCACATGTGTGTGAGGACGCAAGCTTCCAGTCCTCTTAGGTAAATACCTAGGAGTGGAAAGGCTGGGTCATATGGTACATGAACCTTTAACTTTTTAAGAAGCTACCGAACTGTTTTCCAGAATGATTTCATATCCATCAGCAGTGTAAAAGAGTTGTAGTTCCTCCTAATCCTTGCTTATGTTGTTAGCAATGTAGTTCATCTTCTTAAGTTTCCTCATTCTAATAAGTGTGAAATAGTATCTCATTGTGCTTTTAATTTGCATTTCCCTAAATACTAATGCTACCGAATACCCATCATGTGCTTATCAGCCTTTCATAAAGGTCCTTCAGTGAAACGCCTGTTCAAATCTGTGGCCCATTTTTTAAAAATTGGGTTGTTTATTTTCTTATTGTTTAGTTTTAATCATAGATATTCTAGATACAAGTCCTTTGCGGATATGTGATCTGCAGATATTTTCCCTCAGACGGTGACTTGTATTTAGATGAGCTGAATTGTTAATTTGCATGAAGCTCAGTGTATCCATTTTTAAAAATGGGTTGTCCTTTTGGTGTCATCAATATGAAAGCTTTGCCTGACCCAGATCACAAAGATTTTCTTGTATGTATGCTTCAAGAAGTTTATATTGGGCATTACATTTAAGTTTATGACCCATTTTAAGTTATTTTTTGGTATAGGATATACATTTGTTCTAGTGCTATTTGTAAAAAGACTGTTTTCTTTGCTGATTGCCTTTGTACCACCATCAAAAATCAGTTGTCCATATAAATGTGGCTCTACATCTCGACTCTTATTCTGTTCTCTTGATTTAATTGTTTATCTTTATGCTATTGAGACAGTACCGCACTATCTTGATTACTGTAATTTTATAATAAGTCTTGAAATCAGGTTGTCTTTGTCCTATGACTTGGTTCTCTTGCAAAATAGTTTAGGAAGTTCCAGGTCCCACATTTCCAAGTGCATTTAGAATCAGCTCATTGGTTTCTATGAAAAAAACTGCTGGGATTCCGATTGGACGTACATAGATTTCTAGATCAATTTGGGGAGAATGGACATCTTAACAATATTGAATCTTCTAACCCAGAAATAATACACATCTCTCTATTTATTTAGATCTTTCACTTCCCTCAGAAAAGATTCAGAGAAACCTTAATCTCTTGAAATTTGTCCTTTTAATTTTAATTGTTCTTGCTGTTACATAAAAGAAAAGCACAGAAATTAACTCATGTGCCATGATCTTTAGAACCAAAAACTTTAACCCTACATCATGAAAGTTATCGCCTTCACTTCCTTGGGAAAAATAACTTCAAGTTCCCTTTCAGTTACAGTTTACCCATCAGTCAATTGGGATTTTTTTCTTTACTCCACAGAGATGTCATAGGTTCAGTTATTTATCATGATTATTTAAAATATCCAAGGAGTTATTATCTTATTCTTGTTTTTATCTGTGAGCTGTAATTTTAATATTTGCAATATTACTCTTCTTACTTTCTTTTGTCATTAAGTTGGCAATAATGGTAGTTGATTATACCAATATGCTACAATTAAAGAACAGAGCAAAAACATCATTATAAAGAACTATATTCTCTGTGATCAGCAGCCCTTTACAATCTGTTGACTATATTAAGACATAATAATACCTTTAACTAACTTACAATAGACTTTTTTATTATTAAAAAATTAAACTCTCAGGTAAACATTAAAGTCCTACTAAGCAACTCAATTAGAACCATGAAAGTCAGGAAAATGACATCCTGGTATTAACAGCTTCTTATTTAGTGAAATGGCTAGGTCAGGAGAAGCAGAATTCTTTGTTCCATTTCACAGTGAAGGTCGCTGCATTTTGTAGAAGATAAACCTGGGCTTGGAACTTAACTCTGTTTCCTGCAAGCTGTTGATGGGCTGGCACAGAGTCCCACTGGGTGCAGGGCTGCCTGGCCCTTTTCCTGGAGAGCATCTGGTCAGAGCTCACGCTTGGAGGCAGCCTCTGCCTCAGGTATTTGCTTCCTGTAGCCTTAGGTAAGTTACATACATATGTAATCTTCAGTTTGTCCATCTGTAAAATGTAGATCAAAATAACATCTATGACACAGGGGTGTTGTTAAGATTGAAGACATAAAATATAACATGTTTACTATAATACCTGGAAAAATTATCATTATTGTTACTATTATGAATATTATCACATCACATGCTTTCCTCTTAGAACATAGGAAGAACCATGATTCTCTTTTTTTTTTGCATAAATTGTGATAATCCTGGGAAAGTGGGTAAAAACTTCTCTATAAACTGTAAAATTTGACTTCCTGCTACAACTGTAATTTTTTTTTTTATTTCTACAATCCCTCCACTTCTGGGCTACTTCTTTACATAAGCTGCTTTTAGTTTTTATTCTGCTCACAGAGTTTAGCAGGAGGATGAGCAAGGAGACCAAACTCAGAAACAGTTTATTCAGCTGCAAATAAATCCCTTCTACAATTTTATAAAAGATAGTGGATAAGATGGTATTTTCAAAATATTCATTATTTCACTTCTCAGAGCTAATCTATGTTACTATGAACAAACAAGACTTCTCTCTGCTCTAAATTATGAGTCTCTGTTCAAGAAAAAGAAAATTCAAGTGTAATGGCTGGAGCTGTCATGTGTGGGCAAGAGAAGGTACTTGAGTGTTTCTTCCCCATTTAGATGGCACGATAGATGAAAGAACTATGAGAAGGGACAGACAGAAAGGTATTCTTTTATTAGTAAGATAATCACTAATGACTACAATAGCAGCCACTGGATTAAAGTTATTTCTATAGATGTGTCAAAATATATTTTTAATTCTTTTTCATTTAATATGTGCAAGGCAAGCGTTCACCCATCTGATGCAGGGAACAGTTCTTCTTCCTGGAGGATGTACAGTGACCGGCACACTCGGTCCAGCTGTGCTGTATGATGGGACATGGATTCACCTGGTCACCAGCCACAGCCTCTCTAAGGGCCCTGTGCACATGCTCCTCCTCTGTGCCAGATCCCTGACTCTGTCCTGTCCTCACCAATATCTCTGTCACAGCCCGTCCAGGAGTAGAAAAAAAAAAGAGGTGAAACTAGCAAGGCCAGTCAAAAAAACTACCAAGGCTTACATGGAAACATGGACAGCGTGTTCTGACAGTTTTAGGAAAAGATGCTGACATGCAGCAGCTAGAGTGGCCACGGGGGACCATGAGGGGGCTGGGATTGTCAGTCAGCAGTAACCACTCAGGAAGGAAGAGCTGTTTAAGGGAACCAGGTGAGCTGTGCATTTGGGGGCAAGTAGGGGTGTTATCAACAGATGGGGAGGCTGAGTGGGTGCAGAGGTGGAAGACAGCCACCTCCTACTGCTGTCTTGGGCCCTTAGTGGCTGGCGACAGATTTCTGGAACAGTTACAGTTCTTAGTTTTCTTATAAGGCCTATCTACACACTGTTCTTGAGTTCCTATGAGATTGTGCCTCCCTTATTTCCACATATATCCTTACTGTGAAGTAGACTTAGAACACTTTTCTTTGTTTCCCAAATGGCCAAAATAACACAACAGTCATATTTCTGTACAAGAGTCTGCATTGTCAAAGGGAAGCTACCCTGCCTTCCAGGGTAGCTCAGATGACCTCACTGGGTGCTAGAATGTTCTTACATGCCCTGTGTTAGGTTGAGTTCAGTCTGCCCAGGTTGTTGAGGTTGTCCCTGCTGCTTATGGCTCCAGAAGCTTCTATGGGAAGAAACTGCACGTAAGTTGTCTCAGAGACTCATCTTCATAGCCTCCCTCTCACAGCCAGAAAGTAAATGTAGATGTAAAAGCTACTTTATAGTGAACATTATACAGGCGGTCCTCGCTCTGCATGCAGAGCATAATAATCAGAGGGATTGTCCTGAGACCTTTAAGCATATTTTTTGAAACATTAAAATTTACTGAAACATTAAACATTAAAACATTCATTAAATATTAAAACATTAAAACGGTAACAGTTTAAATGTAATCTGAATTTAAAATTTTAAGGTAAACTCGCATTTTTAACATCTTAATTAAAATCTTAATGTAATTAAAAGTCTTAATGTAAAATTTTAAAATATGAATCAAATATTAACATTAAAACTTGTATTAAACATTAACACTGTTGAAACATTAAATGTATAGGGAAATTAAATAAATACTAAGTAAATTAATTAAAATTTAGTACATTGTAATATTATATCTTTGTAATTTAAAATTACAGAAAAAAATGTTAAGAATGGTGTAAGGAACTTCACCCCATGGTTTCCATTCTGCCCCACTTGCTCCTTTGTGAGCGCTTCCTCTCCGCTCACGCCCAGGCTTCTTGTTGAATAATTCGAGAGAGAGCCGGGAGACCCAGTGCTCCTTGCAGAGTGTATTTCCTAAGAACAAGGACCCTTGTACAATGATCAAAACAGGAACTGGAACATTGATGCTATTATCTAATCTGCAGTCTCTATTCAAAACTCGATTGTTCCAATCATACCCTTCATAGATATTTTCTCCAGACTGGGCTCCAGTTCAAGATCATACATTGCCTTCAAGGGTCACATCTCATTAGTTTCTTTTAATCAGGAGCAGTTCTGCAGACTTTGTCTTGCTTTTTTTCCCCTCTAATTTCATTTCATTTCAATTTTCCAGCTTTATTGAGATACAGTTGACATATAACATTGTGTAAATTTAAGGTGTACAGTGTAATCTAAAATACGAGATAGATACTTTAAGAACTACAGTGTTTTATATTGTTGTAAAATCTTCCCAGGGTGAGTTTGAGCAGTCCTCGTTCTCCTCCTGGTATGCCGCTTACAACACAGAGTGAGCGTCTCTTCTGTGCCTGGGGCAGCTGTCATGGTCCTTTCTGTTTGGATGGCTTCCTACATTTTATTCTCTGTGTCCTCAGGGCTGGAAAATGTCTCTGAGGTTCCCTGTCATACACACTCTTTGCCAGCCTCACTTCTTGTGGGAAGTTTCATCCTTTTTGTCACAGCCATGTTCATAATTTATGCCAATAAATTATCCTTATTGGTCTGGCTATATATCTGGCTTATCTGTCTACGATGGCCTGGCTGCGTGTATAGAGTTTCCTAAATGGGGGCAGTGTCATCATTGGCTGGGCAGCTATTTCATCTGTAATTCTATTCACTCCTGATCAGATCTCCCTTCCATTGTTACCACTTTTTATTTTATTTTATTTTTTTGTGCTTTCATCTCTGTGGGCCAATTCTCTCTTTCAATGACTCAGTTTTGTAAAATGTCAGGTGGGTTCCTCACTGGCAAATAAGAAGGCAGCATAGTTATATGCTTTGCTGTCCGAGTGTGAACTGGTAACAGATGCTTAGTGTCCCATCACTGGCAGACTTGATCATGTTTCATAGTTATTATAAGGACTTATTCACACAAAATGCAAACTCAATGCAGAGTCTACTTCTTCTGAAATCATTCACAGGTAGTATGCCATGTCACTAGACTTCATACGTACACGTGGGTACCGTGCAATACGAGGACTGCCTGGGTCTGAACCAAGTACTCATCATCTCATGACTACTAACAACCCTTCCAAAGGTGAAAATGTCTGGGACAATGGAACATGGCATTTCACAGCAAAAGGACCCATAAATTCTAGACATGTGGTTTATGAATCTGTCTATACCCAAGAATCAGTGCCATCGAGAGGATGAATTTCAGCTAGACTGTGGTTGCCCCTTTCTGCTGGCTTTTCTGTGAAATATGTTACTGTTATGACTGTCATCTCTCTGAGGTTGTGTCTGTTGTGGTGTAGACAGTGAAAACAACAATCATTGCTTACTTGGCACGTGGAAGACAAACTAATACATGTTTAACCAAGCCAACTCCATAACCATCTCTCAAAACATGTCATTGTCAGATCAATTCATTGACTAGAAAAGTGATAAAATTGCACAGGGATACAGTATTTTTACAAAGTTCATTTTCTAATTCACTCTACAAACAAGGCCTCAGGAGTTCCTTCAGAGACTTAGAAGAGATTTGTTTCTTCATGCTAGATTTGGAGTTCTCTGTATATGGCAGTTGCCTTTGGGCCAATTTAATGTTTTCTGGAAATAATCTTAGGTGGAGTATTATCTTCAGCTATACAATATTTAAGTGAATATTGCTCAATCTACAGCATCAGCGATAAACTGATTTCTTGCTATTTCCTGTTAAAAACTAAAAATTTAAAGCCAACATCCTTTGGTTCATTTTGTTCTGCATCTATTTGGTTTAAACAGGAGATATTTTTGAAACAGGGTCATATATGTCTAGTTATTGAGAATTAAAGGTCTTAGAGTATTTCTGGGAAACCCTGACTACTCTATAAAAAGCGTTTTTTTTATTGTCTTTAAAATGAATAAAAGATAGAATCAAAATAGCATTATAAAATCTATATAACCTAAAATGATTATATATAATAAAAAATTGTGTACAGACAACTTAGTTTAAGGAAGATGAATGTGGCACTTATATGTAAATCCCCTAAGATGTTCTCCTTACTCCTGGCTCATTCCCATCCCTGCCCTCCAGAGCTTCTGTGTAGAATTCTGATTGTCATTCTCTTACTTTTCTTCATAATATTAATACATATATTTGTGTCTGCCAACAGTCCATTATGTAGCTGTCCTTGTATTTTTTCCAGCTATTGAGATATAACTGACATGTAACATTGTGTAAGTTTAAGGTATAAAACATGACTTTAATACACATAGATATTGCAAAATGATTAACACAGTAAGGTTAGTTAACATCCCCATCATGTCCCATAATTACCATTTCCTTTCTGTGGTGAGACATTTAAGACTGTTAACTCTACTCATCAAGTTCTACACTGGGCTCCCAGAATTTATTGGCTTATAATTGGAAATTCATACTCTGTGACCAACATCTCCCCATTTCATTCACTCCCAAGCCCTGACAGCCACCAAAATACTCTCTGTTTTTATGAGTTTGGCTTTTTTAGAGTCCACATATAAGTGATATCATACAATATTGTCTCTGTCCTATTTATTTAACTCAGCAAAATGCCCTCAAGGTCCACCCATATTGTCACAATGGCAGGATTTCCTTTCTTCTTATGGCTGAATAACATTCCATGAATGTTCTATTCCATATGTATATATACCTCATATCTTCTTTATTAAATTTATTCATTCATCTGGAGGACCTTAGGTTGTTTCCATATCCTGGATGTTGTGAACCTGGGAGAGGAAGTGCAGATACCTCTTTGAGATCTTGGTTCATTTCCTTCATAAATTTACCCAGAGGTGGGATCACTGGATCGTATGGTAGTTCTATTTTTAATTACTTGAGTAACCTCCATACTGTTTCCAAAGAGTGGCTGTACCAATGTACATTCCTATCAACAATGTCTAATGTTTTCCATTTCTACACATCCTTGCCAACAATTGTGTTTTTGTTTTTAGCCATTCTGACTGGTGTGAGGTGATATCTCCTCATGGTTTTGATTTGCATGCTCCTGATGTTTGATGTTAAACATCTTTTCATGTGCCTGTTGGCCATTTGTCTATCTTTTCTGGAAAAGTGTCTTTTTAGTTTCTCTGCCCATTTTTTAATTTGATTTTTTTTGCTATTGAATTGTATCCAATACAGTGTTATATTTCCTTATATATTTTGTATATTAATCCCTTATCAGGTCAATTGTTTGCAAATATTTTTCCTACTCCAGAGGTTGCCTTTTCTTTTTTTGATTGTTGTTTTGTTCTGCAGAGCTTCTTAGTTTGATGTCGTCCCACTTATTTTTATTTGCTTTTGTTGTTTGTGGTTTTGGTGCCACATCCAAACAATTGTTGCCAACACCAATGTCAAGGAGCTTTTCCCCCATGATTTCTCCCAGGAGTATTATGGTTTCAGGTCATATGGTTAAGTTAATTTTTGAGAGGGGTATAAGATAGGGGTCCAAGTTCATTTTTTAATTTTGCATGTGACTATCCAGTTTTCCCAGCACCACTTATGGAGTTTTTCTCTTTTCCCGATGAGTATTCTTGGCTCTGTTATCATCAGTTATCAAATACATCAGTTGACCATATATGCAATGGTTTATTTCTGAGCTATTGACTCTGCTCCATTGCATTTTTATGCCAGTATCATACTGTTTTGATTACTATAATATTGTAACATAGCTTGAAATCAGGGAGCATGATGCCTCCAGCTTTGTGCTTTCACAGATTGTTTTGGTTATTCAGAGTCTCTTGTGGTTCTGTATTAATTTTAGCATTGTTCTTTTTCTGTGAAAAATACCATTGGAATTTTGATAGGGATTGTATTGAATCTATAGATGGCCTTGGGGAGTATGGACATTTTAACAATATTAATTATTCTGATCCATGAAAATGAGATATCTTTCCATTTATTTGTGTCTTCTTCAATTTATTTTTTGAAAGTCTTCAGTGTACAGATTTTTCACCTTCTTAGTTAAGTTTATTCTCATGTAATTTATGGGTTTTACTATTATTTATTACTATTTACTGAAGAATGGAACTATTTTCTTTATTTATATTTCACTGTTAATGTGTAGAAATACAACTGATTTCTGCATGTTGATTTTTGTATTCTGCAACTTTACTGAATCTGTTGATTAGTTGTAAGTTTTTTGGTGGAGTCTCTGGGTATTTTCTACACAAGATCATATCTTCTGCAAACCAAGAGTTTTATTTCTTCCTTTCTGATTTGGGTGCCTTTTTTTTCTTTTCTTGTCTCAGTTGATATGACTAGGACTTCTAGTATTATGTTGAATAGGAGTGGTTGGAGTGGGCAGCCTTGTCTTGTTCCTGATCATGGAGGAAAAGCTTTCAACCCTTCACTGTTGAGTATATTAGCTGTGTACTTATCATATATAAACTTTGTTATGATGAAGTTCATTCCTTTTCACTCAATTTGTTGAGAATATTTATCATGAAACATGTCATATCTTGTCAAGTGGTTTTTCTGCATCTATTTCAATGATTGTGATTCTTATCTTTATTCTATTAATGTGGTATACATTTATTGATTTGCATATGTTGAACCATCCTTGCACCCCACAAATAAATTGCACTTATGGTACATTTTGTGGAAGAGAACATAGTTTACATGATACCACTATCTTGGAATTTTTTGTGTTTCACAACTTTTCTTGGAAAAAGTATCTTACTTAGCATTCATCATCTGGTCAATAATTATTCTTTCGTGTTTGAAAAGTATGTGTCCTTTATGGTGGTTAGATGTTCCATATATGTCCTTTAAGTCAAGATTTTACATTTTGGTATTCAAATATTCTATTACCTGCTTAGTTTTGGCTCTCTGATCTATAATTACTGAAAGAGTTATGTTAACTTCTGTTAGTATGGTATTAGATTTATCTATTTCTCCCTATAATTTGTCAATTTGGCTTAATGTATTTTGAGACTATGTTATTAGTTATGGACAACTTTAGAGCTGTTATATCTCCCTGGTCTTATTGAATATATTATTTGCATTATTTAATGATCTTCTTTTTCTATTATAATGCTTTTTGCCATTAAAATGTATTCAGTCTGATACTATAGCAATATCAGCTAGTATGAATGGGTCCTGTTACTTTCTAGTAGGGGCACCATGTACTGGCTCATTCCCATCTCTATAATCAAATTTCCTTATCTTCAGAATGGGTAGAACAATAAAACAAACCTTACAAATTTGTTAATTCATTCATTTCTTCATTCATTCAATGCGTATTTATTAAAAACCTACGATGTGTCAGGGTTTGTTCTATGCTTAGAGGAAATAACTACAAACAAAAATTCCTGTCCTTGTAGATTTTAGTATGGGTTATTGATAGAATTAAATGAGTTAATACATGTTAAATGTTTACAGTACTACCTGGAATATAATGAGTACTCACTATGTATTACCTATTATTTTGTTTCCCATTTTTCCCCTCCTATTATATTTGTGTCCTTGTGTTTTGGATATGTCCCTTAAATAGCATATAGTTGAATTTGGTTTTTTATCCAGTCTTATATTCTTTATTATTCTTTATCATTTAATTGGTATTTATTCCATTTTCATTTATTAGTATTACTAATATATTTAGATTGATTTTTCTTATTTTATTTTTTCACAACCCCTCTCTCCTCTTTTGATTCTTTATCATTTTAAAGTTGGTGGGGAGTTTAAGATACCTTGAATGAATCTGGAGATATTTTCTTTGTAAATTATACATGTGATGATTTGGTTTTGGAATATAACATGTATCATGACTTGGTGTCTGTATAGAAATTTCCATTTCAACATCCTGTTACATTAAATTTTCTCATGTGATCCTTTATATCCAGTTGATTGATGGTGTTGAGTTCAATTATGCCCTAACCGATTCTCTGCCTTCTGGGTCTGTCCATTTCTGATAGAGTGGTGTTAAAGTCTCCAACCATAATAATGGATTCATCTATTTCTCTTTACAATTTTATCAGTCTTTGCCTTTTTTTTGATGCTTTGTTGTAAAGCACATACATGTTAAATATTATATTTTCTTGGAGAATTGACCTATCATTATGTAATGCCTTTTTATATCCCTAATAATTTTCTATACTCTGAAATCTGTTCAGTCCAAAATTAATAGAGCTACTTCCACTTTCTTTTGATTAGCATTAGCATGGTATATCTCTATCTATCCATTTACTTTTAATCTATATGTGTTTTTATATTTAAAGCCAGTTTCTTATAGGCAACATATAGTTGGGTCTTATTTCTTCTTTTTTTTTTTTTTGGTACTTTAGGTGGGACATGAACCCATGGACCCACAGGTCTTATTTCTTGATCCATTCTTCCAAGTTCTGTCTTTTAATTGGTACCCTAAGACCATTGCCGATCAAAATGATTATTGATATAGTTGGATTAATATTTACCATATATGTTGCCATTTTCTATTGCCATTTTTCTTTGTTCTTATTTTTGTCTTCTACTCTTTTCCTGCCTTTTGTGGTTTTAACTGAGCATTTTACATTATTCCATTTTCTCTCTTCACTTAACATACCAGTGTTACTTCAGTTTTACTTTTCCTAGTAGTCACCCTGGAATTTGCAATATACATTTACAACTAATCCAAGTCCTCTTTCAAATAACTCTGCTGCACAATGGGTAGTGCAAGTACCTTATAATAATCCCAAATCCTCCCTCTCATACCTTGTATCATTCATTTCACATACATATACATAGGCACACACACACACAGACATATATATGCAAATATATAAAATAAAAACATCATTGCTACTATTTTTTGAGCAAACTGTTATATGCTAGATCAATTAAGAATAAGAATACAAAACACTTTGATTTACTTTCACTTATTCCTTCTCCAGGGTTCCTCCTTTCTTTATGTAGATCTGAGTTTCTGATGTGTATAATTTTCCTTCTTTCGGAAGAACTTCTTTTAGCATTTCTTGAAAGGCAGCTCTACTGGCAACAAATTCCCTCAATTTTTGTTTGTCTGAAGAAGTCTTTATTACTCCTTCACTTTTGAAAGATACTTCAAATTTCACAGGGCACAGAATTCTAGGTTAGTGTTTTATTTTCTCTCAACTCTTTAAATATGTCATTCCTTTTTCTTCTTGCTCCCATGCTTTCTGAGAAGTCAGATATAATTCTTACTTTTGCTCCACTAAGGGGTGAGATGTTTTTCCTCTGGCTTCTTTCAGGATTTTTTATTTATCTTTTATTTTCTATTGTTTGAAAATGAGATGCCTAGGTATAGTTTTGTTTGGCATTTATCTTGCTTGGTGTCCTCTGAGATTCCTGATCCTATGGTTTGGTATCCAATATTAATTTGGGGAAATTCTCTCTCATTATTGTTTCAATTATTTTTTTCTATTTCTTTCTCTTTCTTCTCCCTCTGGAGCTCCCATATATAAGTTACACTTTTTGTAGTAGTCCCACAGTTCTTGTATATTCTGTTCTTTTTGTTCTTTTTCCCCCCAATGTTTTTTCTCTTTGCTTTTCAGTTTTGGAGGTTTCTGTTGAGATACCCACAAACCCAGAGAGTCTCTCTTCAGCCATGTCCAGATTACTATACATCCATCACAGGTATTCTTCATTTCTCCTACAGGGTTTCTGATTTCTAGCATTTCTTTTTGGTTCTTTTTTAGAATTTCTATCTATCTGCTTATACTTCCCATCTGTTCTTGCATGCAGTTTATCTGTTATAGACCTTAGCAACTTAATCATAATAGCTTAAAATTCTTTGGTCTGATAATTCCAACAGCTCTTCCGGATCTGGGGCTGGTTATGATACTTCTTCTGTTTCTTCAAACTGTGTTTTTTTGCCTTTTATTATGCATTATAGCTTTTTTTCTGGGTAGCTGGGCATGGTGTACTAGGTAAAGTAACAACTGTAAATAGGACTTTAGTGATGTGGTGGTAAGGTGGGGAAATGCTTTATATTCCTATAATTAAGTCTGTCTTGTAAAGAGCCTATGCCTGTGGTCTTAATACATGCTTCTGTTTCCCTCCCACCTTTGGAGGTGAGGCAGGATGGCTAAAGTGGGCTGGAATTGGATATTTCTCTCAGGTCAGTAGGCTCTGATGAAACCCAGCAGGTTAGGCTCTAGCTAACTTGTTTCTTCTGAGAGCAGGCCTTGCTGCTAAGAACAGAGTGTAACTGCTCACTCCCTGATTTACATACTATGATTGTTTTGTGACCTATTCTAACTTTACCTTCTATCTTACAGTTTTTAAATCCCATGATGTTATTACTGTTTTAGAAATTGATATTTACTTATATTTAAAGACATACTTAAAACTTCTTTTGTTTTCAATCTGTGTATCTCAGGCCCTCTATTAGAATTCCTTCAGTTATGATCTGTAGGTGGCAAAATTGCTCAGTTTTTATTTAACTGCAAATATCTTTATTTCTTCAATCTTTAAAAAGATCTATTTTCATAGTGTATATAACTATTTCACTGTCTAATAATAGATTTCTTTCTATTTACCCTATATGAGATTCATTGGGCTTTCTAATTCTGTGGTTTGTGATCTTTAAAATCAATCCTGGAAAATGTTGTCTTATCAAATATTGCCTCTATCTCATTTTCTCTCTTGCACTCTGACAATATGTGGTAAAATGTCTCATGGTTTCCACCCTATACCCTGACCTCTCTTTGACATTTCCCATTTCTTTGTATTTTTGTCCCACATTCTGAAGAATTTCTTCAAATCAATCTTTAGGTGTCTAATTCTCTAGCCTAATTTTAAACTGTTTATTTTTAGTTTACATGTTTTTCATTTCTAGAAGTTCCATTTGGTTCCTTTTCAAAGCTGCTTGTTTAATAGATGTATAAAGTCTCTTGCTCTTTATGCATATTTTCAATCTTTCTTTTAAGTTCTTTAGAAGTGATAAGTTCCTCTATTTTTAATTGCACGTCTCATTTTCTCCATGAGTGACTTTTTTACTGGTTTTCCTTCCTCCCTGCTGTCTCCTTCTGTGATCATTTTACCTTGAGCCTTTTCTGTGGAATATCTTTAAGGCCTGCTGCAAGGGGTCTTCAAACTTTCTTCTCCCACTGAGCACAAGGACACTATTGGCTAGAGATTAGCTTAAACTGAATTCTCAGTTTGAGATTTTTCTGATCACCTGAGAAATCCAAATTTGAGCTGAAAACTCACCCAATGGCTAGCTGGTGGTCGGGCATCATCACCATGATAATGAGAATATCTTTCCATTCTATTCAGTCCTAAGGTTTCACACAGCCAGACAATTGTCTTTGCAGACTGGAGGACTGATGCGTCCATTTCTAGTCTATCTTGCAGTGGCTGCTCGGGGTGGGGAAAGCCCCCTGGTGGGCTCCCAGTTAGGGAAGGTCTGGGCTTCTTATCCCTGCTTCATCAGGCACCCAAAGCTGGACTTCACTGGGTCTGTCAGATGCCCTCGAAGCAAAACCACTTCCCTCCCAAGGTTCCAACTTCCACTTAGGTTTTGGCTGCTGAATATTCTGCCTTCATTTATTGCTGTGTATAAAAATATCTCTTCCCATACTTTGTCTGCAGTTTCAGTTCAGTATGAGGGCCTGTCACAGTATCTGGACTGCCCTACTGCATAAATGTACAATCTTGGAAGATTATAGGAAAAGTAGTCAATATGCATTCATTTCTCATGGAAAGAAATAAAAGCATATGTCAAATTTTAATAGATAATAACACAGTGTTTCCTACTGTCAACCTTTCTGTTATGGGTCGAGTTTGTTCTCCTTGGTTCTTGTCCCTGTCAAAACAAAGAATTGAAAGGCAGAGACACAGTAGCAAAGCAGAGAAAAAGATTTATTTGAGTGCACACCAAGGGAGGAATGGGCCAGAGTCAAGGTAGACAAAGGCCCGGAACTTTTAGGGGAGGGTCTACTTATCATGCCCTAGCTGGAAGGTGCCTCTTTGATTGACAGGGTAAGGTAATTTGACTGACAGTTCTAGTTATACACCCATTCCTCTTGGTGTGAATGCCTTTTCCCAAAATGAACACAAAAAAGCCTGTGTGGGCTGGGGTGGGGGGAAGCAAAACCGCAATTTTATTTTAATGAGATTATGCTGAGGTGCGGTTTGGGCGGTTCTCAGTTTTGTTTGACTGCACCTGCATTGGGATCTGGTTGGGACCCGTTTGGCCTGGTCCCGGTAGGCAAGAAAGTTCTCTCCCAGCAGAGCCTTTGCTGTCTTCATGTGGCACCCCCTAACTGAGCAGTTTTTCCTTGAACCTTATCTTCCCTTTCCTGGCTGCTCATGTCTATGTACCTAAAATTTCCATTTGATGGTCTGAACAATAGTAACTACCATTTACAAATAAAACCCAGGCTTGGTATTGATTGCTTAAGAACATAACCTCTTAGATATCCTGATTCATATTTAATATGTGGAGATACATAGATAATATGTTGTTTCCTGGAAAAACTTGACCAGTAGATGATTCTCAGCAACTCTGAGTTTGTAAGTTTTTCTTATTAGATGCCCTTTAGAGGGTCACATTTGTAATTAGTTGGAAGTTTCCATCTTATATCCAAACATACTTTTGATAATTAAACTTGGAGTAAATGTTTGACTTTTTAAAAATTGACATTGTGGAAACATATCAGTTGCTGGAGTTATACAAAGAAAAGTTGAGTTGATTGAAATTCAGCTCACAACTAAAAATAATGAGTTTCTTTGTCAAAAGGAGCACTCATTATTTTATTATTTTTGTTCTGTTTGACCTCATACAAATAAACTAAATATGCCAAATATAATACAATAAAATTAATAAGCATATAAACTTAGTCACATTTATGAAGGTTTATTGCCACAAGCTGTTTACAAGTAACACATGCATCTACCCAACCTTGCTTTTTCCCTCTCCACCTGAAGGCTACTTGAGAGTTAATCACATCTAAGGGGAAAATCCGTAAGTTGACTTCTGAGAATCACCATCCCTGAGAACAGCCTGCATCCTCTGGTGCCTAGGCCGCGGTCCTCCTTCCACTGCCCGGGGCTCCTGGCTTTCTGGTGCTCCCCACTCTCCTCCCAGCACTCTCTCACCTCCCCCTGGAGGCCCTGCTGCCTTGTCTCATGGCTTTTGCTGCTCCTCCTGATTTTCCAAATGTACATTGGTTTACTGGTTTCTCTCCTGAATAGTGGAGATCCAGCGCTCCTTTCTGGTACTAATCCAGACCTCCATCTTAGCTCAGGACTGTCGACTCACATGGCCACGTGACTCCTCTGGTCTGCTCTGTCCCCTGTGCATAGACAGCTCATCCCAAAGGCACATGGCCAAGTAACCCTGCAGAACTTAATGTTCTGAGACAGGACTGCCTAGAGTCCTTCCTCTGCACACAATGGACTTACCAACCTCTCCTTACAGCAAGTGCCTCTATGCATCCGGGCTAATGGGACAGCTTTCCAAAGCTTGCTGGCAGGGGTGAAAAGACTTGGGTGCCTCATCATCCCCAGGCTCACCTGCACCAGGGTTACTTGAGGTCATGTAAGAGTTGTTGCTGGCAGGGAAGGAGAGAAACTCCAATCAAACACTCTAGGGAAAGCAGCTTGAAAACTGGTGAAGAAAGTTCCCAGAAAAATACAGTTCCTTCTCTCAATAAGCCAATTTAAAGAGTCTTGCTGTTTAGTATGATGGGCCCAAATCAAATAATGGAAGTGTAGGAGAGAGGAATTTAATGGAACACGGGCTGCCTACTAGAGTTGTTTAGAACTGAGATGTCTCCAGGTGTTTGGGTGAAGCCCATGAATGTCTGAGAGAAGAGGCACTGGTGTGCTGAGGAGGGCCCTGCTGAGGCACACACCCAGAGGAAGTGTTGTCTGGGGATGTGGGAGAGGAGACGCTGATCACAGAAGGCTCCCATATCCCCTTGCTGAAGCATCAGTTGGTTTGACTGCACTGCTGGACTCTTCAGGCCACAAAATTTCCTTTACTGGATAATAAACCCTGGCTTGGCACCTGTGATTGCAGGGGTTCCTAGGGTTGAGCTGGACTGTGAACCCTTGGAGTCCTGGTCCCTGCTCCATCATGGCTGAGCTCCCCACACTCCCACTGCAGGACTTTGCTTGGGGGTGGGGGCAGAGGCTGGTTAAATGCAGCTTGAACTGGATTAAAGCACAGAGTGGAGAACAGAAGAAAACTAAAACTAGAAAAGGAAGAACAAATAAGGCTCAAAGTCAGTAGAAGGAGGGACATAATAAAGATTAGAGTGGAGATAAATAAAATTGAGAAAATAAAACAATAGAAAGAATTAATGAAAGCAAGTGCTGGTTCTTCGAGAAAATAAAATAGATAAACCCCTAGCCAGACTTAGCAAGAAAAAGAGCCTACTCACATAAACAGAATCAGAAATAAGAAAGGAAAAATCACTACGGACACCATTGAAATACAAAGAATTATTAGAGAATGCTTTGAAAAATTATATGCTAACAAACTGGATAACCTAGAAGAAATGGACAACTTTCTAGAAAAATACAACCTTCCAAGGCTGACCCAGAAAGAAACAGAAAATCTGAACAGACTAATTACCAGCAATGAAATTGAACTAGTAATCAAAAACCTACCTAAGAACAAAACGCCTGGACCAGATGGCTTCATCACTGAATTTTATCAAACATTTAGTGAAGACCTAATACCCATCCTCCTTAAAGTTTTCCAAAGAGTAGAAGAAGAGGGAATACTTACAAACTCATTCTATGAGGCCAGCATCACTCTAATACGAAAACCAGGCAAAGACACCACAAAAAAAGAAAATTACAGACCAATATCCCTGATGAACATAGATGCAAAAATACTCAACAAAATATTAGCAAACAGAATTAAAAAATACATCGAAAAGATCATCCATCATGATCAAGTAGGATTTATTCCAGTATGCAAGGATGGTTCAACATTCGAAAATCCATCAACATCATCCACCACATCAACAAAAAGAAGGATAAAAACCACATGGTCATCTCCATAGATGCTGAAAAAGCATTGGACAAAATTCAACATCCATTCATGATAAAAACTCTCAACAAAATGGGTATAGAGGGCAAGTACCTCAACATAATAAAGGCCATATATGACAAATCCACAGCCAACATTATACTTAACAGCAAGATGTTGAAAGCTTTTCCTTTATGATCGGGAACAAGACAAGGATGCCCACTCTCCCCACTTCTATTCAACATAGTACTGGAGGTCCTAGCCACAGCGATCAGACAACACAAAAAAATAAAAGGTATCCAGATTGGCAAGGAAGAAGTTAAACTGTCCCTGTTTGCAGATGACTTGATATTGCACATAAAAAACCCTAAAAATCCACTCCAAAATGACTAGATCTAATATCTGAATTCAGCAAAGTTGCGGGATACAAAATCAATATGCAGAAATGTGTGGCATTCCTATACACTAACAACGAACTAGCAGAAAGAGAAAACAGGAAAAAAATTACATTCACAGTTGCATCAAAAAGAATAAAACACCTATGAATAAACCTAACCAAGGAAGTGAAAGACATACTCTGACAAGTACAAGACACTCATAAGAGAAATTAAAGAAGATATGAATAAATGGAAACACATCTTGTGCTCATGGATAGGAAGAATTAATATTGTCAAAATGGCCATCCTGCCTAAAGCAATCTACAGATTCAATGCAATTCCTATCAGAATACCAACGGCATTTTTCAACGAACTAGAGAAAAATCATTCTAAAATCCATATGGAACCACAAAAGACTCTGAGTAACCAAGCAATCCTGAGAAGGAAGAATAAAGCTGGGGGGATTATGCTCCCCAACTTCTAGCTTTACTACAAAGCCACAGTAAACAAGACAATTTGGTACTGGCATAAAACAGACCCACAGACCAATGGAACAGACTAGAGAGCCCTGAAATAAACCCAACCACATATGGTCAATTAATTTATGATAAAGGAGCGATGGACATACAATGGGGAAATGACAGCTTTTTCAACAGCTGATGTTGGCAAAACTGGACAGCTACATGCAAGAAAATGAAACTGAATTATTGTTTAACCCCATACACAAAAGTAAACTCGAAATGGATCAAGGACCTGAATGTAAGTCATGAAACCATAAAACTCTTAGAAGACAACATAGGCAAAAATCTCCAGAGTATAAGCATGAGCAACTTCTTCCTGAATGCATCTCCCAGAGCAAGGGAAACAAAAGCAAAAATGAACTCATGGGACTACATCAAACTAAAAAGTTTCTGTGCGGCAAAGGACACCATCAACAGAACAAAAAGACATCCTACAGTATGGGAAAATATATTTGTAAATGACATATCCGACAAGGGGTTAACATCCCCAAAATATATAAAGGACTCACATGCCTCAACACCCAAAAAGCAAATAACCTCATTAAAAGATGGGCAGAGGATATGAAGAGACAGTTCTCCAAAGAAGAAAATCAGATGGCCAACAGACACATGAAAAGATGCTCCACATCACTAATCATCAGGGAAATGCAAATTAAAACCACAATGAGATATCACCTCACAGCAGTAAGGATGGCCACCATCCAAAAGACTAAGAACAACAAGTGCTGGCGAGGATGCGGAGAAAGGGGAACCCTCCTACACTGCTGGTGGGAATGTAAGCTAGTTCAACCATTGTGGAAAGCAATATGGAGGTGCCTCAAAAAAAATATATAGAAATACCGTTTGACCCGGGAATCCCACTCCTTGGAATTTACCCAAAGAATACAACTTCTCAGATGCAAAAAGACATATGCACTTCTATGTTTATCACAGCACTATTTACAATAGCCAGGATATGAAAGCAACCTAAGTGTCCATCAGTAGATGAGTGGATAAAGAAAAGGTGGTACATATACACAATGGAATACTATTCAGCCATAAGAAAGAAACAAATCCTACCATTTGCAACAACATGGATGGAACTGGTGGATATTATGCTCAGTGAAATAAGCCAGGCAGAGAAAGACAAGTGCCAAATGATTTCCCTCATTTGTGGAGTATAACAACGAAGCAAAACTGAAGGAACAAAATAGGAGCAGACTCAGAGACTCCAAGAAGGGGCTAGTGGATACGAAAGGGGAGGGGTGTGGGAGGGTGGGTGGGGACGGATGGAGAAGGGATTGGGGTATGATGTTTAGTACACATGGTGTGGGGTTTCACGGGGAAAACATTGTAGCATAGAGAAGGCAATTAGTGACTCTCTGGCATTTTACTACACTGATGGACAGTGACTGCCTTGGGATATGGGTGGGGACTTGATAATATGGGTTATTGTAGTAACCACATTGTTTTTTCATGTGAAACCTTCATAAGAGTGTATATCAATAATACCCTAATTAAAAATAAAAATAAAAAGATAAAAAACAAAAACAAACAAATAAAAAGGTATATCAACTCAATTATCTAGACCTTGATAAAGCATTTGGCATCTTCAGTAGTATTTAAAAAAATCTTTTCCTTATGAAACAAGAACAGAGAGTGATAAGGTGAGAAGAGACTGGGGTAGTAGCATGAACTTCTTGCAGCTCGCTGATATGTCCTCACATTAACACCTGCAGTTTCCCTGCTTGTGTTATCCCCTGCATCTCACACCCCTTCCCTGGCCCAGCTGGCTGTTATTCACCCTAAATATCTGCTTAGACTTTCATATTCTGGGTTAGGTGACTTCTAATTTGTGCACATATCAGTATTCCTCACTAAAGTGTATGTTCCTTTGGTGCAGGAACTGTGTCCTATTGACAACTCTAACTCCAGCTCCACAGCCATACTAGTCATTCAGGAAGTACTTAAGTGAACAAATGATAAGCTGGAAAGATGACAGGAAGATCTACAAAGGGTCCTTGAAGAAAAGATCTGAAATTGCATACAAAACAAATTTAATTAACCAAATCATACATTTACTCCAAAATTTAGGTCTATAAAAAGAAGTGCCTTAATGGCTCAGAAATCAAAGGAAAAATGGATGGAACAGAATATGTAGTCTTGAATCCTGCACTAAGTTCTGCCTGAAAGGTTCAGAAACCAATATGGAAAGAATTTTTTAAATCAACAAATAGGGTTGGACCAGTTGGTTATTTGAACAAAAATGAAACCGAAAATTTTATTGAGTTAAGACAGTTTTTGGTGTACTATAAGTGTATTTTCAAAAAAAGATAAATGATGGTGCTGACTGGTGATTTTCTGAAGAGTTTTTTATGTATTGTAAAACAGTCCTCAAATATGCAAAAACTACATAAAGTAGCATTTTTTCACTCTTCTTAGAACTGGAACAATTGTCTGTGCAGTTGAGGTGGATAAAGTGCATACAGATATTTCACATATTATAGGATAAATATATAGATAAAAATTTCCTATAAAAACTAACTTTGGGAGTTGTGGAAATATTTTGAATATTAACTTATTTT
Source organism: Smutsia gigantea (assembly GCA_032199065.1). Lineage (NCBI taxonomy): Eukaryota > Metazoa > Chordata > Mammalia > Pholidota > Manidae > Smutsia > Smutsia gigantea. The sequence continues at coordinate 132,438 of JAVSCE010013127.1, forward strand.
TAAAGATGCAAGATAGGACTTTGGGCAATGTATTTTTGTAAATGCTTCTCAAAGTATTTGTCTTTGGTAGTTATCTTTGTTACTACCAAACTGATAAGATGCTATTGAAATTTTCAAATAGCTTTAATTTTTAAAAGTGCATGTGATATTTCAAAAGAATAATAAACTATATTTCTTTCCTCAAAGATTACTTTTCTATATATAAAAATGTAGATTAACTAAGGTGAAATATTTTCAAAAAGCAAACCATATTACAATATATAAAAAACAATATTGCCTAATAGATAACTAATTCATAAACAGATAATATTGCTTAATAGATAACTAATTCATAAATAGACAAGTGTCTTTTAGACCTGGAAACATTGGGCAAAGTTCTAAAGAAGAAAAAGGACCTATTTTACAATATAAAAAAGTTAACTTTCCTAAGTTAGAAAAAAAAACGGAAATGCCAAGTGTGAGAGAACACAGTGGGGAATTGTTTATATGCTTTTTCTCTTTCATATATCCCAGGGGTCTGCAACCTGTTCTATAAACAATCACATAATTTAGGCTTTACGGGCCAGAGGATCTCCATCTCAATTACTCAGTTTTACCATTTTTAACACAGAAGCAACTATAGACAATGCATAAACAAATGATGGAGGCTGGTTTCCAATAAAACACTTTTTATGAACACTAAAATTTGAATTTCATAAAACTTCACATGTCACAAAATATCTTTTTTAAAACTTCAACTACTTAAAAGTGTAAAAAACATTCCTAAGCTTGTAATCTATGCAAAACTGGCAGGTGGCTGGATTTGGCACATGGGCCTTAGTTTGCTGATTCCTGATATACTATGAGCTACTAAAAGTTGTTACACATTATAATAAGAAATTGGCTAAGTGTTTGAGCATAAGAAACAAATGGCAAGACAAAGCAAAAATGTTCAACTTCATTGGTAACTAAATCTAAAATAAAATGACAGCATTTTTGGTTTACCTTGACAATGATCAGGAAAAAATGATAATTTTTAGTATAAACTCTCTGAAAAGCAACACTGCATCATGTTTTTCAAGTCTTGAAAGGCTCCATACCCCTTGACACAAGATTCTCACTTTTAGGAATCCATTTCAGAGAAGTATTCACAAGTGATTAGGCAATGATTACAAAAAAAACAGATTCTTGTAAAGTTATTTATAAAAACTAAAATTGGAAGCAATTGTGTATCCACCATTGGAGGAAGATATATGTAAATTAAAGCACATTCATAAGAGGAACACTGTAGAGATCTTGGAAATCATATTTTCAATAATAATATGAAAAAAATACACCAAAATATTAATAGTGATTATCTCTAAATAATGAGATTATGGGCATTTTTTAGTCATGTTTATATTTTCCCATATTTTCTACATTTTCTTCAAATAAAATAATGTACATTTAAAATGAAAATTAAAATGTAACAACAGGAGTTGGGGGTAAAGTAGTTAGGTAACAAAGAGAATGAATGATAACAACAGTGGACCTGGGAAACAGAGCTGTGTTGGGTGAGAAGAGACAATTCTCCAGCGTGGGATGCATCACTAAGGAATGGAGGTAATAGGTATTAATGAAGGAATGAAGGTGCCTTCAGACCACAGCTGGTTTCATTCTTTAGGAAAGAACTGTTTAAGTCTTTTAGAAAGGGTTGTCTCAATCAGAGTTCTGACTGGCGATGGCTAGTCTGCCTGTGATGGGCAGCATGGATTGTAGGGGTAGAGACAGGACAGAGAATTCAAGTCAGCAGCTGTCAGGGGTCGTGATTGTCTCTGTGAAGGGAAAGAAGGTCTGCTTGAAGAGAACATGAAAGGAAGAGATGCACAGAGAAGTGCTTCGGAATTGGTGGTCTCTGAGTATTGTCCATTGTTCAAGGCCTTGGACTAGGTATAAGAAGAAATTAAAAGGAGGAATCTGAAATTTTCAACCTGGGAAATTGATAGATGATGGCATTGTCTGATGTAGGGTCTTCAAGCAAGACACATGTGAAACCAGATGATAAGGTAGAAATGACTGGGAAGCAGGATTTCCTGATGGTTTTAGAGCTCCTGGGCAATGGTTGGAGGTCAGCGAGCCCTGGTGAAGATAACACGCGTGGTCCAGCTTCCCCAGAGGTGCTCAGCTCACTGGGTGTGCAAGGAATGCAGAATTGAAAACCACATGCACATGAATGCCTATGCTTACATTTTCTTTCTTTTTTTTAATTCTGTTTATAAAAGCCATACATGCTCATCTTAGCAAATTTGGAAAGAACAGAAAAGTTTAGAAATAGGAAACAAAATTTCCCTTAATCCCACCATTTAAAATTTTGGCATATTTCCTTCTCTTTCTGTCTTCCTTTTTCCTTTGGTATTTAAAAACAGTTGAGGGGCAGAGTTAGTGAAATGGGTGAAGGGGGTCAAAAGGTATAAACTTCCAGTTATTAAATAAACAAGTCCGTCAGATGTAATGTACAGCATGGTGACCATAGTTAATAATACCACATTGTATTTCTAAAAGTTGCTAAGAGTGCAGATTTTAAAAGTGCTCATCACAAGAAAATATTTTTAGCTGTGAGGTGCTGGATGTTAACTAGACTTTTGTGGTGATCACTTCACAATATATACAAGTATCAAGTCATTGTGTTGTACACCTGAAACTGATATAATGTTATATGTCAATTTTATCTCAATTAAAATAAAATAAAACTTGGAACACACACACACACACACACACACACACACACACAGTTGAGATGTGTATCATTGTATATATAATTGTTGTATTAGTTTTTCCATTTAATGAGATGGCATAAGCAGCTTCAGTATTTTTTATAGCTCTTTTTATGAAGGGAAAAGATGATAAAAGAAAGAAAGAAAAGGAAAAATGGCACTGAATTTGTTTTGTTTTGTTGTGTAACAGAAAATTAAAAAACAAACAAACAAAGAATTAATGCTGTCCCAGTTCCTAGCATAGGACTTCTAAAACCCTTGGGATTTTCCAAGGGATATAAGAGTCTTTGTTAATCATGAATATGTTGGATCACTATGCTGTTACTATCATTATGTTAAAAAATTAAATCAAGGTTTGGCCCCTAGGGAACTTCAGGATGGAGCTGGGTCACCCGGAAGACTAACCATGTGATTAGAGGGTTGGAACTTTGAGCCAACTGGACCTTTATGGAGGAGAGTGGAGCTGGGGATTGAGTTAGGTCAAGGGGCCAATGACTTCATCAATCATGCCTCTGTGATGAAACTCCAATAAACTCCAATTGTGAAGGCTCAGTAGAGCTTCCTGGTTGGTGAACGCACTGATGTAATGGGACATGGTGTGCCTTGATAGGAAGAGAAGCCACCGAAGTCCCTCTGTAATCTTTCCCCATTCATCTCTTCATTTGACTTGTCTTCCTGACTTGCATCATTTTTTAAAAAACTGTAATCATAAGTATAGCATTTTCCTGAATTTTGTAAGTTGTAGCAAATTGTAAAACCTGCAAGGAACCTAGGAACTCCCACAATTATAGCCAGTTGGCCGGAAACACAGGTGGCCTGGGAACATCTGAAGTGTAGCTGGCATCTGAAGTAAGGGCACATTTGTTAGGGACCATGCCCTTTTAACTTGTGAGGTCTGTACTAGCTCTGGGTAGTTAGCACCAGAATTGAATTATAATAAAACCAGTTGGGCTTTTACCAGAGTAAAAGAAAGAAAAGGAAACAACTCAGGGGAAACATGTCAGGTTAACATATAAAGTATATCAAGTTTTGAAATAGGAGTCACAAATAGACATTTCTTGGTTATTTATTTCACCAGCTTTCTCCTCACTTTAACACATTCACTTTCTAAATACCATGAAAGTACATGTTCTCAGGGCAAAAAAATGCCTTCAAAAGTTGCATATTTAGTTATACTACCTTCAGAATGCTAGGTCCAATAATGAATCCTTATGTTCATTTATTGCCACTTGAGCTGGAGAGCAGATGCCTCTATTCGAACACCTGACAACATTTCCAAACTATGTAACATCTCAGTTTTTCTATGTCATTGTTAAAAAATAATCTTATAAACCAGAAAATCCAGCAGGGGGGTGTAGAATTCCAGTTTCTAGGATATTGCACATTTATTTAGAAAACAAGTTCTTTATTGTTACAATTTTGTGATCCCGCTCAATATTGACCACGGAATAAAAATAACTTCTTAAATGTCACTGTGCCTAAGCATAGACTGAACAGCTCCTCCCTTTGAAAGGGCTCATTTCCTTTTTTTGAGTTACCATTAACAGAGGTGGCTGCTTTGCAAGCAAATATTGGTCAGACTGAAATTTCTTTTAAGTATTCACGCCACAAGAGTTGACCAATGTTATTACTAATATTTATGAAAATAATTGAGTGCAACACAATTTTTATAGAAGCAGAAGCTCTTTTCAGGGAGGAAGGCCTATGTTCTCTATGTTACTCAAAAGTACCAAGGTGTTACAGACACATTATATGTTTAATAATAAGAAACATCTTGGATATATATATGAATGTGTATATGTATATTTATCATAATAAATATACATAGGTAAAGTTAATTATTTCTCACAAAATATTTATAAAAGAAATAACCAAATATCCTTCAGAAATAAATAAGATTTTCATAGTAAATGCAAGTTGGAAGATTGAGAGAAAATGTGATTTTATTTCTGGTAAGCAAGACTACCCATTTTTGAGAAATGTCTTTCCTCTGGGCTATTGGAGCATTGAAATTTATATTTTTAATGTTTATCCTTTTGGACCAGTGAAGCTTCACTATACAGACTATCAATGTGAGCTAGAAAAAATAATATAGGAAAGCTGAACTGAGGCAAAGCTAAGGACATTCCTGAAACACATGGCCATAAACATAAGGTGAACTTCAGTGTTCACCATGTTTTTGCTTCACACTTCTGTCCCTCTTTCCCCACAGACCCAGGCATTTAGAAGAATCAATGATGAAGTTCAAAGAAGAACCAATTGCTTCTTTATCTTTGGCATCAAAAGCCCCACCCAGGCTCTGCTGGGCCAATTTCCCGCCTTTATAGCCCTCTAATCATGGGTCCTACCCTCCTTTCGCCCCGCTGACATCTGCCTGCCTCAGAGTGGGGGCTGTGCCTGGCCTCAGATGGGAAGAAGTGGGAAGTCTTTGCAGATCCCAATAAGCAGACGTGGAGAGCAGGGTTTGTGGGGAGGAGACCCAGTGGATATGGACAATCCTTTCCCCATGCTCCTCAGTTTCCAGCAAATAGTGCTTAAAGTCTATTCCTCCCATGAGGTACGGTCAGGAGCGACACTGATTCCTTGGATATAGGTATTAATATGTTTTAATTTCTTATCTTTAGGGGAAATGTGTTGTTTTTTTACTCTATTGGAGCAATATATCTTTATATGCCCCTCCATTTTTGCAGCAAATTTAGTGTTTCCAATAGCATATCACCATTCAACTATTTTTCCCTTCAGTCACTTGGCTAGGGCCAGGAAGGGCCCCGACCTGTCTGTATTCTGCCCCTTGTTAATTCTACCACCTCCTTATAAGATTCCTGAAGAATCTGATAACTTCCCAGCAACTCACTTCCTTCATCTTAAGCAACACCTTCTCCTCTCACTGGGTTTATGAGAAATGAGAATTCAGTGAGTTAATCTTGACTACGAAATACTTTGCATAGGCACAGAACTGAAGGAGCAGTTCTTCAGAGAAGAGTTCCTCACTTCCTCCCTCCTTCAACAGGAGACCTTCATGGATGGGATATACCTGTGCCAAAAGGAAGGCATTTTTTGGGAGCCCACTATGTGATGGAGGACAAAAGAAGGAATTGGAATCACACAGACGTGTCCACATCCTGCCTCACCAGCTCTGTGACACAAGAAATGTAATTTCACCTTTCTGGTCTAGACATCCTCACCTTTAAAATGGGCATAATAATCTTTTCTCAGATGGTTGTAGGCTTTGGTGATTTTGTAATGTGTCTACTGGGCTCGGCTGAACTATATCCCCCAGAATTCTCTTTCCCATGTTTCCAGTCGAGATGGGTGATTTGCACAGATTTGGAGGGCAAAAGTGAAGCAGCAACTGTGTGTATCTGTAAGGTCAGGGCGGGCACGCACAGGGTCACTTGCCGGCCACTTACCGTGTGTGGCAGCAGCTGGCCCTGCCGCCAATTCTCTGCCAGCTCCTCCAAGTAGCCCCACAGTGAAGGGTGTCAGCTTCTCCAGCAGGTCACCTCTGTCCTCACAGCTGGAGGCACTGAGGCACAGAGGTACACTGATGAATGTTTTAAAATCAGCTCTGCTGAGAAAGAAACAGAAAGCCCTGATTTTTGATGTTTGCCAGTTCACATGGTGTAAATACTCCCTTCGTGATTTCGAGGTACCACTGTGGTGTTGCTGAATGTGAAGTTGGGAAGACATATGTGCAGTAGACTTGAGCTGGAATGAGAGGGACCCTGCATGCCACGCCCACCCATATCCAGTCCATTTTTATCAGTTATAGCATGTGTTTGCGGGTTGCAGCCTGTCCTCACCCTTCCGCCTTTCCGATCATTTTCCCTTCCTGACTGTCCCCTCTGCAAACTTCAAGTCTCAGATTTAGATGCGAAAACAACAGCCTTTGGAGACTGTTAAACCAACTCATACAATTGCATAAGATCCTTTTATTTTATATATACATGTATATTTCCTAATGGTTTCACTTCTCTGACTGAATGCTGAACCCTTGACTAATATGGGAAGCTTGAGATAATTTACCTGAAACCCCTAGCAGTGTTTGGCAGACAGTAGACACTAGAAAACATTGGCGTCCCTCATGAGCGATTGCCAACCATTTTAAATTTAGAAATATGCTCATTTCTTCTCTTAATATTGTAGAATTCAGAGATAGTCATAATATATGTGGGAAATACATTGCTTTTATACATTTCGTAAGGAGCTAAATCATACAAACCACCACTATCACATAGAAATACAATGCAAGGCACATAGTTTAAGATTTTCTGGTGCCACATTAGAAAAAGCAATAAGAAACAGGCAAAATTAATTATAATAAAATATTTCATTTAACCCAATATATCCAAAATATTATTTCAGCTTGGAATCAATATGCAACATGGTCACTGTGACATTTCAACGCTTTTTTTGGTACTAACTCTTTGAAATGTGGTGTGCATTTTATATATATAGCACATCACAATTTCAAGTAGTCACATGTAAGAGCCACACCGTGGCAAATGACTGTCATATCAGACAGCAGAGATAGAGACCCATATAGAATGTGAATAGTGCATAATAAAATTTTATCATGTTTATTTATCTGTGTACCTGACACATACCTATTTGATCCCAGCATAGGCTGCAAAAGTGGCCGTGTCACTCACTCAGGGACCCTAGGGTCAGGAGTGACAAGGACAGGTCATTCTGGCCTCAGAAGGGCTGACCTCTACAGCATTCGTGGATCACAGGTGTCAGGAACTAGAAAACATGAAGTTCTTTTATCCTGTCAACCACCCTGCCCTTAGTTCAGGAATTTGCAAGGCACTTCAGGTCCTCCCAGCTAGCTCGACAGAGCTGTGGATACCAGAACTGTGGCCGAATGGCTTGAATTCCTGTTAACCTTTACCATGCTCTGAAAACTGCTTAAAAATCAAATAACAAAAACCATGATTAACTTGAGACTTACATGTTACTTGTTTAGGAAAAGTAGAATACAATAATTTTTATCTGGTTTTACCACAATTAACAATGGTATATGCATTTTTCTGACTGGCAATAAAATCTGAAATATAGCTGAAGTATGTCAAGACATGTGTGTCCTATCCTTCCAGCCCCTCTTCCCTGTCATCTCTTTCATCTTGAGTTATGTTGACATGGAAATCCCACAGCCAGCAATACTGCATGGCAAGCCTTCTACATCCCGAGCCATCCGCAGAGACGACTTAGTTGCCATAGATTTGTGGTGAGCACAGTGTTTCATGTCACAAACTTGGGTGCAAAAAAGAAGGCTGGTTGACTTCACAACTCAGTTTAATCTCTATTTCAAGTCCCCCTTTTAGTTTATGAAAACCACCACTAACCCAAACCCCCAAAATAAAAGTAATCTTTTATTTCTGGGTTTTCTGGTTAATTCAAGATTTACCTCCTTCTTTGGAGAATGGATTTAATTGGTAGGGGCTTCCTCTGGCTTGAGGGCAGGGTGGGGCTCTCTTCCACACGGTGTCTATTTTTGGTGTCATCACATGAGGCTTCTGCATGAGAACCCTTCCCCTCCAATCTAGGCATTCTTGGAATATGTCCTCTGCAGACATGGCCAAGGCTATAGTCCAGGAGGTGTCTCCTGGTCTTCACTAGGGAGACCTTGCAGGACCATGGCCTTTAGCCTCACACTTGAGTTCCTAAAAGCATCGCAGGACAATGTTTGGCGTTCCCACACCCTTACAGAGAGCTGAGGAACTCCGTAGTCCTCAGTGTGCTAGAAAGAGAATTGGGGGGTGTTGGTGCAGAAGGACCTCTCCTTGGCGCTCCATCAATACCCAGCTCATTTGCTTCCTCCCAAATCCTGTCTCTTTCTAGCTAACAAGGTCTTTGGCATTTTTTTCCCCTAACACCTTTCTGTCTTTATACGCCTCTGGAGTTACTTACTATTTCTAAAATTTAGAAGCCAAGAATTTGACATCTTTATGTCCAGAGCTGGCTCAGCTGGCTTCCTAGGATCATGGCAGCTGCGTGTCAGCTGGCCTATCAGGACAGTGTCAGGCTACCGCCAGTTGATGGGGCAGGGCATTTCAGTAACTCATTTCAAACTATGATTTGGGGTATGAAATCAGGTGATGCATTCAATTTTTACAAAGTGAGTGCTGTGTAGATACTTAAGTTTGCATGGCATTCTAAGATTTCAAAGCTAGGTGACTGCGGCATATAATAATGCATTTCTCCTGTAAGATTTTCTGCAAACCACTTTATACTAATTTGTACTGATCAACTTTTGAAGAACAGTTCCAGAAAGTCACGGTAAGATCTACAGAGAGTTGGCTTATGTAACTTGGGTAAAGAAAAGAGGCTGTTGGAATGTTTCTGCCTTAATTGAAATAAACTCAGATTTGGAATAAAAGATGATTCACCCAGTGTTTCACATGAGCCGGAGATCCACCTGAAGAGGTTTGCTCCCAGAAATCACTCTAAGGAACGCTTGGTTCTCTGAGTGTTCTGCATCTCCCTGAAACAACATGCCTTCTGGCAGTGACTGCACGTGCGTCAGGCCTAGGGGAGCCCACGAACAGTCTCCTTGCTGCTCTGGTTTTGTGATGCTCACAGTGCTTCTGCTCTAGAAGCAGAGAGGCTCTGTAGATGACCTCTGGTGCCCCTTTGATAGCCCCAGTGAGGTAGAATTCGTTGTCAGACTAAACAAAGTAAAATAGTTTTTGATTTCCAGAAATGTTGCTCATTTGATCCCTCAACTATCTTCAGAAATGATGTTACTTTCTGTGCAATGTCCTAGTGACACTTTACCCAGTATTTAGGTATGTGGGCTTCCATTTGGACGAATTGAAACCCAGTGATTCCTCTGGAAACCACTTGGGTATCTGTAGATTTGTGCAAATCTAAATTTGGAAAGCATGGCTGTTTTTTTTTAATATAATTTATTTTATTATCATTAATCTACAATTACATGTGCAATATTGCGGTTATTAAACTACCCCTTCATCAGGTCCCCCCCACAAACCCCATTACAGTCACTGTCCATCAGCATAGTGAGATGCTATAGAATCACTACTTGTCTTCTCTGAGTTGTACTGCCCTCCCCGTGCCCCCCTAACATTATATCTGCTAATCGTAATGCCCCTTTTTCCCTCTTATCCCTCCCTTCCCGCCCATTTTCCCCAGTCCCTTTCCCTTTGGTAACTATTAGTCCGTTCTTGGGTTCTGTGAGTCTGCTGCTGTTTTGTTCCTTCAGTATTTTTTCTTTGTTCTTATACTCCACATATGAGTGAAATCATTTGATACTTGTCTTTTTCGGCTTGGCTTATTTCACTGAGCATAATACCCTCTAGCTCCATCCATGTTGTTGCAAATGGTAGGATTTGTTTTCTTCTTATGGCTGAATAATATTCCATTGTGTATATGTACCACATCTTCTTTATCCATTCATCTACTGATGGACACTTAGGTTGCTTCCATTTCTTGGCTATTGTAAATAGTGCTGCGATAAACATAGGGGTGCATCTGTCTTTTTCAAACTGGGCTGCTGCATTCTTAGGGTAAATTCCTAGGAGTGGAATTCCTGGGTCAAATGGTATTTCTATTTTGAGTTTTTTGAGGAACCTCCATACTGCTTTCCACAATGGTTGAACTAATTTTCATTCCCACCAGCAGTGTAGGAGGGTTCCCTTTTCTCCACATCCTCGCCAACATTTGTTGTTGTTTGTGTTTTGGATGTTGGCCATCCTCACTGGTGTGAGGTGATATCTCATTGTGGTTTTAATCTGCATTTCTCTGATGATTAGCGATGTGGAGCATCTTTTCATGTGCCTGTTGGCCATCTGAATTTCTTCTTTGGAGAAGTGTCTATTCATGTCCTCTGCCCATTTCTTAATTGGATTATTTGCTTTCTGTTTGTTAAGGTGCATGAGTTCTTTATATATTTTGGATGTCAACCCTTTATCAGATACGTTTTTTATGAATATATTCTCCCATACTGTAGGATGTCTTTTTGTTCTACTGATGGTGTCCTTTGCTGTACAGAAGCTTTTCAGCTTGATATAGTCCCACTTGTTCATTTTTGCTTTTGTTTCCCTTGCCCGGGGAGATATGTTCATGAAGAAGTTGCTCATGTTTATGTCCAAGAGATTTTTGCCTATGTTTTTTTCTAAGAGTTTTATGGTTTCATGACTTACATTCAGGTCTTTGATCCACCTTGAGTTTACCTTTGTGTATGGGGCTAGACAGTAGTCCAGTTTCATTCTCTTACATGTAGCTGTCCAGTTTTTCCAACACCAGTTGCTGAAGAGGCTGTCATCTCCCCATTATATATCCAAGGCACTTTTATCAAATATTAATTGACTGTATATGTTTGGGTGAATGTTTGGATTTTCTATTCTGTTCCACTGGTCTGTGGGTCTGTTTTTGTGCCAATACCAAATTGTCTTGATTACTGTGGCTTTGTAGTAGAGCTTGAAGTCAGGGAGTGTAATTCCCCCTGTTTTATTCCTCCTTCTCAGGATTGATTTGGCTATTCGTGGTCTGTTGTGGTTCCATATGAATTTTAGAATTATTTGTTCCAGTTCATTGAAGAAAGCTGTTGGTAGTTTGATAGGGATTGCATTGAATCTGTAGATTGCTTTAGGTAGTATAGCCATTTTGACAATATTTATTCTTCCTAGCCAAGAGCATGGGATGCATTTCCATTTGTTAGTGTCCTCTTTAATTTCTCTTAGGAGTGTCTTGTAGTTTTCAGAGTACAGGTCTTTCACTTCCTTCGTTAGGTTTATTCCTAGTTATTTTATTCTTTTTGATGCAATTGTGAATGGAATTGTTTTTCTGATTTCTCTTTCTGTTAGTTCATCATTAGTGTATAGGAAAGCAACAGATTTCTGTGTGTTAATTTTGTATCCTGCAACTTTGCTGAATTCAAATATTAGTTCTAGTAGTTTTGGAATGGAATCTTTAGGGTTTTTTATGTACGGTATCATGTCATCTGCAAATAGTGACAATTTGACTTCTTCTTTACCAATCTGGATGCATTGTATGTCTTTGTTTTGTCTGATTGCTGTGGCTAGGACCTCCAGTACTATGTTGAATAACAGTGGAGAGAGTGGGCATCCCTGTCTTGTTCCCGATCTTAGATGAAAAGCTTTCAGCGTGTCGCCGTTAAGTATGTTGTTAGCTGTGGGTTTGTCATATATGGCCTTTATGATGTTGAGGTACTTGCCGTCTATACCCATTTTGTTGAGAGTTTTAATCGAGCATGGCTGTTTTTCAAAGTGAGGTTGCAGAGGGACCTAGTTAGGACCCTGGGAGCAAAATAGGGGGCATTCCTTCCACTTGGGGGATGATATTATCTTGGAGTGGTTTGCTAAGCTCTCTGCACTTCTGCAAAACTGGTATCTTGTTACACAGGCTTCATCCTTTAGGAGTTTGGTTTTGTTCTGCAGGAATAGATTACAATGTTCTCTCGGTTATTTGATGTCCTTCAGATTCTACAGAAAACCAGGTATCTCTTTGAAAAGATGCAACTGTTGGTGTCTATTGCCTCTTGAGAATGAGTTGGGAAATCTAATGTTGACTTGCAGTTCTCCTTAATCACCCTTGGGTTTGCATCATTGCAGTGAGGGAGGGACACTGCTTGGGGCTGGGCTTTGTGGACCCACACCAGGTTGTACTGCCTGGAGGCTTGGGACACACAGCACCTCTCCCTGTGGCTTAGGGAGAAGCCACTGTGGCCTAGTCATTGGCATGCATGACTCACCTCTTAAATTGAGTTTTATGGTGGCATCTCACCATTGCCTCTTTTTGCCATATGTTCTTTTGTTCAGTTGGCTTTATGAGAGCTTTTGCATTCTCCAGTCAGCTAGCTTCTGCCTGGACCTAGGACCTCAGCTGACAGTTCTGTCTTGGCATTGATGGAGCCCATGGCAGTGCTCTAACCCCACTCTAACTCTCCCCAGTCACTGCTCTACAAAGACTGCCAAAAGCCCTTTAAGAAGTAGATCTTACCATCTCTCCCCCTCCCTGCCCCTTGGGCCACCTGCCTGGCCTCCCTTTATAGCTCTTTCCTTCTTCTGAGCTCCATCCACATTGCCCTCCTTTGCTGTCCTGATGCACTGTGCTTGCTCCTGGGCCCTGCTGCCCCCTCTGGACCAAAGCTTCCCTTCCAGCAGTTAAGTCTTACCCAGCTGTGCCTCCCCAGGCCAGGCCAGCTCCCTCTGTTGTTTGTTCTCCCAAGCTCCATTTGCTGTTTGGCTGATGTCCAACCAACCACGGCAATCATGTGGCATGAACTGGCTCCTTCTCTTTCACCAGCCTTGAAACCTCTTTGAGGGCAAGGACATCTGTCGTTGCTCACAGCTGAATCATTTGTGCTCGGCACTGAGTAGGCTCACAAAAAATGTCCAACGTGCTAGATGGAAAAATGAGGAAACTGTGCATCATGACCCTGAAAGCCACCACCCTACCCAACTCCAGGCCTAGGGTCCTTGGCATATCCTGGTTGCTCATAAGTAATTTGTATGGATCAATTGTACCAGTGTGACGACGATGGGATAAAAATATTTAAGAAATCACATATGACATCATAAGCTGTTCCAAAGTATTTGCAGTAAATGTGATGTTATTTGGCATTAATTATCAGGAATTTTTTAAATGCCTTTTTCCCATCAACATGTAGCAGCTGTTATCAGGAGCCTCGATACCTGATGTATGGTCATTGATGATAATAACAGTGTGTTTACTACAGAGGTGACGGATTTTTATAGTGACGAGCCCGAGGCTCGGTGATGAATGAGCAAACGAGGCACAGCAAGATGCTGAAATGCTTTCTGAATAAAACCATTGTTACGGTGTGGTTATACTAAGTGTTTTTATTGGATTTCAAATTTTTTAAGTTAGTAATTCCTATGGGGTGTGCAAGGCAACTGCACTAAGCAGATACTTGATTGACGGAGTGACTGCTCGGCCGCGCCGGCTCATGGCACTCATAGCATCACGCTGGGACTTTTCAGACACCTCCAGGTTCACGTTCTAACACCTTCCTGCTCTCAGTTCTCTGAGGCAAGTACTAGATCTGCTGAACATTATTTTGTATTATTATTATTTTTTTATTTTGTAGGTGAATTTTTAAAATTTATTTTGGTATCATTAATCTACAATTACATGTGCAACATTATGGTTACTAGCCTCCCCATATCATCAAGTCCCCCCCATATACCCCATTACAGTCACTGTCCATCAGCGTAGTGAGATGCTATAGAATCACTACTTGTCTTCTCTGAGTTGTACAGCCCTCCCCGTGCCCCCCCAACATTACATCTGCTAATCGTAATGCCCCTTTTTCCTTCTTATCCCTCCCTTCCCACCATTTTGCCCAGTCCCTTTCCCTTTGGTAACTATTAGTCCGTTCTTGGGTTCTGTGAGTCTGCTGCTGTTTGTTCCTTCAGTTTTTTTTTTCTTTGTTCTTATACTCCACAGATGAGTAAAATCATTTGATACTGCTGAACATTTTTATGTTTTAAAAATAGTCACTGTATTTCTGTGGTGTCAGTGGTAACTTTTTTTGTTTGTTTCAGATTTTTGTTTGTGTCCTCTTTTTTTCTTGGTAAGTCTGGCTAGGGGTTTATCTATTTTGTTTATCTTTACAAAGAACCAGCTCTTGGTTTCATTGATTTTTTTTTCTATTGTTTCATTATTCTTTATTTTATTTATTTCTGCTCTGATCTTTATTATGTCTCTCCTTCTACTAACTTTGGGTTTCCTTTGTTCTTCTAATTTCTTTAGCTGTGAGTTTAAACTGTTTATTTGTTTTTTTCTTGTTTTTTTTTGAGGTGGGCCTGTATTGTTATGTACTTCCCTCTAAGAACCACTTTTGTGATGTCCCACACATTTTGAACTGTTGTGTTTCTGTTTTCATTTGCTTCCATGTATTCTTTGCTTTCCTCTTTGATTTTTTCATTGATCCATTGATTATCTAGAAGCATGTTATTTAGCCTCCATGTGTTTGTGGGTTTTTTTTCTTCATGTAATTCATTTCTAGTTTCATACCATTGTGATCTGAAAAGATATTTGATCCAATTTCAATCTATTTGAATTTTTGAGGCTCTTTTGGTGTTCTCATTTGTGATCTATTCTGGAGAATGTTCCATGTGCACTTGAGAAGAATGTGTATCCTGCTGTTTTTGGGTGGAACATTTTATATGTATCTGTTAAGTCTATCTGGTCTAAATGTGTCCTTCAATGCCTCTGGTTTCTTATTTATTGTCTGGATGATCTGTCCATTGATGTAAGTAGAGTGTTAAAAATCCCCTAATTTGATTGTGTTGCTGTCTATGTCCCCCTTTAGTCTGTTAGTATTTATTTTATAACTTTAGGTGCTCCTCTGTTGGGTGTATATTCACAACTGTTATGACCTCTTATTGGACTGATCATTATGTAATGTCCTTATTTATCTCTTGTGACTTTCTTTGATTCAAAGTCTATTTTGTCTGATATAAGTACTGCTACTCCTGTTTTTTTCTCCCTTTCATTTGCATGAAATATCTTATTCCATCCCTTCACTTTCAGTCTATGTAAATCTTTAGGTCTGAAATGAGTCTCTTGTAGGCAGCATACAGATGAGTCTTATTTCTTTATCTATTCTGCCTCCCTATGTCTTTTGATTGGTGCATTTAGTCCATTTATATTTAAGGTAATTATTGATAGGTATGTACTTATTACCATTTTATTAATTGTTTTCTGGTTGTTTTTGTAGTTCTTCTCTTCCTTTCTTATACTCTTCTTATTTGATTGTTTCCTTTAGTCTTATGCTTGGATTTCATTTTTTAAAATTTTTTTGTGAATCTATTATAGGCTTTAGGCTTGTGGTTAGCATAAAGCTCATAGTTTCCTAACTGCAACAGTCTATATTAAGTTGATGGTCACTCTATTTCAAACACAACCTTAAAGTGCTACATTTTATTCTCTTTCCTCCATACTTTATGTATAAGATGTCACAATCTACAGAAATATAAAAAATTATTAGAGAATTCAATGATAAATTATATGCCAATAAATTATACAACCTAGAAGAAATGGACAAATTGCTAGAAATGTACAACCTTCCGAGACTGACTAAGGAAGAAACAGAAAATCTGAAAAGACCAATTACCAGTGAAAAAATTGAACTGGTAATCAAAAACCTCTCAATAAACAAAATTCCAGAACCAGATGGTTTCACAGCTGAATCCTACCAAACATTTAAAGAAGAGTTAATATTCCTCTTTCTTAAATTATTTTTAAAAAAGAGGAGGAGGGAATACTTCCAAACTCATTCTATGAGTCCAGCATCATTCTAATATCAAAACCATACAAAGACACTACAAAAAAAGAAAGTTATATACCAGCATCCCTGATGAACACAGATGCAAAAATCCTTGACAAAATATTAGCAAGCCAAATTAAAAAATACATCAAAAGGATTATCCACCATAACCAAGTAGGATTTATTCCAGGGATGCAAGGATGGTACAGAAAACACAAATCAATCAATGTGATACACCACATTAACAAAAAGAAGGATTAAAACTATATGATCATCTCAATAGATGCTGAAAAAGCATTTGACAAAATTCAACATCCATTCATGGTAAAAACTCTGAACAAAATGGATATAGAGGGAACATACTTCAACATAATAAAGGTCATATATGACAGACCCACAGCTAATACTCACTGTGAAAAGCTGAAAGCTTTTCCTCTAAGATCAGTAACAAGACAAGGATGCCCCCTCTCACCACTTTTATTCATCATAGTACTGGAGGTCCTAGCCACAGCAATCAGACAAGGAAAAGAGATAAATGTATTAAAATTGATAACAATTGGTAAGATAAAGGCATCCGAATTGGTATGTCATTATTTGCAGCTGACATGATCTGTATATAGAAAACCCTAAAGACTCCACCAAAAACTATGAGAGCTAATAACTGGATTCATCAAAGTCACAGGATAGAAAATCAAATATAGAAATCCGTTTCATTCTTATATGCTAACAATGAACTAGCAGAAAAAGAGAAAGCAGGAAAACAATTCCATTTACAATTGCATCAAAAAGAATAAAATACTTAGGAATAAGCCTAACCAAGGAGGTGAAAGACCAGTACTTTGAAAAATATAAGACATTGGTAAAGAATCTGAAGAAGATATAAATCAATGGAAATCTACCCCATGCTCATGGACAGAAGAATTAATATTGTCAAAAATGGTCATCCTGCCCAAAGCAATTTACAAATGCAATGCAATCCCTATCAAAACACCAATGGCACTTTACAATGAACTAGAGTAAAGAATCCTAAAATGTATATGGAATCACAGAAGACCTCAAATAGCCAAAGCAATCCTGAGAAAGAAGAACAAAGCTGGAAGTATTATGCTCCCAGACTTCAAGCTATACTACAAAGCTACAGTAGTCAAAATAGTATGATACTGTCACAAGAAAAGACCCATAGATCAATAGAATAGAGAGCCCAGAAATAAACCTATGCATATTTAGTTAATTAATATATGACAAAGGAGCCATGAATATACAATGGAGAAAAGACAGCTTCTTTAATAAATGATGTTGGGAAACCTGGACAGAAAAGAAATGAAAATGAAACTGGATTATTATCTAACTCCATACACAAAAGTTAACTAAAGACCTAAATGCAAGGCATGAAACTGTAAAAATCTTAGACAAAAACAGGGAAAAATCTCTTGAACATAAGCATGAGCAAGTTTTTCTGGACACATTTTGCTGGGCAAGAAAAACAAAAGCAAATATAAACAAGTGGGACTACATCAAACTAAAAACTTCTGTACAGCAAAGGACACCATCAACAGAACAAAAAGGCATCCTACAGTATGGGAGAACATATTCATAAATGATTTATCCATTAAGTGGTTAATATCCAAAATATATAAAGACCTCCAAAAAAAAAACTCAAATAACCCTATTAAAATATGGGCGGAAGTGATGGCCAACAGGCACATGAAAAGATGCCCACATAATTAATACTCAGGGAAATGCAAATCAAAATCACAATGAGATACCATATCACCTCACACCAATTAGAATGGACACTATCCAAAAGACAGGAAAAAACAAGTGTTGGAGAGGATATGGTGAAAAGGGAACCTTCCTACACTGTTAGTGGGAATGTAAATTGGTGCAGCCACTATAGAAAGCAGTATGGAGGTTCCTCAAAAAACTAAATATAGAAATACCGTATGACCCAGTAACTCCACTTCTAGGAATTTGCCCAAAGAAAACAAAATCTCTGATTTGAAAAGATATATGCACCACTATGTTTATTGCTGCATTATTTACAGAAACCAAGATATGGAAGCAACCAAAATGTCCATTAATAGATGAATGGATAAAAAAGAAGTGGTACATATCTACACTGGAGTATTATTCAGCCATAAAAAATAATGAAATCCTGCCATATGCAACAACATGGATGGACCAAAAGGGTATTATGCTAAGTGAAATAAGCCCTAGAAAGAGAAAAACAGTATGATTTCACTTATATGTGGGATCCAAAAAAAACCAAAACAAAATTAACAAAACAGTGGTAGACTCATAGACACTGTGAAGTGACTATGGTTACCATCGGGGAGGGGTTAGGATGGGGTGGTGAAATAGGTGAAGAGGCTAAAGAGGCACAAAATCTCAATCATAATGTAAATTATTCATGGGAATGAAAGTACAGCATAGAGAATATAGTCAATGGTTCTGTAACATGTTTCTTTGTTGACAGATAGTAACTACACTAGTTTGGGGTGAGGCTTTAATAACTGTTGAATCACTATGTTGTATACTTGAAACCAATATGCATCATAATATTGCATATCAACTATACTTTAATAAATTTTTTAATATTTAAATAAATAAAAATCGTTACTATAGGAAAAGGCAGTGGTTGATAAATCAGTAATTAATGGCCTGCCTTATACTTTCCTTTTCTGATGGTTATCTTAGCGAAGTGGGACTTTCTGTGGACAATTCCAGAGTGAACAGGACCAGGCAGAGGGGTCTGTAATCACATTCAACTCTCCCTGCCCGCTCTGCTGTTCCATTCAGTTTTCACAGCATCACTGGTGGTGCAGGGTTTACTGAGCCCACTCTGCACATGTAGAAGCTCAGACTCAGAGATGTCAGAGAACTTGCAAAGTCCAGGTCTGGCAATTCTATTTTTTGACTGGGTCACCCACTCTGCTCAGCTCCCCTTGCAGTTTTTTTTGTAGAATCCTAAGAGCTTCAAGGCTGGCCTTAATTGTTGCAAATGGTGAGAGAGAAAGCCACTAGAGGCAGGTAAACCTGCCTTTCCAAACATGCAGGTAAAGCGGTTCTGTTATGGCAATAACACAAACTGTGTCAAAATAATTCCAAATCAACTACAAGAGGGCAGTTGGGCAAATCCTTCTAGAACCTTAATTATTTATGCTGTAATTGGATGCATTTATATGCTATAATATGTCAACTGGAAAAGCAAAATATTTTAAATCAGTTGTGGCAAACTGCATACAGGAAAAAGTAAGAGAATAAACATGAGGCAAAACGTTATTGGAAACCATTAAGCAAGAATTTACAGGAAGATGAAAGAGAGCTGTCCCCTAATACTATGCTGTGGGTGTTCCCTGGAAACTGCCAGCTGCCAATGAGAAATCATGTTGAAATGCAGAGTCAGCCAACCAAAAGGGATCATCATTAAGGAAATGTGAACAAGGTGAAGGTATTCCTGTCTAAAGGAAAATGGGGAGGAGAGATGCCTGGAGGCTCAGGTTTCATTGTATATGAATCTAAAATGGTCGAAGGGGAGGGAATGTCCTAGCTGTTGAGCAAAGAGCAGGCATATTTCACCTGAAAATCAGGACAGAGTACAGGGTAAATCCAATTATAAAACACTTCCTTCTGCAGAACACATTTACAATAAAAGGTAATCAATCCCAGTGACATCGGCCACGTGTCTTAAGAAATAGCCTCATAACATGTATCCCTCGTCCCCACTGCCTTCTTTCTCTTTCTCTCGCCATTCCTCCTTCCATCCATTTGCTTGTATAACTTTCTCTTGATCTCCTTTTCTCCGTACGTCCCTCTGTCCCTTCCTCCCTCCATCCATTCAACTATTCATCCACTCATCCATCCGCCCACCCACCAGCACACACTCAACAAATATCTTTTCATTGCCTGTGACATTCCAGGAATTGGGGTTCTGGGAATGCAGCAGTTTATAAAATCATTATGGTTCCTGTTCCTCATGGAGTCAGTCTCAGGTGGGTATAGACACAGCATCAAACACTTGGAGTTAACAAATGCAGGATGTACCTCTTTTGCAGAGACTTGCAGCACTAACAGGAAGTTCCTCGCTGCTAGTGCTGTTAACTGCTGAAGGTGCTTACATCATACCTCTGAAGTGCCTCCCTGTTCTGAAGACTTCATGTACAGCGACTGACTTAATCCCACAAAAATCCTGTGAAGTTCATGCTGTTTTATGCCTTAACCAATGAGGACACTGCACTGCTATGCCACTCTAACTCACGGCGGACCGCTGACATGATGGACTAACCATACGGCCATCTTCTGATGGACTTTCACACCTGTAGAAACTATTGTTTCAGACCATCCATGACACACATTATCAAATACTGTGAGCTTTTACACCTTATTCTGTTTTCTTCTTCATATTCAGTATTCAATCTGATCTTTAAAATGTTTTCCACTCCTGGCTTGAAATTATGTTACCCTGGTGGACCAGCTAGCATTTTGAGGTTCTAGCTTGCCCCTTTTTCCCAAACTTCCTGGCCATGAGCATTCCTGATGACTCCCCTTCACAGTGGCCCTCTTCCTCCTCCCCTCATGTTCTCCTTGATTTCTTTCCTGGACTCTGATGGTGTCTGTGCCACATCCCCTCCCCAAAGGAATCTGAGATGTGTGTACCCACTACAGTAAACTACTGCCTCCACCAAGGAGCTTGAGCTAGATTGGTAAGTAGTGTCACCAAAATTACGGTTCACCATACATCACTCATTTTGTTTCCTTATCCTTGCAAATCCATCTTCTGCAGACAGTGAAAGGGCTGGAAAAGTAACATATGTGACCCATGGGAAAAGGCATTCAGAGACCTGGTGAATCCTCCCCACGTAAGTGGTTTTTCCTGATCTACAGTCATTTGATAACAGGCATTGGTAACAGTCATTGGGCTGCATTTGCCAATAGCAGCATCTGGCAAAATAACCATGAAGCCCTGGGATTAAGACCTGGGAGGGGTTGCTGTCACTCTGATGATGCCCTGAGGTCAAAGGACAGCCCATATACTACGGCCACAGGTCCCAAAGCAAAGAGCAGATTCTAAGCTTCATGCTTCTATTCAGATGTTCAGTGCAGGCTGCTTACTGCATAGTGATCGGCCTGTTTGTGCATCCTCTCACCTCTGTCTGCCTTAAGGAAGAAGGTCTCTCTCTGTGCTTTCAGAGGAGTCCCCACTTCTACTGAGTCCTGGTCACTCCTGCTATTTTGAGCTCACTGCCCTGCAACAGCACATTTCCTGCTTCCTGCCACCAAACTATAGTCTTTGCTTTCCCGATAGATTTTGGTCCACTCTCCAGCTTGGTTTGTTCATGTTCTTCTTCTCCCAAGGAGAATTCTGCTGTGACTAACCTGCCCACGGCCATCCTCTGATGGACTCCCACACCTATAGGAACTATTCTTTCAGACCATCCATGACATGCATTATCAAACAGTGTGAGCTTTTACACCTTATTCTGTTTTCTTGTTCGTATTCAGTATTCAATCGGATCTTTGAAATGTTTTCACTCCTGCCTTGAAATTATGTTACCCTGGTGGACCAGCTAGCATTTTGAGGTTCTAGCTTGCCCCTTTTTTTCCAAACTATCCGGCCATGGGCATTTCTGATGACCAGCTACCTCTGTCTCAGCCAAATTGGTGAACTCTTTCTGGTTCCTATATACACAGTGTTTGTTCCTGTCACCAGATCTTCACAGAAAAGTTCATTTTATCTGTGTGCCCTCCCTTGGAAACAATCTTATACCTTAAGCTATTCATCCTTACAAACATGACTCCAAACTTACTATTTCTAGTAGGTGTTCTCTTTAAAGCACCACTCTGCCCTTCCTGTCTGTCGTGTTTCTCCACTGGACTCAAAATAGCTCCAACACCAGCTTCCCCTTCACCCGCAACCTGGCTTCCTCCCCAGATTAGGTTTCAGCCATTGTGTCATCCTCTTGGTATGGAGTCATGTCTATTTGTCCAGCTCCTTGCCCCCCTGGCTTCTTACCTTCCCCTGCTCACTCCTCTGAGCTTTTGCTTCTTCCTTTCCCTTTGCTGTCACCACACTGATCCCGGCCATCATTACTTCAAGTCTGTATTGCAATAAACTTTTTGTTGATGTCTGTGCTCTTAGCCCTTTTAATAGACCTTGTGATTCACACTTTAAAACTCCCTAAAATAACACTTCATCATGCATACTTCCCTTGCTTAAACACCACTGATTACCTTGCTTGTCATTGGAGGCTCTAGGAAATACTTTCTCCAACTCACAATTCCAGCCATGTGTTCACCAGCTACCTCTGTCTCAGACAAATTGGTGAACTCTTTCTGGTTCCTATATACACAATGTTTATTCCTGTCACCAGATCTTCACAGAAAAGTTCATTTTATCTGAAATGCTTTCCCTCCCTACCCTTCCTAGTTTATCAACCAAATCCCACCTATTCTTCAAAACCATTTTGAGTCTTCCTTCTCCCAAGAATACTTTTCTCATCACTCCAACCATCAGTCATCTCTGAAATATTTCTGAGCAGGTAGCCCATTCATTCCCAAATATTAGTCTATGGATGGGGCTGAGCTGGTATATAAGTATTCATGAGACCTTGTTAAAAATACAGTGTTTGCGGGTCTGCTGTGGGGCTGGCATTTGATCTTTTATGAACCTACCCACAGGATTCTGATGTGCAGCATGTGAAGATCTCTTTAATAATTACACTGAATCTCACTTCATGCCATTTACCTAGCTAAGGTATGTAAGCTGTTTCAGAGTAGGTCCATGGTTCATCCACCACAGTAATGTCATGCCACTGGGAACACAGGTAGCATGAGGGAGAGTCTGGGAAGTTAATCGCATTTGCAATCAGTCTCCAAATTGGCTTTCCCAATTTTCTTGGTATCTACAGATAACATTGTGTAATCACTCATTTTCTCTGCCATTACTTCCACTCCTTCACTTAACAAGCATTTGCAGGCCACCGCCATGCTCCCTGCAAGTGTGGAGATGAGTTCACTCAGGTGAGAGGAGAGAGACTCCCCCATCCATGTGATAAAGGTTCTGCTGCCAGTAAGGACAGAATGATATGGAAGCCCAGAGGAGAAAGCAATTCACATTTTTCTTGGAGAGTCCATAAGTTCTTCAAAGAAGAGGTGGTGTGGGTGGCATTGGAGCTGGACAGAGAAAGCTGAGCAGAGGGAAAGAGAAGAGTGGCATTCCTGGGAGAGAGGACTATGATAGAAAGGAACAAAGGTCAAAGATCAACACCACTTGGAGAGAAGAACGAATGACTCCAAGTGGCTAGAGGGAGGGCACGTGGAGGGGTAGTACAGGAAGGTGACAGGAGAGAGGCGAGGGTCAGACTCCAGCTCATCTGGGGCCCACTGGGGGTCATCGTGAGGCTCTGGGGAAGGGGAGCCACTCCATCGCATCTGTGTTTGGGATCCTAAATCTGGCCACAGTACAGAGAGTGAGTTATAGGGGAGAAATTTCAGGCTGAGAAATGACCACGAAGCTGCCACAAGGAACAAGAAAAAGGTGGGTGGAGCCTGGATCCTCAGAAGTGGCCGTGGGGAGCCAGCACAGAAGGAAGGGCTTGGGTGGACGGAGCTTGGTCCCCACTTCATTCCAACCAACGTTCTCCCACTGCCTCCCTACCCATCAGCTACCCCCAAAGACTCCTCTAAAGTTGTCAGCTTAGGCCACTGGGTCAAAAGTGATGCCATTATCCAAGACAAGGACCAAAAAGAAATAGAGATGTGGGAAGAAACATGAGCAGGCTTTTGAAGCACTGAACTTGAATTGTCTACAAGACACCACAATGATGTGTTCAGAAGGCAGGGGGAAGATGAAGAATGAGTGCATGGACTTGAAGTCACTAAAAAAGAGGAAACAGTTGGAACTTTGAGGATGGTGAGTTGGACATAATTTTGAGATGATTTGGGTTAAGAAACTTTATCTATTTATCTATTGAGAAAGAAGAAAATGTGTGGACTTGAGTGTTATTTTAGTTTGTTCCCTGTCTCTTTTGCACGGGATGCTAATGATTAAATGAATGCAATGAAGAAGGAGGATAAAGTTTATTAACAATTTATGAATTAAACAACCAATACCAAAAAACAGCTGTGTACTAAATGGAAGTGTTGGATGATAGGCTGTGGACAGATTAGAACTTCACTGCTCCAACCTGTAGATAAGCCTCTGAACCAAGAATGGTGTAAGGACCATTATCCATCATCCGTTATCTATTCTTGAAGGAGAGAAGAGACAGAGATTTATTGGAAGTACCAGGAAGTTATTATGTACAGGAAGAAACTGTTATTTATAAGGTACTCTGGTGATTATACATCCAGAAGCTATCATTACAATGAATTTCATTATCCTTTTAATTATAACTTCTTTACCTTCTCCAGAGCTCAACAAACTCTCTCATATATAAGAAATTTTAATTAAGTTAATAGCTTTATTTTATATATCATTAAAAAAATAAATGCTAAATGCTAAGGTAAAATAAAATAGAGAAAATGAATCATATTGCTTGACTTCCCCACATTCCCTGGGCAAATTAAAGGAATAATGAGTGCTAACACGAAAATCTCGGTCTGTAACACATACCGTTTCTGTTGCTTGCATTGTTTTATACAGGTTGTTTAAGCTAATCTGAAAGTGGAATGCTTTATATACATTTACTTCAAATGAGTCTAAAATCCTCAATATTTACTTCTTGCCCCCAATAAAAAATTTTAAACTGTATTATTTAAATCTAGGTGTATTGTGTACAGGAGAAGGGTAATTTATCTGCAGGGACTTTTGTGACATAAAAGAACCCTCCCTTTTCCCTAATGTTATGCTTCAAGGCTCTTTAGGTCTTTTTTGAGAAAATAATGTAAAACGTAAGTTTATTAAACTGTCTTTGGTTCCTTGCAATTCCTTTATGTCAAACCTAACACCATTGTACAACAATCAAGAAGCATTAGAAACACAAAACTTTGTGGGGCCTATTGCCAGGATATATGAGGCATTGTATTAGTATCAGAAAATTGGTAAATTCAGTTTAACAAGCATTTGTTGCATTTCCACAATGGAAAAGACATATATAGGTATACTTGGTGATATCCCACATGAGTAAAACAGCCTTCTTCTTCAAAAGCATGTGGTCAAATTTATTAGCTGTAGATCTTTGTACACACACTCACTCTAACACAAACATGGCATGCGGTATGGGAGAAGAACAGAATGCTGTTACACACATCAACTCATGTGATCCTCTTAAGACCCTGAGTGAGATGTACGCTCCCAGAGCTGATGAGGACGGCACCTAAGCTATTACCTGTGTTCTCTGTCACTTTCAGCTTGGTTAAGTCACTGAATGAGTACATCATAAGTGCTGTTGCCTCACCAACGGTGTTCTTCAGGAGAAACAAGCATGAAAAATGAGTTAATTTAAAGGTAACTGTTCTTTTCATCTATTGAACATTGCATTAATTCAAAGTACAAAAATTTAGTTCTCATTGTTCCCAATCTAAGTAATTTCTGAAATTGTATCGAGCAAAACTTTAAAAAATGCTGTTGCTAGAACTCCTGGATATTTTTGTATGCTTCGTGATGTTTTTCTCATGTCTCTGTGTGTTCTCTGCTGTCCTGCTATCTAGTGGATTTTTCTTCCTCTCCCTTTCATGCCATGCTGTCTTGGGTACTTCTTGTTTCTGCACTAGAGCACCTAGGTAACAAGGGTAGGTGCCCAGCTCTGCTTTCATGGTACAGTGGTTGTACCGTAACCCAACCTCCACATACTGGAGTCTGCAAGCAACAGATCCTCCTCGTTACCTGCTAAAGCCGGTGGACTGCACAGTCCTGGAATGTTCAAGGCCACTGGCTGCATCAAACCCCTGAGCCTTGTATGTACTATTTCATTATGTCTGACAATTATAATAACATGTATAATACTATACATGTCATGTCATTGTTTTCCCAGGGATTGTGTACAGTTTCATTATATTGTGCAATTACAATAATGGTAGTTATACAGGTTATTGTAATTGCACAGTATAATGAAATTGTACACAACCTCTGAGGAAACAATCTCAAGAGAGAGTTGTTTCTATGGAAATTTAGTTGAATGCTTTCAAAAGACTTTATAAGGCCACTGTTGAATAGGCAAGTGTCAAAGGCAGGGAAAACATAAAATTTTGTAAAGACTCTATACTCAAATTGCTTTGCGACTGTCTTTAAATTGTTTACTTCACTGATGGATAATCAGAGTCGATATAACTGTGGTTGATGCAAGAAAAACAAAGAGCTACAACCATACTTAAAAGATCTTGTTCTACAGCCCAAGATTTGTGGATAAATACATATTTATGTTTAAATCTAACTTTTTTCCCCAAGTATGTTTCAATACTTTTGATAACTTCCTCTTTATGTGACTTTCAAAAATGAATCAAGCAAATGCTGATCCAAATGGATGCATTTGCTGTGCAGGCAGTGGGGATTCCATAAGTCTTGACAACCAGTTCATCAGATGCCTCTGGTTTGTCCAGCTATTCATGGCAATCAGAGTGCCACGCAGAAGCCCTTAGAGAATGCCACCAGAGTGCTGGCATTTTCTCAAAACCTGCACTTGCCTTCATATCCCACATGTACTTTAATAATTTGCAGATTCTCCTTAAAACCTTTCAAGGATTGTTTTGAAAAAACTCTCCCTTCATGGATTGTCTCTATTTGTCTCCTTTATACCTTATTTATTATTGTTTGTGTCAATATTTGCTGTCCATTTTCTTGTTTAAGGCTACCTTTACCCCTGCTCGTTCTAAATCTATCCCCAAAGAAAGACTCATCTCCATAATTTTCCATTTGTAACAGCAAGTTTATTTCCCCAGCGTTACACTGGGATATGGCAATGCAAATAACTTAACTTCAGAAGGACCTTAACAGCAAAAGCTAGAAAGGCATTACAACAAAACAAAATAAATCCTTGTTCAAACAAGAGGACCTAAAATAGCATGTGAAAGAAATGTTGAACTACATATTATGATCTAGCCTTGAATGACATCAGAAAGAAACTAGACTGGCTTCTAAATGAAGTCTTGGAAGTTTTTTTAAACAGGACCAACTTCCACACTTGCCATGAAAGCTCAGGGGTGATAGGAACTATATTGAAATTTGCCTCCTCGCCTGAGTATGAAATGAAAAGGGAACTCCTTTGGAAGGGGGCTTTGCTATAGGGAATGTTCATGTACTGCATACATCTTTCCAGCTAGTGAGGGCTTAGGTTTTCAGACTATTACAACAGGAATATTTTTCTTATAGAAAAATGTAAAATTGGCTATGAGCTTTCCAGGAGAAGAAATATTTATGGAACCTTTCTGTTTATTTTGTTTGTAGAAAAACACCTCCATTTTCTTTTGAAGCAAGTCAACTTTCCTGGCATGGTTTTATAAATACCACCTCTGCTTTACAGAGGGGTGAACACGCCATTGAGAAAGCAGACATTTCATGGATGTGGCAGAAACAGACCAAAGTTACTCTAATTCAACCTTCCCCTAACTGATTCTATTTATCCATTCTAACTACCCTAAGAAGCTACATAATTAATACGTCTCTGAACTGTGGTGGAAAAGAGTGAGCTGTATGTTCTCATTTTGTGTTGTTCCTGAGGATACCTCTGTCTGGATGATAAATGTGTTACTCTTTTCCCAGAAGTCCATTTGCAAGAATGAAATCAGAGAGAATGATATCCTTGGGCTTACAAAGCAAGGATATGTATTTTATGACCAATGACTTTAATTCTCAAAGGTACTTTACTCTGGTGACTGGTTCAGTTTGCCACAGCTCAACAGGCCTTGGTAGGTGAGAACAAGTTAATTACTGCAGGGGTTGCAGAGTTGGGGGAAATGGACGTCTCCTCTTTCAGCTTTGCACCTCACAGAGTCCTGAGCTACATCTAGATTAGCTTGCATGATACTAGATTTGTGTGTTTACGAGTGAATTTGTAAAGGGTTCAGATTTCTCCTTCGTGTCTCTAGACACTGGACACATCACTAAAAGAACATGTGAATGAAGTAAAACGAGTTCCTTTCTACACGGGGCGCTGAATAGGTAGCATCAGTGTTCTAGACAGTCAAAGAAAACGATGTTGTGTTTTCTAAATTCAATCTCTTATAGATCTTTGATTTTCTGGGTTCCTTTATTTCTGTTCACCTTCAATTCTTCCATGTTTATGCATATTTCCATAAACACACACATACACATAAACAAATTAATTATATGACTGAAACAACTTCTGTGTTTACTTTTGCCTCTATATTCCTCATTAAAACTGGACAAAGGGTGGAGGGAAAGCCTGGAGTCCTATTACAGATTTTACTGTGTTGTTTTAGAATGTAACAGTCAGGAAGGGAACACTTACCCAGTACAAATATGTACCTTCATCCTGAAGTCGACTTACACATACATGCAGTAGAATTATGACCATGCTAAGAGACACCTTCTATACAAATTTTATTTCAACTGTATCCTCCCATTTTACCTCATTTTTAATGAAAACATGGACTTAGGAATAAACAACAAAATCAACTGTCAGTTAATTCCATTAATTCACTCTCCGGTTTTATACTTGGTCTTTCTTTCCATGCCTATGGTATCAGTCTATTGACAAATGGATTAAAGTAAACTTTGTTTTTTCCTCTTCTAAATCTAAAAAAAATAGAAGTGAAGATTTTGTATGTATAATTTGCCAGGAAGTTCTGTACCAAAACAGCTTTCCTCTGACTTTATGCATTTGTCAAAGATTTAGAGAAAATGAATGAAGGAGCCTTCTTTTATACAGAAGGATCTATACTCCAAAAAACAAATTTGTCCTATTTTTTTATGTTACAAGAATAAATCAAATGCTGAAGACGTTTTTGTGGAATACATAACACATTAGCACTATGTAACTGCACTTTTAGCATCTGTAAAGGATTATGTAGCATGTGAAATCTATAGTTAATTGACAAAATGAAATGAAAAATTATTGTCAATGTTGAATAAAAATGTCTGAATGTTTGAGTTTCTCTAAGTGTAGATGAAGGTATATTTAATAAACTGGATAAATGAAAACCAAGATTTTACAATCCGAAGATTTCTTCACATAATCCTTTTCATTGTTCTCCATTTTGTCAAGATTTTGTCATTTTTTCCCCATGACTAGACCATGAAATGTTTTACAGCCATCTTTTGCCTTCTACCTATTATTATTAGGGCCTTGTGTCCAGGGACAAAGAATTGTTTCTGTTTTTAAGCACACTTTATTTTTTTGACAATAGCAATCAACAAAATACAGTAGCACGAACATAATCATTTCTTGGTATCAATCTCCCTGATTAAGCCTCTTAGAATTAGTGTTTCTCATGAATGCTTAACAAATTCTGATTGAATAACTGATTTTTATAGTTAAATGGTATATGGTCCTTGGTTTCTCATCTGCATGAGAGAAGGGTATAGGTAGCAAGACAGAGAAATCCACTCAAGTCACTTATATGAAAAAATTAGAATGAATTAAAGTTACAGGGTCTCTCATGGAACCCAAGTTCTGGGAATCAATCAGGTCTCAGGAAAGAATTGCCTTAAGGAATAATCTATAGTCAGTAATTTTTCACTTTCGTCCCCTCTGCTCCTCTTTGTAAAACTACTTCATTTTTCTTTCTTCATGGGCTGTCTCATCTAAATTCCATGATGAAATAGTGGACCATGGCGATCTGCAGCCTGGGTTTGAACGCTCCTAGTTCCAATGTCAAATTCAGGCCTCTGGTTGAGCTGTCTGGATCACATGCTTACCCCAAGATTATTCACTTTTGACAGCTGAGGATGAGTGGAGTTGGGTGTCCAGTTGTGAAAGCCTGAATGTTCCCTTTGGAACCTTGAGAATGGGGATTGGATGAAAGGAAGGGAAGGCAAAAAGCAAATTCCCAGAGAAGTGTTAAGATAGTGCAAGGTTGTTTAGACCAGAGGCTTCTAAAGCTGCTTTTGAGTCTCAAATTCTATATTTCCTTTCTCATATTAAACATTTCTTTTGTATTTTTTTAGTCTTTTTTTATTGAAGTGGATTTCAGGTGACATTAAAATGTTTTAGCTGCTTAGGGTTCCTTGCAATTCCATGCAAATGTGAGTGTTGGCTTTTCCATTTCTTTTAAAAATAGGACACTGGAGTTTTGATAGGGATTGCATTATACCTATAGATTGTTTGGGGCAATATTTTTATCCTAATAATATTGAATCTTTCAATCCATGAATACCATATATTTTTCCATTTATTTAGGTCTTCTTCAATCTCTTTCAGTAGTATTTTGTAGTTTTCAATATAACTACAGTGTTGCTTGGCTAAATCTATTCCTAGATATTATATTCTTTTTATTTTATTTTGAATGGAGTTTATTTTTTAATTTCTTTCACAGATTGTTCATTACTATTATATAGGTCTTATTTTCTATACCATTGCTGAATTTTCTTATTAGCTCTAATAACTTTTGTTGAATCATCAGGATTTTCCTTATATGTGATTATCTCATCTATGTACAGGGACAGTTTTACTTCCACATTTTTAATTTGGATATTTTAATCTCTTTTCTTGCCTGACTGCTCTGGCTAAAACCTCTAGTACAATGTTGAAATCAAGTAGCAAAAGTGGGCACCCTTATCTTGTTCCTGACCTTAGGGGAAGAGTTTTCAGACCTTTTAACAGGTGACTATAATGTTAGTTGTGAGTTTTTCATAAATCCCTTTATCACATTGAGGAAGTTCCCATCTACTTGAATTGGTAAATGATTGTATCATGAAAGAGGGTTGGATTTTGTCAAATGCTTTTTCTGTGTCTATTGAGATGATCATATGGTTCTTTTCCTTCATTCTATTGATATGATGAATTACTTTGATTTTCAAATGTTGAACCACTCTTGGCATTTCTGGGACAGATCCCACTTGGTCATGGTGTAAATCCTTTTAAGATGGTGTTGGATTCAGTGTTCTTAGTATTATGTTGATTTTTTAGATCAATATTCATAAAATATTTTGGTCTGTAGTTTTCTTGTGATGTTTTTGTCTGGCTTTGTTTTCAGGATTAATGTTGGCCTCACCAAATTAGTTAGATAGTAATCTCCTATTCTATTTTGGGGAAGACTTTGGGAAATTTGATGTTAATTCTTCTTTAAACGTTTGGTAGAATTCACCAGTGAAGTTATCTGATTCTGGTATTTTCTTTGTTGGAAGGGTTTTGATTACTGATTCCATCTCTGCTTGCTATAGGTCTGCTCAGATATTCTTAAGTCAGTTTTGGTAGTTTATGTGTTTCAGGGAATGTATCCATTTCATCTGAGTTATCTAAATTCCTGGTGTACAATAGGATGTAGTATTCTCTTATCATTCTTTTTATTTCTGTAAGGTTAGTGATAATGTCTACTCTTTAATTCTAAATTTTAGTAATTTGAGTCTTCTTTCTTTTTCTTTGTCAACAAGCTAAAAGTTTTCCAATTTTGTTGCTTTATTTCAAAGAACCAGTTGTAGGTTTTGGTGATTATATCTATTGTTTTTCTATTTTCTATTTCAATGATCTCAGCTCTGATCCTCATTATTTCCTTCTTCTGTTGGTTTTGTGTTTAGTTTGTTCTTCTTTTTGTATTTCCTTAAGATGTAAACTTAGGCCATTGACTTGAGATCTTTCTTCTTTTTTTAATGTAGGCACTTATACCTGTAAATATATGTAATAATATATAATCATAGGATATATATTTATTTAATAGTACACAATATAAATATAAAATATGTGTGCACATAAAATACATGAAAAGTCTTGGTCAATCCTTATTAGATGTTTTTCATATGTTGGGGCTTAGGACAAGTAGCCCCCAAATATGTCACTTGGCATGTTGATTATTTTGAATTAAAGTCATTTAAGAAACAGCCAATGCAAGAAGGACATCCTGGCCCTCCCGTATCCCCTTGAAAGCAGGAAATAAATCTCCCATGTGAAAAGTGCCCTCCCTGAAGGAGGAGCTAGAGAGACATCCTTGTTACCAGACATAGGGAACTCAGGGCCAGGAAGGCTGTATAAGCAAACCTTGTTACTTTAACTAATTTACTACCCAGCCCAAATTCTGTTTAGAATTCCTTACTAATTGAAGCTCCCAAACCTCAGTATTCTTTGTCTTGTCAGTTCCTCACAGATGTATGCTTTTTTTTTGTCCAAAAAATGTAAAAGCTTCCTGCCCTGGTCATTTCTTAAGTCCCATATCTGTAAGAACTCATATGTAGGAATTAAATTTTATTTTCTCCTGTTAGTCTGTCTTGTGTCAATGTAATTCTTTGATGAGCCAAAAGAATCTTGAAGAGTAGAGGAAAAATTATCCTCCCCGACAGAGGGTAGGCTGTTTGTGCATCATGCCTTCGTGTTTAGGGCTGCTGTGCGCACTACTCTCGTGGCTATCTCAATACATCACAGAAAATCAGGAAGAGTGGTTTTTAGAAGATTCATATATTTCTAGAGCTCTTCTCTTTATGTATTCTAAATGTTGGTATATGGAAAAGAAGTTAAAAAGCAAATTCTGCCTTCAAATACCATCTGATAGAAGAAATAAAAATATACCAATATACCATGAAACACTGATGGACCCAGGAATACAAAACATTCTAACTGAAAAACAAATTCAAACAAGTCATTTCCAAGCCAAACCCTTTAGTGGCTCCTTCCTCCTTTCCAAATAAGGCCCATGTTCCTTTTTCAGACAAGCAAGGATCTTTAATGTATGGTTGTTAGTCACATTTCCAACTTCCCATCTCTCCTTTTTATTTCTGAGCAATGCCTATTGCGTCTTCCTACACAACTTCAATGGTCCATGCCTCCAGACCTTTTGTCTGTGCTGTTCCCTTGCCTAGAGGGTCCTTATTCTCTGTCTTGGCTTGGTTAAATATTCCTCATCTTTAAAGATTCATTTCAGCATGATTTTCTCCAGGAACTCCACCATATTCTTAAGTATTTTGTATTTCTGCCTAGGCTGTTCACAGCTTTTGTTATTTTTTAACTGAATTATACTGAAATTTTCTGCTTTTGTACTGGTTTTCTCTCTACTAGGCTGAAAGCTCTTAAGTCTGAAACCTGAATTTGTTCATCTTTTTTTCTCCACAGTGCCTATTAGAAGGTTTGGCACATAGTAAATGCCCAATAAGTACATGTTGAACTAATGAAAAGAGGCCATATATTTAATTGTTGAGTAGTGGAGAGGCCATACAAGCAACAGAGATTAGAAAATAAGTTAAGAGGTTGCCAAGATCTAAAGTGTTAGGAAGGATCACCAAGGAGACAGGGCTTAGATTGTTTCAGGCCAGTACGACTTGGATGGGAGAAAGAAAAAATGATCAGTCCAGGCCAAGGGCTTATAGTTAGAAACTTAAGTGAAAAGAGGAGACCTGGATTATCCTAGAAATCATGAGACTGGACGGATAAAAATGTAAAGGGGTTTGGGGAGGACTGAGAGCTGCCTGCGGATGTCAGGTGGGCTGGCCTCGATGTGGGACATTGGCTGGTTTGATACTGTTCCCACAAATGGTTCCCCCCTGTGGGGCTTCCTACTGGGTCTAATTGGCAGGCAGTTTGGAATCTGCATGAAAGTCGTCTGTACTCTGAAGAAGCCTGCTTTTTCCCAACCGTCTGTCTCCCAGAAAAGCTTTGTTTTCACTGCAGAATGGAGCTGGCTCTAGGGAAGTGGGCGGGAAGCACTGAAAACCTCAGAATGGCCTGGGCTGTGTCAGTGAGCTCCACAAACACTGAGCAGATGGGCCAACTCAAAGCTGAACATTGTAGTTACACACACCTGAATTTCCCTTGAACTCACAGTGGTTTTGTTTGTCTGTTATTTTATGGGATACTAATTACATCCTAGGACTACAGACTTCTAATGAGCCAGCACCTGGGAGATTAAACCTGGACTCACTTCTTCTTAGAGACCTTATTTTTTAAACAAAGCACTTTAATATACAGATGTAAGATAATAATTTTTCATGTAACATGTAATACTCCTTTGTGGATCAACCTTTCATTATGCCTGATTATTCCACCACATTATGAGCTTTGTTAAAGAAAAAAAAAGCTTGTCTTCTTGATGGTAAAAAAAAAAAAGAAAGAAAATAAACCAACTGAATATAAGTGATGCTATATATAAAAGGGGCTCTAGGTTGCCATGGTAACCAAAGTTCTAAAAATGACAAAAAGAAAAGAACATCAGCTTGTTGTGACAAATGACACTTGAAGTGACAGGTTTCTTGTGCTGCTTGCTCTTAATTAATGCAGCTCTGTAGGGAACATTCTTATTGAATAACAGATTAACATGGAAATCAGGAACCTGGCTTGAAGATTTGTTTTTCTAGCACTGGGATAACTAATAAGAGGATGCAGAGAACTGGAGAGAGAGTCCACTGTGAGGGGAAATGCCTGACGGCGGTTATCCAAAATAACATGAAAATGCGTGCACCATACCTCTCGTGGATAGTGGAAACCGCTGGCTCCAGCAGCAGTAATCAAACTGAGGATAAGAATAGAACAGTCGCCACAAAGGAGAGCAGTTGTGTAATATCAAAAATCACTAGCTTAGAAAGAAATGTAATACATAGTTTATATTGGTGCTTTTGGTGTTTTCATGTCTACTATGGAAAATGAAAACATATATATATATATGCGGGGGGGGGTATAAATATACACATTCTTCTTCTTTGGTAACCTGTTTCTTTCAGCAGAAGAAGAGACCCCCCAACATTGTGAATTCTTAGCTAATGGTGCACCCCCAGAGCAGAAACCTGAACAGGGCCCTGCTCAGGAAGGTACAGTTGTTAAGATACCCAGGCAATGAATAGACAAGACAAACAGTTTTATGGTACATGTGGAAAAGAAGATACACACACTTCCTACAGGTGAGATAACATGCCCCTAGAATGTGAAGCTGCGATGAAAGCCCAGGTCTTTCACCCCTAACTCCCCACAGCCATGCCATCTGCTCTAGGCCTGGCCGCTGTTGGGCTCCTTGACCTGAGTCAAGGGGATTAGTGGTGTATTTATTCATTTATTAGAGCCTCAAAGCAACTCAATAAGGACATTAACACAAAGGAAAATGTGCTCAGTGGAAAACAGAAAAAAAACCCAAATGACATGGGTAGTGGACTTCTTTCTTATATATACTTCACTCCATGGTGTGTTGAGCTGGTAGGGTTTTCAAATAGTTATCCCTTATTTTGTTTGGTTTGATCTCTCACCCCCAGAGCAGTCCCATGTTGCTGTATATCTACACACTTGCCACATTCTCTGGTAATTGTCTGGTAATCTTACCTGTTAGACTGTGAGCTCCTTCGGGCAAAGTAAATGCTTTTCCCCCTAGCTCATTTCTTGGCAGATAACAGGAGCTCAATATTTTAAATGAAGGAATGAATAAATAGAACAAAACCTGCATGTCTAGGTGACTTCAGCAGAGTTTCATAATTATAGTTATGTCAGTTTATTCATCCATCAAACTTTTAGGGACAGATCTCATTTCAGTGGCTGGGCAGGTGTGGTTAAGACAATCATGACCACATCTATAGGACAGTATGAACAATCAAAGCAATAATTAAGGCAGCAGAGTACACACTACAATGAAAGCACATGCTCAGTTGAGTATGGTGGGGTAGAGGATTCTCAGAATTGGGAGTTTAGGAAAATCTTCTGTCAGGAAAGAAAACATGAAAAGGAAGCTTAAGGAGAAAGAATTAGCTAGACAGAAAAGAGAAGATGGTTATAGATCAGAGAGGCACAAACCAACCAGCACAGAATGCTTGTTACACCAGCTAGCAATGAAGTATGACTGGAATGCAGGTGTGTGTGGAGGAGCGGGAGAGAATGGAAGGTCCTGCCCATCATACCTAGTTGGGGGACCCAACCCTAAATCGAATGAAGAATCTCTGGGGCTTTTCTATGTATATTTCATGAAGTGTGAAATTGATACCAGCTGATTATGACAATTTGGAAAAATATGACCAGTAGAAGCAGAGGGGAAGGTACCAATTGTCTCACCATCAGCAATACCCAGGGGTAACACACTTTAATATGTTTTTCACAGCCATGTAGATAATATATACTTTTTTACATATGAAAAGAGCAAACCCTAATACTTAAATATTTAGAAACTTTTAAAACAATCACAAGCTTAATAAAAAGTTGGAAGTACAGTACAAAGAATTTTCCCCTTAAACCATTTGTAAGTTGCCCACCAGGTCATCCACCTCCCCACTCCTATCCCAATCCCATCAGCAAGAACATTGTCCTACTTTATCTTAGTTTAACACAATTCAATAGAGAAAATCATGAAACTAATGTTAGTATAATCCTCAGATCCTCCAACTTCAATTTTTCCCCCTTTTGTTCCCAAATATCCTTTTAAGAAAAAGGATCAGATTCAGTGTCACATGTTGCATTTGACTGTCATGTCTATTTTGTTTGGAACAGTTCTTCAGTCTTTCCAGGACTTTGAAGACTTTGACATTCTGAAAGTCTTAGGGAAGTTTGGGGATAGAATGTCCATCAATCCAGGTTTGTCTGAGGTTTCCTCATGATTAGAATCTGATTATTAATGTTTAGCAGAAGTAACACAGAAGAGACGTGTGTTCTTCCCATTCCATGGATACATAATTTTGATTTTTCCATTCCTGATGATGTTCATATTAATTATTTGATTAGGTTCTCAGCTGGGATTCTCCACTGCAAAGTTACTCCTTTGTCATTGGTAAATATTTTCTGTGGAAATACTCTGCTGAAAGATTGTCCTCTTGCATTTCTGTCCCTCTCAGAGGCATTGACTGCTTTTGTTCTGGCCTGTCTTTTCAAGGATGTTTTTATAGCAAATGGCCTTTTTAGACAGAGGTAATGCCTCCCTCCAGAGCCAGGGTAGGTTTGTTTGCTATAATAAAGATGTTTCACTAAGAGGAAAACATTGGGCAAATTGCTTGACAGCTGTTATAAGAATTTAAGGTTTTCTAAACTCAGGGCTCCTCAGCTGTGATGTGAGCCCACTGTGTGCGCAGCATCCAGTTGGGCCACTTCACGTTGTCCCCATGGGACTTGGGAGACAAGGGGACCAAGAGACACACAAAGCTCATGCTGCCTGCTATGCAATAAGTAATACAGGCCTTTGTCTTCTCCCAGCCTCCATGAAATATCAGGAAGTAGCTTGTTATATTGCAAGGGTAGAACCTCAGAGCTCTTGAGAACTTTGAAACTATGTAAGTATCCTTTCTTCATTGAACTTTTACATGTGTTATTTATTTATACCTGCATAGCTTTCTATTTTTATAAAAGGTTATAATCCTTCACTGTTATTTCTTTTGTTGCACAATCAAATCCCCTGTTTTGGCCAATGGGAGCCTCTTCAAGTTGATTTCTGTACCTTTTTGACATATTCTCATATTCCTTTGAGCACCTACTTGGTTTCTGGTACACAAAAGATATCTTAGTTTATCTTTTACTTTTCCAGCCCCGGCCTTTGATTCAGCTATTTCTCTAAGGAGCTCTGACTCCATTTAGTAGAACGTGATATTCAGAAGCTGTTATGTGGGCTGTTAGACTTGGCCAACTACAAAGTTAGAAGGCAGGATCCCCAAAAAACTGTCCTCAACTTTGATACCAACCACAAGTTCAGGAGGTACCCTGAATCACCCTCAGGTTTGATAATTCACTAGGAAGACTCACCAAAGTTACTGAAAGCTATTATATCCATGGTTAAAGATTATTACAGGGAAAGAATATAGATCAAAATCAGCCTAGGAAAGAAGAGTTTAGGAGAGGTATCAGATGCAGTGCGTCCACTGTCCTCTTTCTGTGGAGTCAGGATGTGTTATCCTGGCATTCTGTGTGTGACACTACACACGAATACTGCCAACAGTGGGAGCCCACCATTGCGACCTGTGGTGCTCAGAGTTTTTACTGGGGCTTTATCTCATAGGCCTGGTCAAATGATTGCCCATGTGAGTAATTTTCATCTCCAGATATACCCAAACCTTCACCTGAAACCTTCACCCTATGTCACATTGTTGGTCTCTCTGGCATGGCTAGACTCTATCCTGACACTATATGGATGTGGCCAGCCCCTGCCTAAACTCACATTGTCAGATGATCCAGTGTGATCTAAGACCTTCAGGCAAATGAAGACAATCCTATCAGGCATAATAGTCCAGGGACCAAGAGGTTACCTCTCAGAAGCTGAAGGACCTTTTCTTTGGACAAGGTCAAATTCTTCACTACCTGTGGGCACTAGATATGCTCTTTGGTACTGGGGTACTAATCCTCCCAGGCTCTTCCAGGGGCAGAGCTAGCAAACAGATATATATTCACACACATCAACTTACATCTTTTTAAATTTCTCTGTGTAATATGTCTGCCTATATGTTTGTCTATCATCTATCTATCCATCCCTCTATACCACCTATCTATATTTAAAATTATGAGTTCACACTAATATCTCTAATACTGATCTAACACTACAGAATTCATTAACTTTTCTCCCTTTCCCATATTTGTAATTCTCTGCTCCATTAGTAAGAACCTCTCTCTCATTATCCTTGATACATTTACTTATGTATTAATCAATCTCCCATCCCTACCACCATACTGTCCCTTCCAGCCATAGTTGCCTTCCTCACCATGCTTGCTCTCTGACATCCATGCTGGGCCACTCCAGCGATGGAACACCATTCTTGGTGGGTGACATCCTCACCCCACTCATGCTCTGAGACCCCACAGGGGGAAGGGAAAGGAAGAAGAAGAGAAAGATCTCTACAATGATATTTTAGCACATCCCTTTCTGACAATAAACATTAATACTTGTTAACTGAACAGCATTTGGAGTATGCAAAGAAGTATAGAGAAGAAATGAAAAGTCATCCACAATTCTACCAAGATTTCCATAAACATTTTTGTTTTTTTCACTTTGTCCTTTTCTTAAAAAGATTTAAAAATAGTTGATAGCATAAACTGTATAATTCAAAAACCAAAGCCAACAGAAAGCTTCAAACTTCTTCAGGATACTAGTTGATATAATGACAGCAAGTGCTGAAACAGAACACTACTGTAGGGAACATGGAAGTTCCATGGCCAGGATCCTCACTTGATACCCATTGTGTACCTGCAATTAAGTAATACTTAACCCACCGCAGAGGTGCCGGCTTGCATACCCATTGGCAATAAGTCATTATTGTGGGTATTGCTATAAGAAGAGTTCCTCCTGGTGCTAATGGCAGAGGGAAATAGGAGAGCAGATCTAGAAAAGAGCAAGAGAACAGGAGAGAGAGCAGAGTTAGAGGCAGAGATGGAGGCAGGCAGGATTCTAGCACTTGACCTCCCACCGTGAGAATAAAGCTTGGTATGAGCTCCTTTTTACCCATGACATTCAGTTGTTGTTATTCAGTCGCACCAAATCCACAGTGACTTGTCTGGGGCTGAAACCCTCAGGCAAGACAAACATTAATAATTTTAATTCATTAAGAAACAGGGTGAAAATCACATCTGAACTGTAGAGAAAGAAAAAGATTTGAGAATCATATTTTCTGGAACAGAATAAAGGTAAGACATGGAAGCAATACATAGAAGGAAGCAATTCAGGGACAAGATTTACCTTAAGGTTGCTGTACAGGAAAAAGATTTCTCTACTTTCAAGACTGTTTCACTTCTGGCACTAAATGTGTAAGGTTTTTCCCCATGCTGAGCAGTGCTGGGAAACCAGTTGTGAGTCATACAATTTAACTCAATTCTAACAGTACCCACCTGGAGATTGCATTGGATCCCACAGATCAAGGGCTCAGTCCCATAGGACGGCCCCCCAGCCCACACAAACACCAAGGCAAAGTCAAGGTTGTCACCTGTGCTTCTGACCAAGGGCTGTAAACTGGAGGTCCCCCTTCCTTGAGTTCAATTAATTTGCTAGAAAGGACTCAGGAAACCACTTTACTCACTAGATGGCTAGGATATTAGAGATACAGATGAAGAGATATAATAGGATGAGGTCCTGAAGTGTTCTGAATACAGGAGCTTCTGTCCCTGTGGAGTTTGGGGTGCACCAGCCTCCCAGCAGGCAAATGCATTCTTGTCGACCAGGCTCTCCAAACCCTGTAGTTTTGGAATTTTCATTGAGCTCCATTACATAGGCAGGGATGATGAAATCATTGTCTCCACTGTGGTTATCTAGTGGCTTTCCAAAATTCATCTCATTAACATAGACTCAAGTGTGGTTGAAAGAGGTTTGTTATGAATAACAAAAATACCCATTACACATTTATTGTTCTGGAGCTATTTTAGGAAGGGGAAAGAAAGCTAAATGCTATAACAAAAGATGCCCCTATGGTTCTTATACAGGAAATGACAAGGGTTTTAGGAACTATATACCAGGAACATGGATGAAAACCAAATGTTTATTTGTTATTATAAATTGAAACATCTCAGTTGCAGAACTCACTGATATTTGACTATTTGTTTAAGTTTAAGATCCAAACTATCTTAGGTTCTTAATTATGATTGACCTTTGGCTTGAGAATGCTTTAAAGGAACACATGGGTGGGCTGTTTGTAAACTCCAGCTTTGTAAACCTTGGCTAGCTGTAACTCCAGGGGAAAATATGTTCCCACCTAGGGCAAATAACCTTTGAAGTTGAAATCAGTCAAAGGGAGAGGCAAAGTGGAAGAAACCCATTTATTGCCTACAAGCAGTTGTCTACTGTTCTCTCTCAACGCGGCTGCAAAAGAACTCCACCAAACCTCTCAGGTCCAAGTGTGCCCTCACTCCCCATCTCCTTTGTGATCACCTATTGATATGGAGATGGACTACTCTTCACCCCTGTCTCCACCAGCTGTCTTCTAATAGCAGAGAATTCAGGGGACTGCCTGATTTTGCTCCATTGAATTTTTGAAGGTGAACTGTTTGGGTGTTTTGATAACGTTGTATTTCTAAAGTCTCTGTATTGGGCATAGAGAAAAGGATTATGAGCAAGAAGCCAGTGATAATGTTAGGCAGAAGAAATAGATATGAGCAGGTGGAGGGAGAATAAGGCCAGTAAAGCCCACTAAAAGGGCCTCAAAGAGTAAACCAGATAAAACTAGAGAGCCAGAAAAGACTTACACAGTTAATGAGTTAATCAGTTGAACCTCCAAAGGCCAGGAACAACTTAAACTGTCTGGATATTCCCCAGATAAAGAAAAGTATCTGAGCGCAGCCCATGTCTTCATTGTATCAATTAGATCATGCCATTGTAAGATTTACTTTAGTCTGCTAAAAGGCCCAACTTATTCTTTAACTTAACATATATGCTGTTTTTTTCCTCTTCTTCCTACACTTTAATCAAGTAACTTTGTAA
This sequence comes from Smutsia gigantea, assembly GCA_032199065.1. Lineage (NCBI taxonomy): Eukaryota > Metazoa > Chordata > Mammalia > Pholidota > Manidae > Smutsia > Smutsia gigantea. The sequence goes on from JAVSCE010013127.1 coordinate 173,838, forward strand.
ACAGGGCAGGAGACAGGCCTTGAAAGTATAAATAAACCTATGTGGACAAAGGATGCCAGGATCTGGACTAACATAGTCACCTAAATAACCCTATTCTTAAGACAAAACTCCAAAGGAATTATAAATCACCTGTCTACATCATGCCTTATGCTGACTCCTACCCCAAAAGCCCTATAAAACCCCAGACCCTAAACCTTAGGGGCCCTTCTTCTTTGAGGTTTCCCAAACTTCCCTTTCTTTGAGTGCACCTTCTTGCCTTAAATAAACTCCTCACTGTTCAACTTACAACATTTTATCTCTGGATCCTTCCAGTAGTGTCTTTGTTACTTTGCTATTTCACTCTATCTTCCAGACTTAAGATCAAGTCTTCAATCTGTCTCTGTCCTATTTCAGACAAGTAGGGAAGGGTTGCTGAGAGGTCTGATTTGGGCCTGCAAGTTCCTGTCATCTGGGTGACCCAGATGGAACTACAGCTGTATGATCATGCTCCTTAGTAGCTTGCCTAAAAGTCTCCTTTCTTTGCCTCTGGGAATTCCTCAGAACATATTCTCACTCCATCCAATGCTCTGCAGGTCCCTCAAATCCTAGGATGGTAGGGGCTCAGTTCCCATACCATGCAGATCCAAGCAGACCCTGGACACCAGGTGACACTGGCTTAGGGAGTTGGCAGCGGATGTGCTCCATGCTGAGCAGCGGTTCAGTGAGCTTCCCTTATCTCTCTGTTCTTCCTTACTTTCAGCTGCCTGCAAGGCAGCTGCCATTCCCTGCTACTCTTGCTTTAACCAATTCATTCTTCGCCTTGCACTCTGACTTCCCTGCACCTCAGAACTGAATTTTTCCTCAACAATAAAGGTAATTTGTACACTGGGAACCACAAAATGGAGGCTGCCCTGTGGCCTGATCAAAGTCACGAATCTAAACCCAAATCAGCCTGCATTTATAGGAAATGCCTCACTGTAAAGGAAATTTCACACCTGTCACAATCCTCCAACTCAGCTTTAGCTAGCTCATCTTCTCCTAGAGAGCAAGAAGGTCTAGTCTTATAAATCCCTGTTAACCTTAAAAATAAAATAATTAATTTATTAGCAAAAACAGGTTTATTCAGGAAGAGCAGAGAATTGCAGCCCAAGACAGGCAAGATACAGCTGAACCATAGACATGTCCAGAGAACAAAAAAGAGGAACACTGTTTTACAGAGGAAAATGCCAAGTAGGCTATTCTGAGCAACATGTCCATTGGAGTAAATAGGAGTCACACATTTCGTGGCTTCTCATTGCCTGAGTTGTGACAGTCTCTTCTTGGCTGGGCTGTCGTGGGGATGTGGAAAGTGGAAACCTTCCTTTTGGTTAGTAAAAGCTAAAACAGTATGACATCCTTCTATTCCAGTAGAGTCTAATATTTACTAAGAGTGATGGGTGTGCAAGCTCCCCCTGCAGGCCTCTGGATGCCATGTCAGTAAGGTTTCCCTTTATTTTTACATCCCCAGCCTCCTTGCCGATCACAACTGGGGTCCACCGTGACTCTCCTGACGCTCTATAAACCTTGTGCTGGCCCTAAACTCCTTGAACAGATGTTCCACAGCTTGTGAGGCACTCTGCTCCCCTCTCCCATGGGTTGTTTCGTTTGAACAAAGGACATCAAGCTCATTACTAAACTATTTCTTTGGTTATTTGACACCTAGAATTCACTTGCAGGCTCCATTTCCCTGAACGGTTCTGGGCTACAGTTTCCCTGCGTGAGGAATGGTGAGATCTGAAAGGAAGAGGAGAAGAGATTATTATTATTCTTGTTTGGTCACGTGAGGTCCAGCTTCTCGGCTCCCCGAGGCCTGTTGCCAAAGCCCATTTTGCCCATTTCCTGGTGTCAGTTCCTTGGATCCTCAGCTTCCCCATCATTGACACAAACCCAAATTCCTTTATGAAACTTTCTTATTTTCTTGATTTTTTTTGTCATGGCTCTGTTTTCTGAACCAAAACTAGATTGATACATTGGATAATGTGTGTTTTCTATGTAGAAGTTGTTGAAATAAATTTCTAGGTCCAAGGTGCAGCCACCTGTGCCTGGGGTGCCGTGTCAGTGAACAAAACATCAGGTAAGTTGCATTTCTATAGATGCTCCACTTGACCAGAAATGCAGTATATACACTCAACCAAGCCCTCAATGCCAAGGCATGTCTGGGTTCCATAGTTATTTCCTTGTTCCTTCTAACCCTGTGCAGGGTTGAGTCTGTGACCCCAGCTAATCAGATATTTTTTATTTTTCTCTTCCTTGTTCCTGATTCTTTATCATACAAACGCTTTCTGCTTCCTGCCCCACCTGGCAGTTTTGGACTCTTAAGAACAGAGACTACCCACTTTATGAAGGATTCAGTAAAGTTCGTATCATCAAAATTGTCTTCTTCTATCATTTTTTAACAAAGTTTATAAAATTTTAAGCCATAGAACATGGGAGTATCTTTTTGTCAGCTCTGCCTGGAATTCAGTGAGCCCTGCTTAGCTCTATGTTCCACGTCTTTGATTATTTCTGTGATTTTTGCTTCTCTTCCACTTTCTATAGTTTTTGCTTCATTAAAAACTGTGTTAAACAACCAAAAATCAACTGAATACCTATGAAGCTCTAATTGGCTTCATTCAACAACAGCATCCCTTCCAGCAAATAGAAAGGAACTCCAGGGAGCTATATATAATGGAAGGCTTTTAAAGGCAGAAAGGGGGCAGAAAAAAGGAAATTAATGGCAAAGAATAAATTGTTTAAAAGCAAGGTTAGCCTCATAAGGTGGTCAGAAGGCCCTGTTAGCAGAAGGACTCCTAGTGCCGAACAGGAAACTAGGTTGGCTGGTTAAAAGTCACATTTCTGGGAGGCTGTTGAAATGGGAATCAGGTTAGGTAGGAAGTCTTGGTTGGCTGATGTGGAGTTTAGCACAGGTGACTCCACTTAAGGCCTGCTGTTTTAGTTATGAGGCCAAAGAGAGTTCGATGCTGAGAATTACTAGTGTAACTAAGAATGTTTTCCTTCAGCATTTTCCTGCCCACACATTGTCCTGTCTCTGGAAGATCTCTTTAATTAGCCCTCTGTCTGATGGGTTCAGTTTTCTGCTATGTTGATTCTGCATTTTACTCACTCTAATAAGGCTTTTCTTTCTGCATTTGGTACTTTGTTTCATTTTCAACACCTTTTTTTTTGACACACTTTTCATCTCATGGATTATTTGATCTCATGGATTATTGCTCTTATTTCATAAACACCATATAATGTCTCAAACAGTTTAGGGCAGCAAAAATGGTGGTCTAGGTGAGTTTGTGGTTTCTAAAATAAAGTTTTGGGGGCCACCGTTCCTCTAAGCCTTTAGATCATGTTGTCATCCCTTTTTCTTGTGCTCTGTTACAACCTCATATTGATGGTTTGGTTCTCACCTATCCTCAGTAATGAAAGACTTGCCGACTTATAGACACAAGAGTTCTCCTTCTTAGATCTCCAGCTGGACCATGGCCTGGCATGTGGAGCTCCTGGCTCAGTTGCAGGGATAGTAGGATTTTTGTATGCAGCCTGGCTAGCCTGTGCTGGTACCTTCTTGTCTGGGGCTTAGCTGAGCGGGAAAGATGCCAGGTGTCAGCGTAGCTGGTTAAAACAAGTCAAGAGGAAAATAAAGTTCAAGCTTTAGTCATCTAATGTGATTGCATAAGCAAGAGGCTAAGCAGAGAAAGTGCCAGCTGCCCCATCTTCCATTTTCCCTCATGGACTGGCTTGCATGCTGGCTGCGCTTCAGGTGAATCCGCATTGATGTGGCATAGTAGGGGAGATCATCTCACTGCTGGGGGAGCCCCCAGAAGACAGCTACTGTAGTTACATGGAGCCAGGAGGGTGCTTGGAGGAGAGAAGGAAGGAAGGGCCAGGAGAGGAAAAGTCCCCAATTGGAGAGAAGTATTTCAAGTCTCCCCTTTACCCCCTTCCATAAAGAGTCTCAGCAGAGGCACCATGCCATGTCTTAGCACACAAGTCCTAAAACCCTTGCAATTTCCTATAAGAGCAACAGGAGCATCTTTCACTCATAAAATACACCTAATCAATCATGATGTTCCCTTGAGCTGATCTAAAGATCTCCCTGGAGATTCTCCTCTTCCTCATTGCCATCGTCTTAGTTTTCAGCCCAGACATTCCCCCTAAAATACTATCAGAATCACATTGACTTTCTTAAATATTCAGAGGGGAGCCTTTTGGATTGGAAGGGTGTGAGGTGGCAGCTCCTGACATACCCTCTGATTTTCCACTACTGCTTGAAGACTCCTTAAATGGGTATATCGTGGCCAGCAACTGTGACTCTTTGTAGACTCTTTGTGCATTTTTATCTCCTAGAACCAAGGAGACCAAGCATGGTGGCCCAGGAAGAGGCCTCTGAATGAGGGCTCCAGAGCTAGGAAAGCAGATATGCACAAGAGCATGTCTGGGAGCTGCCTGTGCATTTGAATGCGATTCCTTCAGAGATTGCCATGCCCTGGCAGTCACCAAGCCTGGTGTGGGCTTGACGGGCAGAGCCTTGTAACTGCCTATGGTCAGGCCTGAAAAATCACACTTAAGTTTTGGGACTGGAGCCAGAGTCCTTAACTCCACTCCTTAATTTTTTCAGGACCCAGTTGAAAAACATAGGCTACCCTGTCATCCATCCAAATAGGTTAGACTTTGAAGAGCTGTGATAAGAAGCAGTTAATTTGTCTGAGGCAACAGCTGACCAAGGCCAAGATCAAGGTCACTCCATGCCAGGTGACCAGGTCTGCCTGAAGGACTGAATGTGGCTGTGAGTCCTAAGAGCCACCCAGCCAGAGTAAGATGTCTGGGAGCCCATCAGAGCCTACTTTGGAGAGAGGCCCTAAGTCCCTCTTTTACCTGCAGCACTGATTCAGGCTCTGCTTAGCTCTGGCTGGCAAGTTGAAGGTCTTCTGAAAACCCAAATGCCATTCAGGGCTGGGCAGTGTCCTGGCAGGAAGGCACACACATAGGAGGCACAATCCTGAAGGGCAGAGTTCCCGTGTCACTCACACGGCCAGCCCTCAGGATTTGGCCAAAAGCTACCTGAGGAGAGGAAGAGGGGGAGAGCCTGGCAGTGCAGTGGACCAGGTGGATGGCTAGCTCCTGGGTGAGGGGATGGCCAGGCCCATGCCAACACAGGTTTGATCTGAGCCAGTTCATGCAGGGGAGGGTGCGGTGTTCTCGAGATGTACGTGTAGTTATCCTAATAGAGCTGCTATCAGGGCCCTTTGAAGAATGGGCCCCACACCATGTCACCTTCCCTTCCTAGCTTTAGAAGTTACCTCTGAAGGGTTGTAAAGTCTCCAAGGTATTTTAGGGCTACTGAGCAAAGCAAACACAAAGGGCTCTTTTTCCAATAGTTTCAACAAAGGTGTTTATTGGCACCAGACACCTGCTTAAAGTTAGTAGGCTCACAGAACCCTTCCCCCACAATCTCTGGTCTCATGGACCGAGTGTTATAAGAGGTGGTTTGAGAATGGGTTCTCTACCTCCCCTGTTGAATCTCTAGTTAACCACTGGTGGAGCTCAGTCAGTGGTCAGTGGCTAAAGAGAAGGATCCATGGTCCCTCTTGAAATTGAAAAGCTTATATGAACAGGCTGCTAGCAGCCCCCAAGAACTCCCCACAGACTCCATGAACACTTCCCAAGGCCCACTGGCAACATGCTGTGTGCAATCCTCAGATTCTTGCAAAGAGTCACTAGCATTTCTCTGGAACACCACCCAGGCTTTCTGCAGTTCCATAATGGCGCTGTGCTTCACCCACTTCCCTGCTGACTGCGTCAGTTTGCCAGAAGCTCAACTGAGCTGGCTTATTTCCTGCATCTGCAGTCTAGAAAGGGAAAGGAAAAGGGAGATGGAGTGGGAGAGACCAGTTATATGTCTTGTTCAAAATGCTCTCCCCCATGATGCTGAACATTGTCCATTATTTCCCCCCAACATATCACAGGCAGGTAATCCACACACTCCTGTTGATGGTGGCAGCTCATGATTAGGGGATGAGGGAGCATGTTGAAATATCCAGGAAAACGTACCTGAAAATACCATCAGTCTCTTTGATCATGCCATCTGCAGGGGAAAAATCTCCCACTCACCATGCAATTTCCCTTCTGGGAATCACTACCACTGACAGATGACTGCTGTATTATCAAGTCAGGTATCTTGAACTTGGGTGGCAGCAGTTGCTGTGGGGAGGGAGCTGAGGTGCCAGGGTGAAGACAGGAGCAGCACACGTCCAATTATTGTGTTGGCATGACATTAGCAGCAGGAGGGTCAACTTGATATCTGCTGGCACGACTAAGGGGTCTACTGGCCATGCTTGCACCATGCTTGGCCTCTGTGGTTATAGGAGAGGAAGTGCAAGCTGAGTGTGTAGAGTCACAGTTTCTGGCCATGATGTGCCCATTTAAGGAGTCATCAGAGATAGGGTACTGGAAAAATCATAAAGGGTGTGTCAGGGGCTGCCACTTGCTGTCATTCCAATCCAAAAGACTCCCTACTGAATGTTTAAGAAAGCCAATGGGAGGCTATGATCTTTTCAGGGGGATGTTTGGGGTTGTGAACCGAAGACATGGTAGTGAGAAAGGGGGGTCACTGGGGAGCGCTTCAGAAGATCAGCTCAGGAGAATATCATGATTGATTAGATGTAGATTATAAGTGAAAATAAAAAACAAAGACAGATTTTCCTGCATGGGTAAATTGGAAATAAATGGGCACTTTATCAATATTCTTACTTTTTTTCCTGTAACAACCACTCCTTACAAAAAGAGCCTAGAGAGTAAGAATTGGCACATCTTCTTTGGGATCTCCACAACAACTGGTTGTGCTGAACATTTAGAATAGAGTCATTAATGCTTCTTGAGTGAGCTTTTGGTCTTATACTACAATAAGTATCGGTGTGGGTGTTAATCCATGAGCTTGACAACTGTCTTCAGGACATATCAAAGAGCTTGGAATGTGTTTACCAGGATTTCCACTATCTGCCCAATTCTCTGAAAGAAAATGTGTGCTTCCAGGGCTTTGCTCCTGTGTAGCCAAAGTTCAAAGCATGAAATTTGTAACAGAATTGAACCCTTAGGACACATTTATGCTTTTGCATCCTCTTTTGGTTAATATATTTTCATTACACTTACCAACATCTTAATGTGGGTATAATATTAACCCCTTGTTAAAAGAAAATTCAACTGAATACATTTTAAAGATCTTATTGGCTTTATTCATAATTCATGAATCAGACAACATCCCATCTAGCAGGTAGAAAAGAGCTCTGAGGGGCTTTACAAAATGAAAGACTTTTGGGAAGAAGGGGGTGGAACAGGAAGTATTAGTTGGTAAAAAAAAAAAGCAGGTTTGTGAGATCAGATTAAAGATGGTGAAATAGGAAGGCAAAAACATATAAAGAAGAAGACACATAAAGAAGGAAAATAAAGTAAATGGAACTAGACCTGAAAACAACCCCCTACACCTGAGGAAGAAGAGAAGACCAAACAGAAAGGGACCAGAAAGCATAGCAGAGACATCTAATACAAAGGAAGAAACACAGAAACCCTGACAAAATGAGCAGGCAGAGAAATTTGATTCAATCAAAACTACAAGACAGAACCCCAGAAAAAGGGCTTAATGAAACAGAGATCACTAATCTTCTAGATAAATATTTCAAAATAAAAGTCATAAACATGCTCACAGATTTACAGAAAAGTATTCAAGATCTCAGGGAGGACATCAACAAAGAGATAGAAAACCTGAAAAAGAGCCACTCAGAGCTGAAGAATACAGTATATGAAATGAAACCTACAAAGGAGGGATTTAAAAGTAGATTAGATCATGTAGAGGAGATGGTAAATGAAACAGAAATTAGGGAACAGGCAAACAAAGAAGCTGAGGAAGAGAGAAAAAAGGATCTGTAAGAATGAAAGAATGATAAGAGAGCTATGTGATCAATCCAAATAAAACAATCTTCACATAATAGGGGTACCAAAAGGAGAAGAGAAAAACAAAAGAATAGAAAGGCTCTTTAAGGAAATAATTGTTAAAAACTTTCCCAATTTGGGGAAAGAAATAGACAATCAGGTCATGCAGACACAGAGATCCCTTAACAAAAGGAACCCCAGCAAGACAACACCAAGATATATAAACTAAAATGGCAAAGATCAAGGATAAAGAAAGAGTGTTGAAAGCAGTCAGAGAGAGAAAAAAGATTACTTATAAAGGAAATCTTATCAGGCTATCAGCAGACTTCTCAACATAAATGCTTCAGGCCAGAAGGGAGTAGCATGATATATTTAATGTACTGAAATAGAAGGACGTCCAACCAAGAATCCTCTACCCTGTCAAGATTATCATTTAAATTTGAAGCAGGGATTAAACAATATCCAGATTTAAAAAGTTGAAGGAATTCATCACCACTAAGCCAGTCTTACATGATATGTTAAAGAGATTGCTATAGATGGAAATGACCCTAAGGCTAAATAGGTTTCACCAGTGATAATAAACCCACGGTAAAGTTAGTAAACCAACTAATTACCAAGCAAGTAAGAAATTAAAACAAAAAAAGAAAAATCAACTATAGACAAAATCAGTCAAGAGATATACAAAAAGTTCAGGTTATGACATCTAATATGAAAAACATGGAGAAGGAAGAAGCAAAAAAAAAAAAGCACCTTATAGATTGTGCTTGAAATAGAGTAATCAGCAATTTAAGATAGACTATTACATAGTCAAGAAGCTATTCAGGAACCTTTGGTAACCACAAAACTAAAGCCTATAATAAATACACATGCACAAAAATAAATAAATTCTAAAAAGAGAGAAATCCAATTACAACAGTAAAGAAAACCATCAATAAGAAGAGAAGAATATAAGAGAGGAAAAAAGGAACAAAGAGAAGATATTAAAAAATAACAGAAAACAATTAATAAAATGGCAACAAGTACATATCTATCAATAATCACCTTAATTGTAAATTGACTGAATGCACCAATCAAAAGACATAAAGTGGCTGAAAGGATAAGGAAACAAGATCCATCTATATGCTGTTTACAAAAGATTCATTTCAGACCCAAAGACATCCACAGACTAAAAGTGAATGGATGGAAAAAATATTATATGTAAATAATAGGAAGAAAAAAAGCAAAAGTAGCAGTACTTATACAGACAAACTTGATTTCAATACAAAGAAAGTAACAAGAGACAAAGAAGGACATTACATAATGATAAAGGGATCAGTCCAACGAAAGGATATAACCATTATAAATACCTATGCACCCAACACAGGAGCATCTAAATATGTAAAACAAATACTAGCAGAATTAAAGGAGGAAATAGATTGCAACACATTCATTTTAGGAGATTTTAACACACCACTCACATCAATAGACAGATCAACCAGACAGAAAATAAATAAGGAAACAGAGGCACTGAACAACACATTAGATCAAATGGACTTAAGAGGTATCTACAAAATGCTCCATCCGAAAGCAGCAAGATACACATTTTTCTCAAATGTACATGGAACATTCTTCAGAATAAATCACATACTAGGCCACAAGAAGAGCCTCAATAAATTTTAAAAGATTGAAATTGTATCAAGCAGCTTCTCAGACCACAATGGTATAAAACTAGAAATAAATTACACAAAGAAAACAAAAAGACTTACAAACACATGTAGGCTAAACAACTTGCTTTTAAATAATCAATGGATCAATGAACAAATTAAAACATAAATCAAGCAATACATGGAGACAAATGAAAACAAAAACACAACAGCCCAAAATCTACGGGACACTGCAAAGGCAGTCCTAAGAGGAAAGTACATAGCAGTACAGGCTTACCTCAAGAAACAAGAACAATGCCAAATAAACAGTATAAAATCATAATCAAAGAAACTAGAAAAAGAAGAACAAATGAAACCCAAAGTCAGTAGAAGGACAGACATGATAAAGATAAGAGAAGAAATAAATAAAAGAAAGAAGAGTAAAACAATAGAAAAATCAATAAAACCAGAAGTTGGTTCTTTGAGAAAATAAACAAAATAGATAAACTCCTAACCAGACATATCAAGAAAAAAAGAGTGTACACATATAAAGAGAATCAGAAATGAAGAAGGAATAATCACTATGGATAATGCAGAAATATGAAGAATTATTAGAGAATACTATGAAAAATCATATGCCAATAAATTGGACAACTTAGAGGAAAGGGACAACTTCCTAGAAAAAAAACACCCTTCTAAGACTGACCCTAAAAGAAACAGAAAATATGAACAGACAAATTACCAGCAATGAAATTGAATTGATAATCAAAAAACTCCCCAAAAGCAAAACCTAGGTCCAGATGGCTTCACAGCTGAATTCTAGAAAACGTTCAAAGAAGAGCTAGTACCTGTCTTTCTTTAAGCATTACAAAAAGTTGAAGAGGAGGGAATACTCCCAAACTCATTCTGTGAGACCAGCATCACTCTAATACCAAAACCAGACAAAGACACCACAGAAAAAGAAAATTACAGACAAATATTCCTGATGAACATAGATGCAAAAATCCTCAACAAAATATTAGCAAACCAAATTAAAAAGTACAATAAAAAGATAATCTATTATGACAAGTGGGATTTATTCCAGGGATGCAAGGATGGTATAATACTCATAAATCTATCAATATTATACCCCACACTAAGAAATAGAAGGATAAAAACCACACTATCATCTCAATAGATGCTAAAAAAACATTTGAGAAAATTCAACATTCATCATGATAAAAACTCTCAACAAAATGGGTATAGAGAGTATGAACCATAACATAATAAAGGCCATATATGACAAATCCACAGACAACATCATGCTTTATGGAGAGAAGCTGAAAGCTTTTCCTCTAAGATCGGGAACAAGACAAGGATGCCCACTCTCCCCACTTTTATTCAACGTTGTACTGGAGGTCCTAGCCACAGCAATCAGACAACACAAAGAGATAAAAGGATCTAAATTGCTAAGGAAGAAGTTAAACTCTCATTTTATTTGCAGATGACATGATATTATACATAGAAAACACTAAATATTCAACCAAAAACCTACTAGAACTAATAACTGAATTCAGCAAAGGTGTAGGATACAAAATTAATACACAGAAATCTGTTGCATTCCTGTATACTAACAATGAACTAGCAGAAGGAGAAATCAGGAAAACAACTCCATTTACAGTTGCATCAAAAAGAATAAAATACCTAGAAATAAACTTAACCAAGGAGGTGAAAGACCTATATCCTGAAAACTACAAGACACTCATGGGAGAAATTAAAGAAGACACCAATAAATGGAAATACATCCCTGTGCTCATGGATAAGAAAAATTAATATTGTCAAAATGGGCATCCTGCCTAAAGCAATTTACAGATTCAATGCAATCCTTTTCAAAATACCAACAGCATTCTGCAACAAACTAGAACAAATAGTTCTAAATTTCATATGGAACCACAAAAGACCCTGTATAGCCAAAGCAATCCTGAGAAAGAACAAAGCTGGGAGCCCTGAATTCAAGCTCTACTACAAAGCTATAATAACCAAAACAATTTGGTACTGGCACAAGAACAGACCCATAGACCAGTGGAACAGAATAGACAGTCCAGACATAAACCCACACATCTATGTCAATTAATATATGATAAAGGAGCCATGAATATACAATGAGGAAATGACAGCCTCTTCAACAACTGTTGCTGGCAAAACTAGACAGCTATATGCAAGAGAATGAAACTGGATTATTGTCCAACTTCATACACAAAAGTAAACTCAAAATGGATCAAAGACCTGAATGTAAGTCATGAAACCATAAAACTCTTAGAAGAAAACATAGACAAAAATCTCTTGAATATAAACATGAGCAAGTTTTTCCTGAACACATCTCCTTGGGCAAGAGAAACAAAAGCAAAAATGAACAAGTGGAACTACATCAAACTACAAAGCTTCTGTACAGCAAAGGACACCATTAGCAGAATAAAAAGGCATCCTACAATATGGGAGAAAATATTTATAAACAACTCGTCTGATAAGGGGTTAACATTCAAAATATATAAAGAACTCATATGCCTCAACACCCAAAAAATAAATAACCTGATCAAAAAATGGGCAGAGGACCTGAACAGATGCCTCTCCAAAGAAATGCAAATGGCCAACAGGTACATGAAAAGATGGTCCACATTGTTAATCATCCGTAAAATACAAATTAAATCCACAATGAAACAACACCTCACACCAGTTAGGATGGCCACTATTCAAAAGACAAGAAATAATAAATGTTGGCGAGGGTGTGGAGAAATGGGAACCCTCTTACACTGCTGGTGGACAGCAAATTGGTGCAACTGCTATGGAAAGCAGTATGGAGGTTCTTCAAAAAACTAAAAATAGAAATACCATTTGACCCAGTAGTTCCACTCTGAGGAATTTACATAAAGAAAACAAAATCCCTGATTCAAAAAGATATATGTACCCCTATGTTTATTGCCACACTGTTTGCAATAGCCAAGATATGGAAGCAGCCTAAGTGTCCAACAACAGATGAATGGATACAGAAGAAGTGCTATATATACACAGTGGAATATTATCCAGCTATTAAAAGAAAAGAAATCCTGCCATTTGCAACAACATGGATGGAGCTAGAGGATATTATGCTCAGTGAAATAAGCCAGGTGGAGAAAGACAAATACCAAATGATTTGACTAATTTGTGGAATTTAAAAACAAAGCAAAACAGAAAGAACAAAACATCATTAGACTCATAGACACTGAGAACTGATTAGTGGTTACTAAACGGGAGGGTAGTGGGATGGGGGGAAGGAGAGGGCAAGGGGGGCTGTTGAACCACTGTGATGCACATTTGTTAAAAATTAAAAAAAGCAGCTTCATTATGCAAGGTCAAGTTCCTTTAAAAGATGGCAGGGGTCTACCAAGCAGATCACCTCAGTAGTGCCGATCAGGCAGCTCCTGATTGGCTGGTTTAAGATTCCATTCCTGGGACAGCCAACACTGTAGCTACGTCTCAGTTTAGTGCTGTGGGATGTAGTATAGCTGACTTGATTTTGAGTGAGTTGTCTTGTTTTTAATACTCTTTAAAAATAATTTATAGGATTTATTAATACATTACTATGAATGGTTAATTTTTATTAACAAACAAATAAACCAACCAGAGTGAAACAAGCATAGCCCTATAAGGGAAAACATGATAGTCAAGCAGTGAGAGTAAGCCATTTGGTGAGAAACTAGGGCTTTTGCAGTTTATGCAAATATTAAGGAAATGGGTCACAGTCAATTCTATGGATTTTTAGGTTCTATGCCATGGGATAATTTCAGTTGTTTTCCTCCTCCTTAAGGGAGCCTTAAGAAGAACTCATGCCTTTTAATAAAGCAGTCTTCAGTAAAAGGTCGATTGCTTGTTTTAAATAAGCATTTTGCTTTATCAACAAAAATGAAGCATCCATTTACTGAGGCTGCAAATATTGCTCATATCTGCCCAAGACAGTCAGAGATAAGGTGGGAATGGGAGATTGGAGCCTAGACAGAGGACAGCAGGAGATAATACTGTGGGTTAGGCATGGAAGAGATTTAAAAACAAGAACACCTTAATTTATTCATGATATAATAGCTTGTCTCAAGATGGCCACCAAACTCCCCTCTCTGTGCAGAAGCATGTGCTTCTTCTCCATGGAAAGGTGAGGTGTCTGCTTCCTTGATTCTGTGCTGGTCTGAGACTGCACTGACCAATAGACTATAGCAAAAGTGACACTCAGCCAGTTCTTCCCCTAGCTTGTAAGAAGCATGGCAGTTCCTAATCTTAACTTTTGGAAACCAGCCACCATGTAAAAAGTGCAGCTACCTTAAGATCACCACGCACAAGAAGCTCACAGCATGTGGAGAAGCCCTGGAGAAAGAGGTTCTGCACAAGGACGTGCTGCACTGGCCTCAGCCCAGCATCCAAGTGAGAGTCTAGCAGGTGTCATGTGAAACGGGAAAACTGTGTGGCTAGGCCTGTCCTGTATTATGAACAAAATAATATGGTTGCTTCTAAGCAATACATTTTGAGGCAGTGTGTTTTATAAGCTCAAAACCAAAGTTTCTGGTTTCAGAGAAGACCTTCAGACATAAACAAGTGTAAAGCTAAGTATGCTAAATGTTGGGTTTTTTTCTGCTGCTCTGTATTTCAGAGGGCTGTAATCTTATGAGCATCTCCACTTCAACTGGCCAGCTGACTTCTGCTTAGGCTCAGTCAATTCGAGACACTGACAGGAGGTTGGAAGGCCGAAGGAAGGGGTAGTATTTTCTTCTTCTGTTTTTGAGAATTATGACTGACTCCAGGCTCCAGTATCTTGGCATTCCAATAGGGTAACAGGAACTGTCTGTGAGCTTCAGTAGTTCCAGCAGCTGAGGCAGTGTGTGTAAATAAGTGGCGTGCTTCAGCAGTGGCCACCACGGTGGCTGAGTGACTGCCGAAGTAGCAGCCGAGTTGGTTCCAGCTGTTCCATGTGCAGGTTCCAAAGACGGCAGCAGCGAGATCTGCTAATGCCATGTCCTTCCTCTTTGCTCCTCTATCCCTTTATCTATTAGAAACATCTAAAGCGTTTTCTGATTGTCTAGCTAGACATCCATTCATGCAGTTTTTGCAACTTACAGTGCCTTCAAGAAACATTCAAAGATATAAATTTGAGATTGATTGTCTTTCCTTGGGCATAAACAGAATAATGACTTCATTATCAGCAGAAAATGAGATACTGGTAGTTCATGTATGTAGTGACAAAATATTTACTTAAATTATTCCTGACATTACCTGGAATAAAAGGTCTATTGAGGGTAAGGTATTGGGAGACCAGAGGCAAATACAATCAACTATTGTGATGATGGTCTGGCTATTTCTGACTGCGCTGGGGGGTTATGGCGGGTAAATTGGGGTTCCTATGGCCAGGATCCTCACTGAACTTAAACCACCTGATGATGTAACTGGCCTGTTGCTAGGCTACCACTTCCACACCCATAGACAATAAGCTATTACTGCGCTATAGAGAGAGATTGGCCCAGTGCTCTGGGCGGAGGCAGAGACGCTAGTGCTCGACCTACCGCCGGGAGAACAAGCCGGGTAATAAACCCTTTCACCCCAAAGAAATGTTCTACTGTCATTTCTTTGGTCACACTGAATCCATAGTGAACTTGCTCGGGCTAAAACCCATCGGCAAGACAGTTACATAAAGGAAATGAATTACTCAAGGCTTTCAACTCTCACCTCAAGGTACAGTTGGAGGCCTAGAGCCATGCTGGCCCTCAGACAATCCATTATCCCCTACAAAAATAAGAAATAAGAGATACAGCTGAAAATCAAATTCATAAATTGGCTTTGTCAGTTACAGAATTATGATGTAAATTAGTCTCACAGCCTCTCCATATTACTTAAGTGAAAGTTGAGAAAGAATGGAACCCCAAGACATGGACTAGGATATTTGAATCAGCTCAAATGAATCTGAGAATAATGAAGCCCCACATTTCCTTGAGCCTCTCCTTGCTGTGGAGGCAGGCCCCTCCCTCTGTCTCAGGAAGCTAGTCTTCCCTTGTTGGGTGACTCAGTAAGTGCTTTCAGGTCTTAATGCACGTAAGAATCACCTGAGTATCTTACCTAAATGCACAGTGTGACTCAACAGGTCTTGAGTGTAGCCTTCTGCATTTCTAGAAAGCTCCTAGAAGTTGCTGCTGTTGCTGTTTCACAGATGATACTTTGCACACCCAGGGACTCAGTATGGACCTTACCCATGGCAGTCACTTTTCAAGGGGATGCCAGTTCTACACCAGGCCTGCCCTCATCAACCTTCAAAGTTTCCAGACCCCACACTACAACTCAATCCCATCGTCACTATGGAGGTCAGGTATAAAGTCTGGCCCAGCATGAGATAGTCTAGACATTGAAATAATTATAAGATTATGACAATTTATATTAGAAGAAAGTTAAGGAATGTGCATGGGAATGGATCCCAAGATTGCCAGACTGAGGAGGCAGAAGATAACATTGGATGAGACCAGACTTGTTGATATGGATTCCATGTGCTGGTCTGAGAATCTGGGAGTGGCTCTAAATCCAAGTTTGCTTGGTCAGTTGACTGAAACCCAGACCAACAGTGGCCCACCTCCACTGAGGTTTAGAGCCATACTTTTATGGTGTAAGGTGAACTCATATTTTTAAAGCCTCAGGCAAATAATTAGTCATATGGGAGTGGGATTTATCATATGTGACACAAATACCTGCCCACCCACTAGGTGCCCCAGAGATGCCCAGAAAATATTTTCTCCATTAAAGTACTGAGAAATGCTTTGTTGAGGGACTGCCAGTTGCTTAAAAACCCTTTGGTAGAAATCTTCCCCAAGCCAGGGCTGGCTTGAGAAAAACACAAGGGTTTCTTATTCTCAGAGTAGCGGCATCCAAGTGGCACAGCTGCCAGGAAAAAGGCAGGCTTGGCTGCTGAAGCAGTGCTGGGGCAGTAGTACCATGGGAACAAAATAGATGCACAGTCTACTAAAATATTATTTGATATATACAATTGAAAAACTCTAGGTTTGGTGACTGGAAACCTGGCTTGAGTCACTACAATGGAGAGGCATTGCCTGTGGTCTGGTTCCAAGAGCCAAGTCAGTTCACTGTCCCACGTCCCGCCGAAGGAGGGGTAGGCTTGCCCACTTAAGGAAGAACTCTGAAACACTGCCAAAAGAATAAGCCGTATATGCCTCAGCTCTTCCCCAGGGGCTCTGGCCATGTGTTCTGATTTGGTTGGACATTAATCCCTTCCTACAGTTAGGCAGCTCAGAATTATTAGTATTAATATTGTTGTTACTTGTTCTTCCTGCTTCTCCAATACTTTTGTGTGGTTCTTTGGAGCTTAAGAGATAAGTGAGATTCTGCCTAAGTCCATCTCCGAGTAATTCCAGTAAGTCCATGGATATACCTGATTTTGTTACATACAGTTCAAACACGTTACTTGGCAACTGACATTGTCACATTGCTCCTTCAATCTTAGAGTGAAGTTTACGATAACCAAAAAAAGTCAAAGGGTAGCCACTGGGAATCCCCCTTATTAGTAGAATAGTAAACTGAATGTGATGCTGCATATTAGCGAGAATTTGGAGTTAGTGACACCAACAAAGACTTGAAAGATGCAAAAGTTGGCCTATTATATATCTAATTGTTAACTCATCCACTTGACCTGTGCAACAGCAGACTGATCTTGAGAATAGCTTGACTCATGCACACTTACACATCCTTGCTAACTCATCCTTCAGGTCTTAGCTGAAATATATTCCCAAGAACATTCTCATACATGGAATAAGTTATGCACTGAACTCCTCCCAGAAAAGTCAGTCAGGCTGAGAGGATAATGGCAGGTGGCAATTACACAGTTAACAGAACTTTTATCAGTTGGTTTACAGTCAAGAAAACAAGTATTTCTAATAGGAAATTTAATAGAGGGAATTGGTTTCAGACTTTTTCGAAGTGCTGGAGGAGCTAAAGGGAATAAAATTAGATTATTCAGATAACAGTAATTGCAGATACCACTATTCACTTAGGGCAGAAAGAATAAAAACGAAGAGGTAGGGAATCTCCTGCCCTCAGGAGCTCACTCTATGCATCTTTACTGAGACCTGACATTGCCGCTGGAAATGCACCATAACTTTCAAACCCACTAGTGCTCTGTGGAAACTCCCAGGGCTGGCGGAGTTCATAGCTGCCGCTGCTCCACCGCTGGTGGCTCACAGCTGACAGCAACCCCCACTGGAATTCCCGAGGCCACTAGAGTCTGCAGTGGCTGGCAGCCATCAGCGATGCCCACTGCTACCAAAGACACCATCAGAAACAAAAATCACTCTGTTTTTTTTCATACATTCCAGTCTTCTAACCAGTACCTCAGTTGGGCTGAAGCTAACTAGAAATCTACTGGAAAGGGAATCTTGGAAATTAAGTTTGCAGTGATCTAGCCCTCTCAGAAAAGAGAACACTGTAAAACACGTGAAGGGAGACAAGATCAAATAAGAAAATGCCAAGAACAGCGTTTTGGATCTTTGGCATCCATTCCCAGCCTTCCATCTGTATTTCACTGCTGTGCAAGGATGTAATGTTCTATCCTAGAAACAGCTTAGAAGCTGGGAAGATTTCAAGGCCCTTCCCACTTTTGGAAGTTTGACTTTACTAGGTATACTTCAACTGAATCACGTGTGTTATTCCATCCAGAAGCTGATTCCATGCCTCAGTTTCCCCATGTCATGTTCTGTGGAAGGTGGCTAGGTGAATGGATTTGGTTTCTTCCCTCACTGTCTACATACCTCTGTTAAAGCTGGACTTCTATTTTGGAGACCTCCCATTTCTTCGTATCCCAGCTTAGTGACTCCTGCTTCAAAAGCACATTTCCCTGCCCATCAGTCCTCAAACATCAGGGGCTCCTGGGTGTAGACAGCTCTTCCAGGCGCCTTCTCACCTCTTTCTCACCATTACTACTTCTCTATCCTCTGGCCAGAAATAGTGGGAGCATAGAAAGCAGTCAGTTGGCCAGAACCTCAGAATTCTAAAAGAAATAGTAATTATGGGAGGTGATAGACATGTTCACTAACCCTACTTGGGTAAATATATATATATGTATATATATGCACACACAGACTATACGTGTGTCAAAATCACTGTTGTATACCTTAAACTTCCACCATGTTTTTGTCAATTATACCTTAATAAAGCTGGGGGAAGAAAAAGAGAATTCCTTTGCCTAACTCATAGTTTGACCACTATTAATTACGATTATATATTGTGACATGCAAATGAATTATAAGATGGTGAAAAATAACATTGCACAACCATGTGGACTGTGAACCACTCACTCTCTCTTCAACCTCAACGTTCTCCCTGAAGAATTAGAGCTTTCAACAACTGCAAGCGCTCTTCCTAGGGAAGATTTAAATTCGTGTAGCAGTGAATTTTTTTACCTGGATTCTAAAAAGCTTTCTGCCATTCCCACACCGGGAGTCGAACCCGGGCCGCCTGGGTGAAAACCAGGAATCCTAACCGCTAGACCATGTGGGAGATGACAAGAAGTAGCTTACGTATAGGCAAATTGAATCATCTCTGTATGCTTCCGCCTTTCGTGTTCGGTCCCGCCCCTCATCGCGCTGCGTTCTGCGCCTGCGCGGCTCTCCTCGGCGTGATGTGCGGGTGCCGAGCTTCTCCGGTGAATTTGGGGACCCCCGCGACGGCAGGTGGTTGCCTCCGACCCCAACTCCCCGCCCAACAAGGCTGCAGCCGGGCCTGTGTCCAGAAGTCGGTGCCAGAAGGCTCCGCGGAAACACCGATCTTGTTTAGGGATGGCCCTTACATTACTGAAAACTCAACAAAACACCCGAAACCGTGAAGGCAAAACCCACACACTGCGGTACGTTAGCAGCTCATACATTGGGGTAAAAAAGTAGGAAGAAAAAACAAAACCCTGGAGGTGAACACGTACGACTTCAAATAAAATATTGGCATTTTATATAGATAAGAGACTACCCATGACATATAATAGACAGCACTGCAACCTAAAAGTGAGGACTTGTTTACAGGTCATTGGTTGCAGAGGAACCCCATGGCCTAAGGGCATTTGGGAAAACAACAATAAAAAACCCTTCTCTGGCTCCCAGCTGACATTCAATAGGCCAATGAACAGGTGTGAACTGGTCAAGTGCTGGCAACCAGTGGGGGAAAAGGAAGCTCTTATCAACTCATAAAACTCAATTAGGGAGGCCCATTGTCAGGATTTCCTAAAGGGCTTATGACCAAGCAGTTCTGTTTTTAATTTCTTTAAAAACTGGTATTGTTCTGGAACTGCCTTTCACGCGCTGAGCTGGAAGAAACACGGCTATGAAAGTAATAGATACACTATGAAGCAGGTGAAGATTAAGACAATGAAGGGCCAGGATCCCTCTAATCAAAAACCAAGAAGGGTGGAGGAATTAAGAGATTCTTGATCTCTAAGAATTTCAAATGTCTGTGCTAAAAAAATATATAAACTTTTAAGAATTGAAAACATTTGTGGGATGACCATAAATAATGTCAACAGACAAGTCACAGACGGGAAGACAATGTTTGAGAGGAAACAGTGACTGTCTTTACTGTACAGCTGACCCTAAGAATAAGGGTAAACATGCCCACAGGGCTAAGAGGCCCAGGACCAGAACATGAAATTGAGAGACTGATAGGTCAGTAAACTATGGGGAAAGCTCAGGCTCATTTGTAACCATGGCAACACAATTTGAAAACAATGTTATGATATCCAGTGTCTGGGAGAAAGTGAGGAGGGAGGCTAAGACAATGGAAATGGGCACAGCCCCTTTCCGGGGCAGGGGGAGAGCTACCTTGGCGATTATGGAAATGTGGAAGGTGTGCATTGAATCCAGCATCTTCAATTTCGTGTTGCTGATCGCGCATCCTGAGACAGCAGCATCTGAGGGAGGGCTGTCTGGGAGGCAGAGCTCTGCCACAGGAAGTCTTGGGGTCTCTTCATGCTCCTCTGCACTCCCACACCAGGGGAGAAAGGGACACAGCACAGACTGCAAGGCCATTTATACCAACCTGACATTGTAAGACCTTAGAGTTAGCATACAAGAAGCCATTTTAACAAATCTGACTAAGTGAACCTAAGTGAAAGACAGAACAGGACTGACTTTGTTTTCGTGCCTAATCTTTATCTGAGGCCCAGACCGGGCCGAAAGAAACCTTGGAAAAACCTCCTTACCACAGGAAGGCAGGAAGGCCTTATCTCAAGGCCAACTCTGTGCCCAATGACCCAGGCGTACGAGATGTACGTGTCTTAAGAACACGGACGAATGGCCACCGGGGCCTGTAGACCCCCACCTCAGATAGTTTCCCTAGCAACGCTCCTGCCTTGAAGATAACATGCTTCTACCAGTTAGAATCGAATAGGTTTGCATCCTTCATTTACATGAACGGACCCCAGTGAGGACTAGCAACCACCCACCTGACCAGAGATAACATACCCCGCAGGTTACATCATTATGGTCAGGCCAGCCGAACTTAACCAATAACAGTTGTTTGACTTCCAAAATCCCCAGTCAGCTTGTGCTTCATTAGAATCCCCTCTTCCTGAACTTGTAATGTATAAAAATCCCTGCCTACCTGGAGCTGGGAGCTCTCACTTTGGAACCGCTGTGTCGGTGACAGGTGGGAGTCCAAGCTCGAGCTTGAAATAAATGACCCTTTTGTGTTTGCATCGGAATCGGCTCCTTGGTGGTCTCTCGGGGACTTGGGCACAACAACATGTGGATGGGGATGCTGGCGTTCCCTGCCATGGTGAGCAGACTCTTTCCCAGCCCCTTCCCGCTCCAAGAAGCTGCGAGTGTGTGGCCCAGGCCTGGGCCTCCCACTCTGCTCATCCACCACCTGAAGGCAGAGCCTTCTAGGCCTTGCGAGGGAGGGGCTTGTTAGTACTATCCTCAGTGATGCCTCACATTCCTAAAATGCTCAGGGCAAGGGCCATGGAAAAGAATTTTCAAGTCGGTGCTTAAGACTCTCCCGCAAATGGTTGTGTTTTTGTTTTTGGTAGAAAATGGAGTACAGTGGGAAAGCTTGAATATTCTGCCTTATTTTACAGAGCAGCGCTTCAGGATCCTTACCTTTCTTTTGGTAGTATCAACTTGAGTAATTTTTTTTAAATCAGGAGTAAATATCTCACTTTTCTATCTTTTATTGCAAAGTTTATGTATTTTAATAATTCAGAATTTATGGTTAAGAAGCTTTTAGATCTTGAAGATAACTTTGGGGATTTTCAAGGCCAGAACCTCAAAAACATCCAGAAGGTTAAGATGACTTGCCCCATACCATCCAACTAATGGATTGAGTAAAATCTTTTTAAGAGGTCATCTTGTATGGACATCATGATAAGGATAATACTGGAATATGCTGAAATAAATGTACACCAGAAGGCAGTTTCTCCACAAAGGAAAATTCCAAAGACAATATATATTCTGAATAAAAAGTATTAAATTCCAATGTCTTTCTGTGACATAATTTGGGAGGCATAATTTTACTGGTAATAATTTTTTTATTAACTTGGGTGTCCTGAAGGTTAAAGTAGAATAATATGAATACCATGTGTGTGTGTATATTTGTGCTTATAAATGTCTCCTGCTCAGATATCCCTGGCACAAATCCTAAATCCAAAAGCTGACTACTGTTAATTTTTGGAAAAACTACTGGATCTTTGAATATTAGTGCCCCTTACACCTACCTCATGACAAAATACAGTTCAGAAAGTCACTGTGAGGACAGGTTCTTAGCATCCTGCCTGAAATGAGCATAAGTAAGGCCTGAATGAACTTGCTCAGTGTTAATCGCCAGTGGCCACTGTCACCCCCAGAGGCTCTGGTGGAAGGCTTGGGTCAGGCCACCTTCACTCAGCTACTGAACAGTGGCCGGATGGACCCAGTGCTTCTCCACTGATGGATTTTGTGGATGACCACTCTTCCAGCTGATGTTTGGTTCTGATGGAGGAAGTTACCTGCATTTCACCATTATTCATTCAGGCTGCCCTTGCCCACGGACCTCTGTGCAGAAAGGTAAAGTGATATGTTTACGTGCCCACAGCCAATATTTGGCCATGCTGCTTGGAGAGATTTCTTGTGTCCTCTCTGCATTTGGATGTGTGCCCTTTCTCTTCTGCTTTCATTATTTTGCTGGAATATGGCAATGTTTCTTTTCTTCATTATATGACAATTGTTTAAGGCCTTGCGGTTTTCGTCATCTTTCTGTATGTGTATGTTTTAAAAATGACCTCAGATAGAATGTAAGCACCTTGGGGAAGGCCCATGTCTGAACTGTTTCTTTGGCCTGTCCATACCAAGCATGGAGCCTCACACGCAATAGACGTGCAATAATTTTTTGTTAGTTTATAAGATGATGCAAGTAATTTGTTGGCAAGTCCAGGTTTCTCAATTCATGTTTAAAAGCATGTGGTCAGGGGGAAGGAGATGGTGGCCACCCTCACTTTTGCTTTAACAAACACACAAACTAAAACCAACACGACTGGCATTGTTTCCAAAGAGCGTCTTTGGAAAATACCACAAATATTAACAAAACCTAGAAAGCAGCATTTTATTCATTAAGCTGTCTAATACTACCTTTTTTCCCTATAGGTTTTGGCTACATACTCTCTGATCTCTTTCTCATATGACAGACATAATGTTTTCTATGGTGGGGATAAAGTAGCATGGTTTTTAAATTTGCCCTTTTGTTATTGATAGCTTAGAAAAATCTCTTTTAGTTTCTGAACTCATTATGGTAATGTCATATTCATTTTTACATGGCTGTCAAATTAAGGAAACCTTTGTTAGGGTCCTTTTACATATGAGTGGTAAAATGTGAGGGTATTTCAAATATCCCCTGGTCAGATGACCCTTACTCATCAGCTTATTGTAGATGTCTCATTGTAGTGGCATCTTAGCAGGTTTTATGATTGTTGCAATCTTTGTTAAAATCAGTATTTTGTGTCAAATCAGTGAGAAATTTAAATATTTTTCCAATGAATGTATTTACTCCTTTTCATTAACTGGATTATCAAACAATCCAAGAGTTTGTCAGTTCTTTTTGACAGTTCTTCTTTATAATGAACGATTGCTTTGGTATGATTATGTGCCAAATCTCCTGTGCTGTGTCCAAGTTATCAAGTGCTCCACAATGTTACCCGCTGTGTAGGAATGCATGGAACATCCAACTTCACACACAGGTGTGCATTCACAGCTTGTAGGATGGCTGTGAGTTTGTCCCTTACAACCACAGGGATTCTTATACATTCTATCCCCTATGATTCCTAAACAGAAAAGTGTTTGGGGGTGTTTGCTGTGTTACCAAGTATATTCCTAAGAGAAGACCTATCATAATGACATCCTCTACTTAAAATTTTACGTGTCTGGTAATTGCAGGAATATTCAACAGATAAGCTTTCTGGTTCTATATGTGTCAAAGCTGTTTTCCTTCCATTGCACACATATTCCAGTGCCAGAGTCATGGGAATGTTCTAATCAAGACAGCACCTCCAGCTGTCTGTCACATGCTGGACGACCAGCAAGGGGAGCAGGATTCCTGAAAGCAGTTCTTAAACTGGATGGATGGACACACCTGCACACGACATGATTGTGAACCACTGTGGTATGGCCCATAAAGCCAATGTGACCGTGCCTGCACTTCCCTTAGCCAGACCCTGAATTCTCACAGCCGCCGCTTCCACCCGACCTCAGATGATCTGTGAAGAAGAGAATTCTGGAAGGAAAGAGGCATTTAACTGGTGGCACTTAAAATAGCTTGTTTTGTGAACTTTACAAAACATATGACTATGTAAGAAATTCCATGGGTCACTCCCAGGGACCTGGAAAGGGCCAGTGCAAGGGGGGGTCCCTGAAGCTTGCGTACACCTCATTCTCTTTGTGGAAAATTCACCTCTGGCTGGAATGAGTGGAACTGAAGTCTCTGTCAACTTCCTCCCTCTTGTCCCAGTTCAGGCTTTCAAGGGTTCATTATTGAATTACTGAAAATGTTTCCTAGCTGCTCTCTCTATACCTTGGGTCTTTCTCCTATGTAAACCTTCCAATATTTATTAATCATATAAGATCAAATTCCTTGCGATTCTTAAAGGTCATTAACATCTGACTCACATCTCATACGCAGCCTCTTTATTCTATGCTTTGGATCCTTTGTAGTTCCTCCTAACATTGCCATACTACTTGAAAACATCTTTCCTTAGTACATGTATTCTGGTTATTTTTGCTAAAATGTCCACTTTCTCCATGTTGGGCATGCCCTCCATGCACCTTACCTAAAAATGTCTGCTTCTCTATCCAGACTCAGCCTGCTTCTCACCTTGTTATGGACATTTTACCTGCAACCAACTCTCCCCCACGGTGGCTGCTACCTGCGTTCCTGATGGATGTTTCCCTCCATCAAGCTTACCATGTACACATCCTTGCAACTCACTTTCTATACTATATTATGATTAGTTAATTCTAATTATTTGCTTGTATCTATTCCCAAAACTTTACTTTTGAGAAAGGGAAAATAAAAGTTCCAGATATCCAGGAAGCTGGCCTGATACACATAGCTAGACCATGTTATTCTCCTGCTGGACCTGAGCACACATACAGAACACAACCCCAGACAAGGTCCTGTGGAGGCCGTGATGAAGTGAGGCAAGGCCAGGCCACTTCCTGGTATTGTCTGAGCACAAACAAAAACCAGTGTCTCCACACTATGCTCAAAATACCAATACACATCTCTCTTGGTTAAAATGAATGGCTGCAATTTCTTGATCAATTCACCCCTTATTCTGCACCAATTTGCTCTGCCTCGCCCTGGATAACTTGAATTGGGAGCCCAATTACAGAATTGTCTGTGCTTTCTGGCAGCACCCCAAATAGAACAAACTCCTGCTTCCTCCGGCCCTTTCTTACCTCAGCCAACCAGAATCCAAATCCTACAGAGTGGGGACCCGAGGCGAGCATCATGATTAATTTTCCAAACAAGCTGAGATACAAACAGTATAACAGGTGGGATTCCATCTTAAGGCTAAGATTCCATTTCAAAAGCCAGGAAGTTAGGAAGTAAGATTCCTGACATATTCTTTGGCAAACAGACAATAACTCAGCCCACCTTGGGGACAGAGCAGGCGGTCTTGATTGATATGTTCCCAGAGGGAAGTTACTATCCTGGGGAGAACTGGATCAATAAAATCCCCCGGGTAAGTTTACTTCAGAAAATTAGCTAGAGAACTGATAATAGAGGAGAGGAGGCATGGTGTCTCTGACTGGAGATAAGCATCTTGAGACCACTGGACAACTACACCCCTGGCCCTTCGTCACATTTCTGAAAAAAATGCTTGAACGAGGGAACCCTCAACCTGTCAGCCTGCCTCCTCTCTGAGGACAGCCGCACTTTTTCTCTCTTTAAGTGTATAACTTTAAATAAAGCTTTCTCACTGCTCAACTTAACTGCGTTTTGTCTCTGCACCTTTCCAGTGGTAAGCGTCTTTGTTTCTTCGCTATTTCATTCTATTTCCATGTCTTCACTTTGTCACTACATCATTTCTGATAAGGAGCAGGGGGCGGGGCACTGCTGAGAGCTCAAATTTGGGCCTGTGAGTTCCCATCGCTTAAGTGACCCGGAGGGAGCTGCAGCTTCAGGAGCTGCCAGAAAATGTCCCATCTTTAGGAAATTCTCAGAACATAATCAAATTCCATTCCGTGCTCCATGGGTCCCCCAAATCCTGGGGTGGTAGAGGCGAGCCCTCACACCATGCAGATCCAAGTGGATATGGGACACCAGGTAACCCTGGCTTCAGGAGCTGGCAAGGCAGACTTCCTTATGCCAAGAAGGTCAGTAAGCTCCCGCTCCCTCCCTCTGCACTTCTCTGCTCTCATCTGCCTCCAAGGCCGCTGCCATTCATTACTACTCTCCTAATGAATTCCTTCTTTACCTACACTCTTCCACCTGCTCAAGAATTCTTTCTCATTCAGAGTCAAGAACCCTCCCCGGCCCAGGTTGAGGTTTCACCTGGTGCACAGGGAGAGACCTCCCAGATGCAGCCGCTTAGCTGCTCTTTCTAATATCCTCTTATGGGCATGCCATGGTTCCCTATGGCACATGTTCTCTCTCACTGCAAAGAGTAATAAAACCAACTTTTTAACTGCAGGTGTGTGCCCGCTGGTCTTTGGCTGAAGGGTGTTGACAGAAATAGAGGCTACATTCAGACACGCTGGGGGCTTCCTGCCTTGGCCTGGCATGCTCAGCTCCGTGGCAGTGTACCATTTTGAGAACCTGTACTCTAACTGCACAGGGGCCATCAGCCCTGGCAGGGGGTATCTTCATGCTGAATTAAAATTTGGTATTTTGTTGAAAATTTTGAGTTCACTTGTTTTTTTAGAAATTAGATCCTTTGGGATTTTTAGTTATTAGACCAGATTTACATTGTTCTTTTGCAAAATTGTTTTCTAGCACCTAACACCTGTTGTCTAGTGCCCTGCCTGTCTACTTGTCTTGGGCCTTCGAAGTTGTCTGTCTGTGAGGGGAAAGGTCTGTAGGAAGAGAATGGATCTAGACCTGAGAAATCATCAGGGAAATCCATTAGGGGCTGAGAAGGTGGGTTCCTTGGGCAACCTTTGCCCCAGGTCATGATTTCAAAATCGGTAAGAACTTCTTCCTCAGTCTTGTTTTTGTGTCCCTGACAGCCGCTTTTATTTCATTTTGTCTGCTTGAAACCAGCAGATTTTGTCTGGCCCTGATAGGCGATGACTGCTCTTTGCCGTGCTCCAGAGTCACAGAACACACATGAGCCGTCCTTACAGACATTTGGCAGTTTTCATGCGGTGCCCCAACGAAAAGTTCATTGTCTCCAGGCTGACCTCCTGTTTCCCTTTTGTCTTATCACTGTAACTCTAATCTTGTGCACATCTTTTCATCTGGCACAATTTCACCACGACAGTTTGAAAGCACAGAGACCACTTTACAGAATTTTTACTATGGACAAAACTATTCATTTGAGCCGCACTTTAGAACACAAAGGACACAAAATTCCAAGGTCTGCTTTTTTTAATTGGTACAAGGAGGCTTCAAAATGCAATGCATACCCAAAATTCGTCTCCTTAAAATATTCTTCAGCTAAAGCTAATGAAAAATTTGAGAAATTATCCCTCCACGCAGCATCTTTACAACAGTGTTCAGGATTAGCTACTGTTGATGTTTTCAAAGATCTCCCCACTTTTTCATGCTGTTTTTAAGCCAGTAATTGAAGATAGGATCATAAATAAAAAATTGGCTGGCAAAGATTTTCTAGAGACTTTAGAAAACAAAAATTTTAAAAACCCTCAGGAGGGAATAGCCTTATTTGTCTAGAAAAGAAATCATTCTGCCTAAGTGGGAAGATCTCCTCCTCGTTTACATCTTTGGGGATTGCTAAATATGGGCTTTTTGATGAGACTTGATAAAATTCTCATGGACCCGCATTATATCAAAAACAGCTGCATGCCACTCTCTTTGTGTGTGTGTATATGTCAGAATCGTTTTACAAATACAACTCAACTTTCTTCCCTCTCTTTATAGAAGATAATTAGCTATTTGTCTGAAGATTCTTTTTTGTATTTCTTTGTCCCACTCTTTTCCCCTTTCTTGAGAATTTTACAAATTAATTGATAAAAAAAATCATTCAGTGGCTATGTGTATACTCTAGGAATACTTAGTTCAGATAATCAGTTGAAACTGTCTAAAAAGAAAGAAAAAGTTATCGAACTTCATTTCTCTTTGTGTACCCTGAAAAGTATATTTACATACTAGCCTTTGGGTTACAAGAGAGCAAAAATAGGCTTTAGTTTCAAAATAGAAGAAAACCTTGACATGATTCAGTCTCTAACAATTAGCTCACCATAAAAAACATTAGTATGATATTTTGGATTGCTCAAGACCAAGGTTAAATTTCTTGTGATTCAATCTTTCTACAGTGGAGTTTTAGCTATTTCCATAATTTTTTAGGATAAAAATTTTATGTACAAACTTGTACTTAATTAAATATAGTGATGATGTGGATGTCTTCTGTATTAATAATTTTTTATCTTAGAATAGCATTAGATGTACAGAAAAGTTCTCACATTAGTGTGGCATGTTTGTCATAATTAATAAGCTAATAGTGGTACATTATTTTCAACTACTGTCCAAACTTTATTCAGATTGCCTTAGTTTTTACTTAATGTCCATTTTCTGTTCCAAGATCCCAACCAGGATACCACATTATAATATATCATATCTCCTTAGGTTCTCTGGGTTGTGAAAATTGCTCAGATTTTTCCTTGTTTTGAAGACCTTCACAGTTTTAAGGAGTACTCATCAGATATTTTGCAGAATGTCCCTCAGTTCGGATTTGACTGATGTTTTTCTCATGATTAGACTGAATGTACAGGTTTTTAGGAGGGAGATCACAGGGAGGCAGGGCCATTCTCATCACATCACACCAAGAGTACGTATTGTCAACGTGACTTATCCCTGTTGATCTTAACCGTGATCACCTGGCAGAGGGGTAGTTTTGTGAGGCAGAAAGCCAGAAATGACCCAGAGAGTTAATCAGATGAAGCCACAGGGTCCAAGAGTGACTCAGGAAATGTCCAGGGTCCCCCTGGATAAGAAACATCAGAAGCACAGCCACAGCACAGCCCCTGTCCCCATTTCCCCAATCAGAACAAGCCTAGAGAGCTGACAGCTGTCCATCAAGGCCCTCTCTGCCCTGCCAAAACCACATACAAGCCGCCTCAGAACGAGCATCCGGGCCCGTCTCACCTCAGGCAGGCCCGCTCTGTGACT
Source organism: Smutsia gigantea (assembly GCA_032199065.1). Taxonomy (NCBI): domain Eukaryota; kingdom Metazoa; phylum Chordata; class Mammalia; order Pholidota; family Manidae; genus Smutsia; species Smutsia gigantea. Next base: position 203,243 of record JAVSCE010013127.1, read on the forward strand.
CTGCAGAGGGCAGTCAAACTTACTTTGCTTCCTTGACTTTGGTCTCTTGTCTCACTGTACCTGACTTCCCTGCGACAGCGAGCCGAGTCCTTTCCTTCCTAACAGTTTTGCCAGGTTTCTTTACTCTTAAGTTATTCTTTCCCCATCTTTTGCACATTGTACTGAAGGAGTTCATAACAAGTTTCCTCAAAATATGACACTTTGGCATGTGGACTGTTTTGAGCTGAAGGCGATCAAGACCTAGAAGACTCAGGAGAAGCTTTTACCTCCCCCTGAAAACCCCCAGAGAATTAGACAGGGGGTCTGGCCCAGAAAGAGATCTATAACCAAGAGATAACTTTTTTTTTAATCTGAATGACCTAGCTGTACAGCAGGGCAAATATTTAATTACCAGACATCCGCTCTCCTTGTTGTCCCGTGAATCACCCCCCTGCCCTTTGAAGCCACAGGCCCTTGTATCATTTTTTAGCTGAAGATAGCATATAGACCTCAATCACCCACTTTGTCCTTGGGCCTCTTATTCTTATGCAGTCCCTGTATATGCATAATCAAATTAGTTTTTCTGCTGTTATGTGTCATTTGTAAATCTGATTATTAGACCAGCCTAAGAACCTGGAAGGATAGAAGGAACATTTTTTTTCCTCCCTGACAATACTTTCAGAAGGAAGTTGCTATTCATAGCCCTTACTTATGGTATCTTCATAAATTGCTTAAAATTCTTCTGCAAAGGAAATTAGTATGTTATTCCACAGTTACTTATTTATTGAGTCATTTGGTGTGCATGTGTGTGTGTGTATCTTTTAGCACTTCCTTATTTTTTGACACAGTAAGATACTCCAGGCTCATTTTGTATATTTCTTTCCCCTAAAATAAGCCATTTGTTTTAGGAGTCCTTGTTCTTTTTATTGGAGAATATTTAGAAATCAAGATCTGGGTACTATGTGTGCTCATAGTTATTGGGGTGTCATTTCTCCTAGGCCTTCTTGGCTGAAAGAACAAGGAAATTTCTGTGTGTACACACACTGTGTATGTGTCTATGAATGCTGATAGCTCTATACATACTTCTATATGTACCATTAGGTTCAAAAATATATGTCAGTTATTTTACCAGCAAACCAGGTTTATTCAGGAATAGCAGATAATTGTAATCTGAGACATGTAAGTTACAGCAAAACCACAGGCATGTCCAGAGGACTGATTTTATGGAGTAAGGGGCTGAGTTGCAAGGGCTGTTCTGAGCAAAAAAGTGCACTGGAAGAAACTGGGAGTTCCACATATTGTGCTGTTTTATTGGCTGAGTGTGACAGCGTCTCCGTGGCTGGGCTTTGCAGGTTCTCCTACAGGCCTCCTGATGCTGTGTTAGTGAGGCTTCCCTTTATTCATCTTCACAGTATCCATCTATACGAAGCTAAACATGTGTTCATACTGATGAACACTAATCCATTTCCTATGGATCATTCAATCTCCCACCCACCCCGCGATGGGTTAGGTAGTTATTACCTTGGTTGGAGCTGTTCCAGCTATAGGTTCCGTAGCCAGCAAAGCATGATATACAGCAGCCAGTAGCTTCTCTAACAATGTATACTGGACCTCTGCTACTTTCCATAGTTGTGACCAGAATCCAATAAGTTGGCGTGTCCGTTCAAGCTGCTGCCAAAGACCCCATCCATAACTATCTTCAGTTACATGAACATCTAGATCACAGGCCGTTGGTGAGTCCATTACAGTTAAGGCCTGTACGGCCTTGACTGCCCACTTGGCGGTAGTAAAGGCAGCTGCATGTCTCATCCCAGTCCCACCTGATGCTCTTTTGTACCAACTGGTATAACAGCTTCAGAATTTGTGCCAAGTGCAGGATAAACACTCTCCAGTAGCCCAAAAGACCCAAAATCTCTTGTAATACTGCCACAGTGGTAGGGGTGGGGAAACCCTGGACCTTGTCTATGACTGCTTCAGGAATAACTTTAGTTTCACCTGACCAGACAACCCCTGAGAATTTCACAGAAAAACCAGGTCCCTGAACCTTGGTGCTGTTCACAGCCCACCCTTTCTCCTGTAGATGCTGCAGCCGTCTAGGAACTGCCCCTTCTAAATCTGAAAGAGAATCAGATGTGAGCATAGTATCATCAATGTAGTGATACAACCATACAATTTGAGGTTTCCTCCATGTGGCCAAGTCCTGGGCTACAAGTCCATGACAGATGGTGGGACTGTGGAGATACAGTGGAAGGACAGTGAATGTCCACTGCCAGCCTTCCCATGTGAAGGCAAACTGTTCCTGGCTTTCCTGTGTGATGTCAATAGAGAAGAAAGCATTTCAAGGTCTACTACATAATGATCCACTCCCAGCTCATGGCTGAGGGTGTCCAGAATGGCTGCTAAAGAGGGGACAGCAGCATGCAAAGGGGGTGTGACTTTATTCAATTTCCTGTAGTCCACAGTCATAAGCCAGGAGCCGTCTGGCTTTCTCACTGGCCACACTGAGGAATTAAAAGGACTATGAGTGGGCTTTATGATGCCCACCTTTTCCAACTCCTGTAGAGTTTCTCCAGTTTCCTTGTGCCCCCCCAGGCGATTTATACTGCTTAGTATTTGTCACCTGCTGAAGTACAGGCAGAGCTACAGGTGGGTGCTTAGCATGTCCCCCCAGAACTGCATTTTCCATATGTATCCGCAGTCTGAACTCACCTGCCATGGTCTGTAACCACAGGTCCTGCAGGATATTTACCCCCAAAATATATTCAGGGATGGGAGAAATGTACACAGTATACTCCTTTGGGCATAAACGCCCTATCCCCAATGAGATTTGGGCTTTCTTCACTCTAATTGCCTTACCCCTATAACCCTCTATCACAGCAGGGGTCCTGGGAAAATGCTCAGGGTTTCCATAAATCAGAGAACACTCAGCTCCTGTGTCCACCACCGCCAGGACACATTGTACATAACAGGCGACCAATGAATTGCTAATTCTACATGTGGCCTCAGGTCCCCACCATGTCCCCCACAGTGGGGACTTTGATCCCCCCTCAGTCGAACCACATGCCCAATCATCCTCCTGTGGGGTGAGGGCCCAGGCGAACCCTGAGTACTGTCTCCCATGAAGTTTTGCAGGACACAGACTGGGCATGAGGTCTTGACTCTGGTTTCCATGTCCTGGACCTCAGCGGCTGGAACTGCTGCTCTGGTTTTAATTGGTGCCACAGTTCTAACAATATTCTATTGGGCTGCCTACCGAGTTTTTCTTTCACTACCCCGGCCTTTATCAAATCAACCCACATCTGGGTCCTCGAGACCTTCACGGGGCCTTTTGCACCTCTCCTTTCAGTCGTGGCCCGTACTTCCCTCTGTGCCCTTATTGTTTCAACCTCCCCAGATCTCCTAAAGTACAAGTAGCCTCACTTACGGGTTGCCCTAGGTGGGGGGGGGGACGGGCAAGAGTAGTCACTAGGGACCCAAAGAGAGATGTGGGAGCTGCAGCACCAGGTTTCTCATTCCTATAGTGAGCACGTCCTCATCAGGGCCCTGGGGGTCCATATTATAGATATTTTTCATACCCAATTCCCGCAGTACCTGTTGGAGCTCTACATATGTTTTCCATCTAGTGGGTAAATATGGTAAATCACCCTGATTAGGCCAAACTACCCTGATGCCAGCTGTCAACCATTCCAGGCGTGTCTGATTTCCTGTGGTATGACAGGTATTTTGCAATCGCTGCCGGGAAGGATGAGTCGTCAGTGAAGCCATTCTACTCATCTCAGAACCCGACACAACAATGTTTGCCACCTGCATACCCCAGAGACCTAAAAGCCATGTAGGCAGAGATTTCAATGGCCTCTGCCGATACTGGACGCTCATGTCCACCAGCTCATCCTGGGTATAGGGACAGAGCATGGAGTGCTCCACAACCCAGAAAGGGGGTGGCTCCTCCCTATGGGGAGCCCGTGGTTGTTTCTTTTTTATTACTTAATTACCGCTGGGTGGGCCTTTAATGCAGGAGAGGCTGGTACCTCAGGCAGTGGCCTTGGCAGCAGATCAGTCCACGGCCCCGCCTCCTCCTTTTCTTCCCGGTGCTCCTCTCCCATCTCTGGGGCGGAAGGCACCACTCTTTCCTCCCCCTCCCCCAGGGCCTCTTGCCACGTGGCTTTTCCTGCTGCCTCCCTCAGGTTGTTGCTAAGGGATCTTTCAGGAGCGTGAGCTGCCTATTCAATACCTGTCTCTCCTCCTTAACGACATCCCATAAGTTATCACCCAGCTCCTCCAAGCGCTGCTAAAGTGCGTCTCTCTCCCGCCTAGGTCCCTCTCTCTCCTTGCTAACCTTTTTGATAATCCTCTCTTTCTCCTGTATGACATTTTCCACTATCTTGATGAAAAGATATCCTACAGTGCCAGCTGCTACATGGCCACTCAGGGATTCTAAGCAGCCTTCTATACCATGGAGGACTAATTCTGCAGCTATTGATGTCACCACCCTTCCCCAGTTCTGGGGAAGGCCCCACCCCTCGAGGAGGTACTTTACCCTAGACCAATTCCCCACTAGGGGCTCCGAAATTGGAAGCTCCTCCCATGGGGAGACAATAACAGATGAAGCTGCACCTTCTGCCGCTGCATCCACTGGGGCCTCCCACCATCCACAGGGCAGGTTCCGGGCATCTCCTCACCATCTCTAGGGGCAGATCTCCCCAAAGTCACACCTGTGTAGATAGATTTCAGGTTCAGAGGTCCTGCCAACTACTGCCAGATGTAACTCTGGGAAGAAGAAATCCCGGGGCAAAATATCTCTAAAACTGAAATCAGTCAAAGTGAGAAATAAACTTTAAAACCCGTTTATTGCTTACAAACTGCAGTCCGGGGCCATCTCTTTCCTGCTCTGGCAGAAGCAAGCAAGACCTTCCCCCAGCCTCTCTGGTTCAGATAAGCCCTCAGTTGCCCAGGTAATTAATTACTCACTGATATGGAGATGAACTACTGCTCTCCACCCCTGAGGAAGCCTATTGACATGCAGATGTACGAAAGCCAGGCGAGATATCCTGGAGATACTACGATTTTACACACAATGTTCAGACGTTTCAGAGGTGTTGACTGATAAATTGAGGGAAAACAGCATTTCCATCTAGGGTACAGTACTTATGCACAGGTCCTTTTGCCTTAGTCTTATAATACATACTAATTTCAAAAATTACTTAGGTCTGCACTTCTTCTCACTCTCTTCACTGAGGTTGTATCATACATCTGTAGTACAAATTGCAGGACAAAAATTCTTTCCTCACAGTCTGCATTCCAGTTTGGGAGCCCCTGACTTCCCAAATAATTTTTTAAACATTTTCATACATAGGGTTCCTTTTTGTGTTGTACAAATGCATAGTGTCAAGGATTCACCATTTTGGTATCACACAGAATAGTTTCACTACTCTAAAAGATCCCCTATGATTCAGGCAACTTCCCTCTCTAAATCCCTGGTAACCACTGTTTATTGTCTATAGTTTTGTCTTTTCCAGAATGTCATATAAATTGAATCATGCTCTATGTGGTCTTCTCAGACTGGCTTCTTTCACTTAGCAATGTGCTCTGAAGATTCACATGTTTTTGTGTGTCTTGAAAGCTCATTTCTGTTTATCACTGAATGTTACATTGTATTCCATCCAAAGTTTGTCCATTCACCAGTTGAAGGGCATCTTGGTTGCTTCCAGATTTTTGGCAGTTTTGAATAAAGTGGTAAGTTTTCGTGTGGGCATAAGCTTTGAAATCGATTGGGTATATACTGGGGGTGCAATTGCTAGATCTCACGGAAAGAGTATGTTTGGCTTTGTAAGAGACTGCCAAAATGTCTTCCGAATGGATGTACCTTTTTGCATTCCCAGAGCACTGAATGAGAGTCCCTTTTGGTCCTTATCTTTGCTTGCCATTGATTTGTCAGCTTTTTGGATTTTAGTCATTTTAATAGATGTGCAGTGGTATCCCCTTGTTCTAATTGGCACTCCCCTAGTGTGAAAGAATGTGGAGTGTCTTTTTGATGCTTATTTGCAGTCTGTGTAGTTTCTTTGGTTCTCTTCTGATCTTTTGTGTCCCCAGCACTCAATGATCTTCCTGCCCCAATTCTTGCCTTACTGCACACGTGTGGTTCTTTGTGCCACCTCTTACTTTCTCACAGCCTTCAGCAGGCCAGACCTATCTGACGAATGACACATTAGAACATTTTGAAAACATGTAATTATGAAAATATATACCTTCCCACACCTCCATCCAGGGACAGCCAACTCGACCAATTTGTCACAATTCTTTCCAGCCTTTTGTCTCCTGTATTATTATTTTTTCTTTACATATTGTTTCTTTATGTTGGACATTTATTTTTAACTTTTTCTATTCCTAAATCATGCTGAAACAAACTACATGGCATAAATCTTTTCAGCTGAGAATTAGAATCACCATGTAGAAACGTAACAGCCCTTTTAAGGTTCTCGGCTACAAACAACCAAGCCTTTTTTTTCTTTTTTTTCCACAAAATTGCTAACACTTTATTTCCACTGGTAGGGACTGCGAATCTTATCATTATACTCCCACCTGCACTGAGTAAGGTCAGGGATTTTCATCTTTGTCAGGCTGGCAGCCTTACATGGTATCTTGTGTTAATTAGATGTATTTAATTTACTAGCAAGTTTGAACATTCTCTATTATACTTGAAATAATAGTTTTTGTCAAGTACTCATTTGTGGTCTCAGTGACAATTCACTTGAGTCTGAGTCACAGCCTGCTTCTCTAGCTGTCTTGGAAAACGTATCCTTAATCAGGAAACAAGATCAGGGGAGGTTGTGGGGCACAGAGTCCAGTTAACCTCATAGTGAGGTCCACACTGCAGCTTCTCCATGTACTACTGTTTCTATATGAAATAATGGCTAACTCTCTGGGTCTGTTTCCTCATTTGAACAGGAGGCATCACTTATGCTTCACAGGGCTTTTGTAAGGATTACATGAGATGCTATATATGACAGGCCTTCCTCTTTTCAGGCTATTTGTCCAGGATTGCTTGAGGATTTAGCTGTTGTGTAAATCTGTCCATCACCATGAACCATGACTTTAATATTAATAGAAGGCATGTTGCATGTAGGAGATGGGGTTATCCTCAGTAAAGGGTATATAAGGAAATCTTGGTATAGGGCTCAGACAGTAGAATATATCTGGGTAGATATATTTGTTGAAATACAATTTTGAGGAATAGCAGTTTACAGACTATATATATAAAATGCTTCATCCTTCTGCCTCTGAAGAGGCCTAATAATTTATAGCTTGTTTACTGCTAGTCATCACAAAAGGAAGTGGATCTACCCATATTGGTTTGCTTCTTCCCAACAGACTCTAAGTGACCCAGCAGCTGAGGGCACATACAGAGTCATGAACACCCAAAGAAGAATAACAACACACTTGAGGGGAATTATGAGCTACAAAGTCAACATGAATGAAGCAGAACTGGCAGGAAAACTAGTTTACAACTTTAACAAAAAGTCATGAGACTTAAAAGGAGATTCCATTAGAGCAAAAGAATGACTTTAAATTTTTAAATTTTATAGATCAGTTGGAAAAATATTTCACATTTTAGAACAAAAGTACCAAGGGAATGAAAATAATAAAGGAGAAGATGTTAGAAACTAAAGTAGTTTTAGGAAATATAGCAAGCAAATCATTTAGTCCAATGAGGTAAAGATAAATAACTCAACAAAAGATAGTAATTAAGTAATAAAGGAAAATTTCTCTGTGATGAAGTTTTGAGTCAAAAACTGAATATGCACATGCAAAAAAATGAAACTGAACCCTTATCTTATACCATACACAAAAATCAATTCAAAATGGATTAAAGACTTAAACATAAGACTAAAAACTGTAAAACTCCTAGAAGAAAACATAGGAGTAAAGCTTCATGACACCGATCTTGGAAATGATTTCATGGCTATGATACCAAAAATACAAGTAACAAAAACAAAAATAAACAACTGGGGCCACACCCCATTTAAAGCTTCTGCACAGAAAAGGAAACAATGAATAGAGTGAAACAGCAACCTATAGAATGGGAGAAAATATTTGCAAGCCATATATTTGATCAGGTATTAATATTCAAAATACCCAGGGAGCTCCTGCAATTCAATAGTAAATCCATTAATAACCTAACTTAAAAATGGACAAAGGACCTGAACAGACATTTCTCCAAAAACATGCAAATAGTCAACTGGTACATGAAAAGGTGCTCCCCTCACTAATCACCAGGGAAGTGCAAATCAAAACCATAAGACAGCACCTCACACCTATCGGGATGGCTATTATCAAAAATACAAAAGGCAAATGTTGGTGAAGATGTGGAACCCTTACACACTGTCAGTGGGAATGCAGGATGGTGCTGCCACTATGGAAAACAATATGAGGGTTCCTCAAAAAATTAAAAATAGAACTACCATATGACCCAACAATCCACTTTTTGACTATTTATCCAAAAGAGTTGAAATCAGGATTTTAAGAGCTATTTGTACTCCCATGTTCACTAAAGTATTATTCACAATCTCCATGACACATGAATAAAGAAAATGTGATATATACACACAACGAAGTGTTACTCAATCTTGAAAATGAAGGAAACTTTACAATATGTGACAACATGGCTGAACCTTAAGGATATTATGCTGCCTAAAAAATAAAATCCTCTAGGTTGTCAAAAGATACACAAATAACAAACCAAACCAACACCACAAATGAAAGATATAACCCAAAAGAAATTACAATAACAGAATTCATTGGCAGAAATGCTACCAAAATTTAAAGAATAGGTAATTACACGTCTATGTAAACTGTTGAAGAGCAGAGAAAAAGTAGAAAATCTTTCACACTGTTTAAATAAAATTTATAAAACATAGAACAAAAATAATAAAAAGAACAAAATAAGAAAATAACCAGCTGAACTGACAAATATTGATGCAATGTCCTAAAATAAATATTAATAAAACATTCCATCAGACAATAGTTAAACAATTGACCAATTGCTGGTTTATTTTTTTTTAAATGCAAATATTGTTCAATACTGAGAATTCTCAATATAGTTTTCTGCAATTGTATTAATATAATTGATACATTAATATATAAAAATATGATCATCTGTAGATTCTGGAAAGATATTTCTTAAAAATTTGACATTTGTTTTTGATCAAACTATTAAAAAAATAAGAATAGATAGTTATTTATCTAAATCTCATGTGTGCATGTGTGTGTTGAGCATGTAATTTCAAATTTAAGGCCAGTGTAATGTTTAATGAGAAAACACAAAAATCCCTTCCATTAAAATTAGGGAAAAGGCAAGGATGTGAAACATTACCTCTAGTACTTAACATTGTTCCAGAATTACTAGCTGATGCCAAAAGCCAAAACAGGTAAGAGAGGACATAAATGGTCATTATTTTCAGGTAATATATTTATATTTTTGGAATATGCAAGAAAATTGGAGGAAGCAGGTATTATAAGCAAACAGAGGATGAAGCCAGCTGATTAAGTGCAAAATTAATCCACAAGTTAATTGACTTCATATATACAAGCTATAGTAAACAATTTAATGGCAGAAAGTATTATTTTTTAGCAAAAACAGTAAATAAAACTTAGAAATAAGCTTAAGAAGTATGCAACATCTATATGAAGACCCATTTAAAATAGTGCTGAGTGATGGCACAAGAAGGCATGAACAAATGGAAAGATGGACCCTCTACTTGGGTAAGAAGAATTAGCATCATGATACAATGATTGCCACTGTAGTAATTTATACATTTACCATAATTGCAACGAAACAGGGACCGTGGTCTTAGACAAGAGTAGGGTTGTTAGGCGGGAGAATAGATATGAGCAGTGTAGAAAGAGAACAGTAAAGCCCACTAGAAAGGACTGAGGTAACCAGTTAAAACTAGAATGCCAGAGAAGACTCAAGACTTAGAGTTAATCAGTTAAAGCTCAAAAGGTCAGGAGCAACTTGGCCTGGAATGTTTGAATAGTCCCTAGAAAGGAAAAGTGTCAGAGCACAGCCCATGTCATCACTGTGTCAATTAGATCATGCCATTAAGATTTACTCTAGCCTGCCAAAAGGCCCACCTATAAACAGCATAATAAAGACAGGAAGATTCCATCTTAAAGCTAAAATTGCATTTTAAAATCCAAGAACTTAAGAAGTAAGATTCTTAACATATTCTTTAGCAAACAGACAATAACTCAGCCCACTTGGGGGTCCGGGGAAGGTGGTCTTGCTTAATATGTTCCCAGACCAAGAAGCCAGTATCTCAGGGAGAAATCAGAGCAGTAAATTTCTTGTGTTAAGTTAATTTTAAATATTTGGGGACCACTTAAGAAGTCTACTCCCCCAGCCCTTTGTCACATTCCTGAAAAATTCTTAAAAAGGGGAACCACTAACCTTTCAGGGCACACCTCTCTCTGGGGTTGCCTGCACTTTGTAAGCCTGCAGCCTTAAACCTTTTCTCAACTTTTCAGGTTGCCTCTCCTCCCCGAGGTTGTCTGCACTTTTTCTCTCTTTAAGTAACTTTAAATAAAACTTTTACTCTGCTTCACTACTGTGTCTCTGCCCTTCAATTCTGTGTTGCTGAGGGGACAAGAACTGAGGAAAATACACAATGTCTCTCCCCCCACAGGGTGAGGGCCTCCAGAAAAAAAAACAAGCAAGATAATCTATCGTGGGATTTGCTTTGGCCTGCTGGGGACCCAGCTTATTGTTTTGACTTTATCCAGGTGCTGCTTTTTCTCCTTCAGCCCTAATCAAGTGATTTGCAACCTGGGCAATAATTGATTTAGCAAGCAAACCCAGAACAAAGTAGTAAAAACAGGAAGGATTCCACTTTGAAGATAAGATTGCATTTTAAAACCTGATTAGTTAAAAAGTAAGTTTCTTAACATACTCTTTAACGAATAGACAATAACTCAGCCCACCACGGGAGCAAAGCAGGCAGTCTTGAGTGATATGCTCCCAGACCAGGAAGCTGCTATCCTGGGAGGATATCAGAGCAGTTATTTCTTGTAAATAACCCAGAGGACTGATAAGAAACTTAATGTCTCTTCAAAAATAAACATTTTGGGACCATTTGTCAGGTCTGCATCCCTAACCCTTTGTCCCTCAACCACCTATAAAACCCCTAGACAATGCACCACACCAGGCTCTCTTGTCCACTCCTGGCGTGAACCAGGAGCTCTGTCCTCTCTCTTTCTCTCTAAATAAAAGCCTCTTCCTTGCTTTCCTACCTTGAGTGTTTGTGGAGTTCATTCTTCGACTCTGCGAGCAAGAACCCCGGCATCAGCAATAAGATACCAACAGAATATATTTGTGGGCACTAGCCAAGCTGATCATAATGTTTGTATTTAATAATAAACTATTTCTAGAAAAACTATAAGAGTGACAGAAGGAACAGGCTTTACCAGTATTTAAGCATATTTTAATATTTCATATAAAAGAGTATGATGCCTGCTCTTGAAAAGGAAGGTAAATGGAAAGAACAGAAAGTACCAAAACAGACCTAAATTCATATGACCAAGTTGGAATAAAAATTGATAGGAGATAGATTCATAAATGAACTGGGGAAACTTCATACCAAGTAAATTCATATGTTCCTTTCACATCGTCACCAAAATGAATTATAGATGCAACAAAGTTTCGAATCTAAAAACTAACCTAGATAAAATGGGGGGGGGGGGTTGATAAGGAGTAGGGAGTGCGTTTTTGGGTATGATTTGAAAATACAGTGGCGTGAGAATGGTGGGTGGGAGGGACTGTGGGAGGGGAAGGGGAGGTGGTGTGCGACGGGTGCGGCTCCAGCTCCGGAAGATGAAGAAGTTCTGGGCTGCACAACATCGTGAATGTGCTTAATGGCAGTGAACTGCGTCCTTAAAAACAGTCAAAATAGTGAGTTTCATGTCATGTATATTTTACCACAGTTAAAAAAACTACATCAACATAAGGTAAAGAGCTTGAAAAAATAAATAACAGGTAATTAAAAATCAATAGCAACCACCCATCACCATCAGGAGGATGCAGCGTGCAGGAAGGTAGGCACTTGGATACGTTGCTGGTGGAGCCCACTTTGACCATAACTGCTGAAATATACAAGGCATACACCCTTTGTCCAAAGATCACATTGCTAGAAATGTATCCCATTGATAGACTCACACAGGTGCAAATGCAAACTGTTGGAGGAATTCATTGCAGCATTGTTTGTAGCAGCTAAAGATTAGGGAAAAGTAATTCAATGAAGAGCATGCAGCTGCTCTAAAGAATGAGACAGGGGTATACAAAATAATATAAAGTGAAGTCCAAGATCTATTCTTAGGAGGGAGAAGTTAGGTGCAGGACAGAGCGTGACGCAGGCTGCCATTCCCTGAAAGAGCATGCAGAAGTGAAAGTGCTTGGTAAGAAACCTGTGACAGAAAGTGCACAGGAGAGGACATTAGGAGCACGGGGAAAGGATGGGTGGGTACATACTTCCCTTTTGTATTAGTTTCCTGTGGTACCATAACAAGTTACCATTAACTTCATGGCATAAAGCAACAGAAATTTATTCTTTCATAGTTCCAATGGCTAGGCCCTGAAACCTGCAAGCTGAAGTCAAGGTGTGGGCAGGGCCAGAGTCCATCTGAAGGCTCTACTGGAGCATTCTGTCTTGCCTCCTGCAATTTCTGGTGGCCCAGGTGATCCTTGGCTTGTGGCAGCAGAATCCAGGTGCTCCCATCTTCACCTGGCCTTCCTCCCTCTGTGACTCCCAGCGTCATCTCTTCTTATAAGGACACCTGTCCTTGGATTTGGGACTGACCCTAAATCCAGGACCACTTCATCTAGAAATTCGAAACTAATTAGATCTGCAAAGATCCTATTTCCGAATAAGATCATATTTTGAGGTTCTGGGTGGACATGAATGTTTGAGGGATGCTGTTCAACTCAGGACACCTGTGTATGCCTTTTTGGATCATTTGAGCTTTTCACTATGTGTATTTATCACTTGTTTGAAATAAATAAATTAGATAATGAAAAACTATAAAGAACACAAGTGTCCATTTATAAATGTGAATAATGATGGCATTTGTTTACATGTATGCATGTATTTATATTTTTATAAGGTATAATGAACATAGTTTTAGAATGGCACTCACCAGGTTACAAATGGTTATCTGGTGAAGGGGCCAGAGGTAAAAAGGAGAAGGGAAATGGGACCGTCCTCTGTAGATCTCCATAACAGGTCACAGTGTATCACACACATTTTATATTGGGATTTGGGGTAAAGACATTTTATGTAAGATTGTATTTTTAAATAAATGTATTTGAGGCCTAAGGTTTATAAAGACATACCCTGTAACTTAGAATAAACTCCCCTACTGAATTTAAAAATGACAATGAGAAGATTGACATTGTTTATCAGTAAAAAGTTGCTACTGAAATTATTTGAGAAGCAGGAACACAGAGGTGACTTTCTAACAGTACACACTAAGGACTGCAAGGCCCCATGTGACCCTCGCCCTGAGCTCCAGAGCTCTGAGAGCCTGCGGGAGATGCGAGGTCCGCCCGTGTGCAGGGGAGGATCTCACAGGGTCACCGGCTGAGTCTGAAAATTACACTGACAGAAAGAGATGAACCAGGAGAAAAGCCTACAAACATTATTGAATGTTTACATGTCCACAAAAAATGAAGACTCAAGGTGACGATAGCAAGAAGCTTTTACACCTTTTAGACAGAGAAACAATAGATTTGTGAAGAATTGATGAGACAAAAGGGGTTTGGAGCAGGGGAATAAATTGTGAAGGAGTAACTCAGAGATAGGGGTTAGTTTAACAAGGTTTGTATGTACAGATTTCTTGGGCCTCAATTCCCTGTGGTTGGTGATAAGACAGGTATGGGGAGGGTACCTTTCTCATGGGAGAATTATGACCTATTTCAGGGAAGAAGGTAGGAGGCGAGCTCAGACTGATCTTCTTGCTTCTGCCATTTTCCCAAATTCATTTAGTTTTAGATATTCAATATTTGGGGTTAGCATGTCCTGAACCCCATCACTGGTGGTGGTCTTGCATCTGTCCTGGGAGTGGGCATGCACGAAGCTGTGATGGCAGAATAACAAGGTGGCAGATGGACAGACAGGGGACACGTAGAAAGTGTTGAATCCCTCAGCTCCTCATGCAGCTGCTCTTTGAGGGGGAACATAACAGGTGAAAAGCCCCCAAACTATTACTATTGTCAATAAAAATCTCTTCCTGGCAACATAACTCTAAAATATACTCGAGGGTTTTTGTACAGAAAATCAGTCTTTTCTCCTCTCCACCCAGGTCTCCGGGGATTTACAGTCATTCCTGTTGCTCGTTAACATGAGGCAGGCGTGCCCTCACCCCGGGAGAGCACAGAGCAGGCTGGGTGGGCGCTCCTGGCCGCTTCACCAAGGTCACCCAGCCAGAACAGGGAGTCCTGTCCTACAAATCAGAGGTCACGCTTCTTGTTAAATACCTGTGAAGGAGCGGTGGACACAGCCTGTAAGTCTTTCTTCTGGATTTTGTTTATATAGAAGCCCCAGGAAGCTCAGCGCGACCTGTGCCCCAGGAGGTGGTTGTTCCTGCGCAGACTCTTGTTAGGGCGCCTTTTTTTAATATATGTAATTTATTTTATTATCATTAATCTACAATTACATGTCTAATATTATGGTTATTAAACTACCCCTTCATCAGGTCCCCCCCACCAACCCCATTACAGTCACTGTCCATCAGCGTAGTGAGATGCTATAGAATCACTACTTGTCTTCTCTGAGTTGTACTGCCCTCCCCGTGCCCCCCCAACATTACATCTGCTAATCGTAATGCCCCTTTTCCCCTTATCCCTCCCTTCCCACCCATTTTCCCCAGTCCCTTTCCCTTTGGTAACTATTAGTCCATTCTTGGGTTCTGTGAGTCTGCTGCTGTTTTGTTCCTTCAGTATTTTTTTTCTTTGTTCTTATACTCCACATATGAGTGAAATCATTTGATACTTGTCTTTTTCGGCTTGGCTTATTTCACTGAGCATAATACCCTCTAGCTCCATCCATGTTGTTGCAAATGGTAGGATTTGTTTTCTTCTTATGGCTGAATAATATTCCATTGTGTATATGTACCACATCTTCGTTATCCATTCATCTACTGATGGACACTTAGGTTGCTTCCATTTCTTGGCTATTGTAAATAGTGCTGCAATAAACATAGGGGTGCATCTGTCCTTTCAAATTGGGCTGCTGCATTCTTAGGGTAAATTCCTAGGAGTGGAATTCCTGGGTCAAATGGTATTTCTATTTTGAGTCTTTTGAGGAACCTCCATACTGCTTTCCACAATGGTTGAACTAATTTGCAGTCCCACCAGCAGTGTAGGAGGGTTGCCTTTTCTCCACATCCTCGCCAACATTTGTTGTTGTTTGTGTTTTGGATGTTGGCCATCCTCACTGGTGGGAGGTGATATCTCATTGTGGTTTTAATCTGCATTTCTCTGATGATTAGTGATGTGGAGCATCTTTTCATGTGCCTGTTGGCCATCTGAATTTCTTCTTTGGAGAAGTGTCTATTCATGTCCTCTGCCCATTTCTTAATAGGATTATTTGCTTTTTGTTTGTTAAGGTGCATGAGTTCTTTATATATTTTGGATGTCAATCCTTTACCAGATACGTTTTTTATGAATATATTCTCCCATACTGTAGGATGTCTTTTTGTTCTACTGATGGTGTCCTTTGCTGTACAGAAGCTTTTCAGCTTGATATAGTCCCACTTGTTCATTTTGCTTTTGTTTCCCTTGCCCGGGGAGGTATGTTCATGAAGAAGTCACTCATGTTTATGTCCAAGAGATTTTTGCCTATGTTTTTTTCTAAGAGTTTTATGGTTTCATGACTTACATTCAGGTCTTTGATCCACCTTGAGTTTACCTTTGTGTATGGGGCTAGACAGTAGTCCAGTTTCATTCTCTTACATGTAGCTGTCCAGTTTTTCCAACACCAGCTGCTGAAGAGGCTGTCATCTCCCCATTGTATATCCAAGGCTCCTTTATCAAATATTAATTGACTGTATATGTTTGGGTTAATGTTTGGATTTTCTATTCTGTTCCACTGGTCTGTGGGTCTGTTTTTGTGCCAATACCAAATTGTCTTGATTACTGTGGCTTTGTAGTAGAGCTTGAAGTCAGGCAGCGTAATTCCCCCTGTTTTATTCCTCCTTCTCAGGATTGCTTTGGCTATTCGGGGTCTTTTGTGGTCCCATATGAATTTTAGAATTATTTGTTCCAGTTCATTGAAGAAAGCTGTTGGTAGTTTGATAGGGATTGCATTGAATCTGTAGATTGCTTTAGGTAGTATAGCCATTTTGGCAATATTTATTCTTCCTAGCCAAGAGCATGGGATGCATTTCCATTTGTTAGTGTCCTCTTTAATTTCTCTTAGGAGTGTCTTGTAGTTTTCAGAGTACAGGTCTTTCACTTCCTTCATTAGGTTTATTCCTAGGTATTTTATTCTTTTTGATGCAATTGTGAATGGAATTGTTTTTCTGATTCCTCTTTCTGTTAGTTCATCATTAGTGGATAGGAAAGCAACTGATTTCTGTGTGTTAATTTTATATCCTGCAACTTTGCTGAATTCAGATATTAGTTCTAGTAGTTTTGGAATGGAATCTTTAGGGTTTTTTATGTACAGTATCATGTCATCTGCAAATAGTGACAATTTGACTTCTTCTTTACCAATCTGGATGCCTTGTATGTCTTTGTTTTGTCTGATTGCTGTGGCTAGGACCTCCAGTACTATGTTGAATAACAGTGGAGAGAGTGGGCATCCCTGTCTTGTTCCCGATCTTAGATGAAAAGCTTTCAGCGTCTCGCCATTAAGTATGATGTTAGCTGTGGGTTTGTCATATATAGCCTTTATGATGTTGAGGTACTTGCCGTCTATACCCATTTTGTTGAGTTTTAATCAGGAATGGATGCTGAATTTTGTCAAATGCTTTTTCAGCATCTATGGAGATGATCATGTGGTTTTTGTTCTTCTTTTTGTTGATGTGGTGGATGATGTTGATGGATTTTCGAATGTTGTACCATACTTGCATCCCTGGGATGAATCCCACTTGATCATGATGTATGATCCTCTTGAAGTATTTTTGAATTCAGTTTGCTAATATTTTGTTGAGTATTTTTGCATGTACGTTCATCAGGGATATTGGTCTGTAATTTTCTTTTTTGGTGAGGTCTTTGCCCGGTTTTGGTATTAGAGCTATGCTGGCTTCAAAGAATGAGTTTGGAAGTATTCCCTTCTCTTCTATTTTTTGGAAAACTTTAAGGAGAATTGCTGTTATTTCTTCTCTATATGTCTGGTAGAATTCAGAGGTGAATCCATCAGGCCCGGGGGTTTTGTTTTTGGGTAGTTTTTTGATTACCGATTCAATTTCGTTGCTGGTGATTGGTCTGTTTAGTTTTTCTGTTTCTTGCTTGGTCGGGCTTGGAAGGTTGTATTTTTCTAAGAAGTTGTCCATTTCTTCTATGTTTTCCAGCTTGTTAGCATATAGATTCTCATAATATTCTCTTATGATTCTTTGTATTTCTGTGGGGTCCGTCATGATTTTTCCTTTCTCATTTCTAATTGTGTTTATGTGTGTAGATTCTCTTTTTCTCTTAATGAGTCTGGCTAGGGGTTTATCTATTTTGTTTATTTTTTCAAAGAACCAGCTCTTGGTTTTATTGATTTTTTCTATTGTTTTATTCTTCTCAATTTTATTTATTTCTTCTCTAATCTTTATTATGTCCCTCCTTCTGGTGACTTTGGGCCTCATTTGTTCTTCTTTTTCCAATTTCAGTAATTGTGTCTTTAGACTATTCATTTGGGAATGTTCTTCCTTCTTTAAATAGGCCTGGATTGCAATATACTTTCCTCTTAGAACTGCCTTTGCTGCGTCCCACAGAAGTTGTGGCTTTGTGTTGTTGTTGTCATTAGTCTCCATATATTCTTTGATTTCTGTTTTGATTTGGTCATTAACCCATTGATTAATTAGGAGAGTACTGTTAAGTCTCCATGTATTTGTGAACCTTTTTGATTTCTTTCTAAAATTTCTTTCTGGTTTTATACCTTGGTGATCTGAGAAGTTGGTAGGTAGAATTTCAAAATTTTTGACTTTACTGAGGTTCTTTTTGTGGCCTAGTATGTGGTCTGTTCTGGAAATTGTTCCATGTGCACTTGAAAAGAATGTGTATCCTGTTGCTTTTGGGTGTAGAGTTCTGTAGATGTCTGTTAGGTCCATCTGTTCTAGTGTGTTGTTCAGTGCCTCTGTGTCTTTATTTATTTTCTGTCTGGTTGATCTGTCCTTTGGAGTGAGTGGTGTGTTGAAGTCACCTAAAATGAATGCATTGCTGTCTATTTCCTCCTTTAATTCTGTTAGTATTTGTTTCACATATGCTGGCGCTCCTGTGTTGGGTGCATATATATTTATAATGGTTATATCTTCTTGTTGGACTGACCCCTTTATCATTATTTAATGTCCTTCTTTATCTTTTGCTACTTTCTTCGTTTTGAAGTCTATTTTGTCTGATACAAGTACTGCAACACCTGCTTTTTTCTCTTTGTTGTTTGCATGAAATATCTTTTTCCATCCCTTCACTTTTAGTCTGTGTATATCTTTGGATTTGAGGTGAGTTTCTTGTAGGCAGCATATAGATGGGTCTTGCTTTTTTATCCATTCTGTTACTCTGTGTCTTTTGATTGGTGCATTCAGTCCATTTACATTTAGGGTGATTATTGATAGATATGTACTTATTGCCATTGCTGGCTTTAGATTCGTGGTTACCAAGGTTTCAAGGGTTGCTTCTTTACTATCTAACAATCTAACTTAACTTTTTTGTTAAGTAATTGTAAACACTGTCTGATGTTTCTTTATTTCTCTCCCTTCTTATTCCTCCTCCTTCATTCTTTATATACTAGGTGTTTTATTCTTTGCCGTTAGTTAGTATTTGGATGGTCTGCTTTCTTTGCTATGATTTTATTTTCTCTGGTGACTTCTGTTTAGCCTTAGGAGTGCTTCCATCTAGAGCAGTCCATTTAGGATATCCTGTAGTGGTGGTTTATGAGAGGCAAACTCTCTCAACTTTCGTTTGTCTGGAAATTGTTTATTCCCTCCATCATATTTAAATGATAATCGTGCTGGACACAATATTCTTGGTTCGAGGCCCTTCTGTTTCATAACGTTAAATATATCATGCCATTCTCTTCTGGCCTGTAAGGTTTCTGTTGAGAAGTCTGATGATAGTCTGATGGGTTTTCCTTTGTAGGTGATCTTTTTTCTCTCTCTAGCTGCCTTTAATACCCTGTCTTTATCTTTGATCTTTGCCATCTTAATTATTATGTGTCTTGGTGTTGTCTTCCTTGGGTCCCTTGTGTTGGGAGATCTGTGAGCTTCGGTGGACTGCGAGACTACTTCCTTCCCCAGCGAGGGAAAGTTTTCAGCAATTATTTCTTCAAAGACACTTTCTATCCCTTTTTCTCTCTCTTCTTCCTCTGGTACTCCTATAATGCGAATATTGTTCCGTTTGGATTGGTCACACAGTTCTCTTAATATTCTTTCATTCCTAGAAATCCTTTTATCTCTCTCTGCCTCAGCTGCTCTGTACTCCTGTTCTCTGTTTTCTATTCCATTAACAGTCTCTTGCATCTCATCCATTCTGCTGTTAAGCCCGTCGATCGCTTGTCTGATTTCTGTATTGTCTTTCCTCAGTTCCCTCACTTCCTCCCTCAGCTCTTGCACATTTCTCTGTAGGTCCATCAGCATGGTTATGACTTTTATTCTGAATTCTTTTTCAGGGAGGCTGTGCATTTCCATCCCTTCAGACTCCCTCTCTGGGGTTGTCTGGTTGATTTTGGTCTGAACCATATTCCTCTGTCTTTTCATGGCTGTATAATTGGTCACTGATAGTTGCCACATATGTCAGCTGGGCTCTTTAAGACTTTAAAAAGAGAAGAAAAAAAAAGAAAAAAAAGATAAGAAAGAAAGAAAAAAAGAAAAAAGAAAAGAAAAAACAAAAACAAAACAAAAAACAAAACAAAACAAAACAAACAAAAAAAATGCCCACCGGACGTAGATTCTGTGGGAATGCTCTAGGTGGCGCTGTTGCCCCACTATTCCACAGCTGTGACTGTGCCGCTCCGCAGGGCCCTTTATCGCTCTGGCAGGGCTGGGAACGAGTAGGAGGCTGTTGATCTCAGTGAGAAGTGTTAAGTATGGCTACGCTTCCTCAGTCGCCAGCTAAGGCGTCTGAAACTCCCCAGGACTCCCAGCCTGCTGGGCTGAGTGTGCTGGGGCGATCCGGCTCCTCCGCTGGGCTCCTGTCTCTTTAAGACCGCTGAAGAAAGCACGCACTTTTTTTTTTTTCCTTCCTGGGAGCCGGCTGCAAGCACCCTGGTGTGTTCCCCACTCAGATCCTGCCATTCTGTCTCTCCAATCTCCGCTGCACTGTGCAATGTGGGTCAGCGCTCCCCGCGCAGATCCCCGGGGCTGGCTACTTCGCGGGGTGTGCTTCCACTCCCTCCCGGCTCTGAATCCTCTCCTCCCGCCGGTGCGCTGGGGTGGGGGAGGGCTCGGGTCCCGCCGGGTCGCGGCTCCGTATCTTACCCGCCTCTTGGGGTGCCGAGTCCTCTCGGGTGTAGCTGCACGCTGTGCGCTTTCCTGTGTATTCTCGTCTCTCTTTTAGGAATAGATGTATTTTCTGTGTTTTCGTAGATAAATATAGTGTTGGGAGGAGATTTCTGCCGCCCTGCTCACCCCGCCATCTTCCCGGAAGTCTGAATTACACACTTTAAAAAGGTGAGGTTTGTAGTGTTTGAGTTTTATCTCATAAAAGATGTAATTTTTTAAAAGTATGAATGGAGAAGGAGGTGTGTTTGATTATAAAGGGGAACACAAGACAGATCTTTGTGGTGATGAAAGAGTTCTATATCATGATTGCAGTGGTGATTATGCAAATCTACACACATAACAAAATAGCACACAAGTATACATACTGATTGTAGCAATATTAATTTCCTGCTTTCAATAATGTACTATACCTACATAGTGTGTAACACTTGGGAGAAACTGAATGAAGGGTACATAAGACTCTAGCTATATTTGCAACTTCCTGTGAATCTGTAATTCTTTCAAATTTTAAAATTTATAAAATGTCTTTTGGATACCTTATTTTTCCAAGTGAGTACTAGGCCTCCTAAGAATAAGACTGGCATCATCTTAATACTTATACTGGCTTTTAGCTTCCTCCTGTGAAAAAATATTTTAGTAATAATACTTACCCCATAGTGTTGTAAGGATTAAATTATATAGTAGGCAAAATGCCTATATACCTCTTTCCTTCATTTCTTATTAAAAACTGCAAATTTAGCATGTTCTAACATGGCCATTGCTAAACCTGGAGCTGAGAGAAATTTGGCTCTTTCCAGCCTGTCAGAAATCAAACTGTTGTACATGGGTATGACTATGAATCCCCTGCCATCCGAACTGTAGGTAACCTAAGGTAGTATAGGATGATCTGAAGCCACTTTTAGGAGACTCAAGCCCTCTAATGTTTGAAAGGATTTCTTTTAAGTGAACAAGCCTAGTGCTGTAATCATCTATATAGGATAATTTGATGGAAGATGAGAGGAGGGCACCCAAAAAAACCTGGTATTTTGTAAGGCAGCAGTTCTCAAATGTTTTGATCTTGAGACCCCTTTCACAATCTTAATTATTTTGGACTTCAAAGAGCTGTATTTTATGTATATTATATCCATCAATATTTACCATATGAGAAATTCAAACAGACTTGTTTTAAGTATTAATTAATTTATTTAAAATAACAGTAATAATCTGATTACATGTTAACATAAATAACTAATATATTTTATGAAAAACAACTGTATTCCTAAAACAAAAATGTATGGAGATTCCACACAGAAAAGGAAATCATCAACAAATGAAAGCGCAACCCACTGTATGGGAGAATATATATGCAAATGATATATCTGATAAGGGGCTAATATACAAAATATATAAAGAGCTCAACACCAAAAAACAAATATCCAATTTAAAAATTGTCAGAAGACCTAAGTAAACATATTTCCAAAGAAGACATATGAATGGCCAAAAGACACATGAAAAGATGCTCCACATCGCTGATCACCAGGGAAATGCAAATGAAAGCCATAATGAGTTATCACCTCACACCAGTCAGAATGGCTACTATCCAAAAGAAAAGAAATAACAAGTGTTGGTAAGGATGTGGAGAAAAGGGAACCCTCCTACACTATTGGTGGGAATGTAAATTGGTCCAGCAACTGTGGAAAACAATATGGAAGTTCCTCAAAAAACTAAGAATAGAACTACCGTATGACAGCAATTCCACTTCTTGCAATTTACTGAAAGGATACAAAATCTCTAATCAAAAAGACATATTCACACCTATGTTCATTGCAGCATTATATACAATAGCCAAAATATGGAAGCAACCCAAATGCCCATCAATAGACAAATGGATAAAGACATTGGTACATATATACAATGGAATATTATTCAACCATAAAAAAGAATGAATATAGGAAGGACCTAGAGGGTATTATACTAAGTGTAATAAGCTAGACAAAGTAAGACAAATATCATATGACTTCATTTTTATGTGAAATCTAAAAAACAAAGCAGAAATAGACTCATAAACACAGAGAAGAGACTGGTGATTGCCATAGGGAAGGGAGGTGGAAGATGGGTAAAATAGGTGAAGGGGAAAATTAGTGACAGTGTTTGATGTCTTTATCTGGGTGATGGTTACATGATTGTATACACATGTCAAAATTCATTGAGCTGTACACTAAGCTATGCATAACTTAATGTACGTATCTCAATAAAAAATGTATTGAGAATCAGCATTATTTTACATTTTCACAAATCCTTTTCAAGTCTAGCTTAATAGAAAACAGCTGTATTGTCATATCTTCTTTATTTAATCTGTTGTGATATGTTTTTTTGGCTGAGGAATATAAAGAAATGCTGTCTTCACACACATATTTAGTTGGAAAAGGAAGGATCATAGTCCTTCAGATAATTGTAGTAATCTTTTGATGTAGTTGCCACACCAAAACTTGACACCTGGTAGTTTCTTAAATATTAGTTGTAACGTATAATCAGAAATCATGTGAAAGATCTTTTCATACTGTCATCCAGTAAAATCTTTGGTCTATCTTGCACTTTGAATAGATCTTTACCCATGAATGAATATTGTTTACCAATGTGTGATTTAGTAATACCATGTCATTTGGAAAATATTGTTTGAGAGTTATGCAAACCTTCCCAATGTTGATACATTTCATTGTTCAATATTAAAAAATATTAAAAATCTAATTGTCAAAAGCACCACAGATCTCACTGAAAAAGTAAATTTTGGAAAGCTATGAACCACACAGTGGTGGACACATGGTTTCCACAATTCTAATTTTTGTTTGAAAACTCAAGGATTTTTTAACAACAAATACTGTTGTTTTCCTTCAAGGGAGAGATTCATTTTAGTTCAATAGAAACTGGTCTGCCCCCACTAATCAACACCAACTTGTCTACCAAAATGAGTGAACTACCTTGTCTTACTCCAATACTAGACTATATGCTTAATGACAGCCAGGAACCTCTATCTTAAGCACCTAAAATAATGCCTCACACAGAATAGACATCATCAAATACTTGTTGAATGAATGAATGAATGAAAAAATTCATTAAATGCACATTCTGCCTCAGGTACTATGTTTGGTTGCTAGTAATGCAGAATAGATAAGATACAGATCATGCCTTCAGAGATCTCAGGGTATAGAACAGAAGACAAACATGAAACAAATCATTGCAATCTAGTGTGATATATAAGAGAAGCAAGGGCCAACTGTGAGAGCACAGGAGAATGAATGATTAACTTTGAGAATAGCGGAAGGATTCCAGGGAAAGCCTTGCTAAGTAGTCACATTTAAGCTGGGCTCTGAAGGACTGAGTAGGAATTCCCCAGTTTGAAGAGGGAGCAAATTACACAGAACAGCACATACAAACATACACACACAGGAGCACTGTATACTTAGGAAACTGGAGGTTCAATGTAGCTGGAGCAGGATGAGTATGGTAGAAAGTGAGACTGGAAAGCTAAATTGGGGTCAGGCTGTAAGAGGCCATTAATAACATACTAAGAAATTTGTGCATTATCATACAGATAATGAGCCATCAAAGCTTTTAAACAAAAGGATGAGAAAATATGATGTATGAAGTAGAAAATCATTCTGACAGTTCTAAGATTACTACAATAATGTTATGGTATATATTAAAACATAGTTATACGTTTGCTATCTCAATGGCAAGGAGAGATGTTTTGGCAAAAGAAAGAGGACAGTGACTAACTTGTAGTGTAGATGAGAAGGAAGGGAAGGAGAGGTTAAGGATAACATTCAGCAACTAGATGGATGATCTAGCTATTATCCAAGATAGAGAATATAAGGGGAAGAATTGGCTTGGTAATTGATAAATTTGAAATACAATCCAACACCCAGATGATGTGCAGTACAATGTTAGATTTAGGGGTCTGGAATTCAGGAAAAGGACAAGGGTTAGAGGAATCATAAACTCTTACAATCATTACTGTAAAGATGCTAGTTTAAGCTATGGGAATGGATTTAGTCATCCAGAGACTTACAGTGAGAAGACTAAGGAAAGAACTCAGGAACAACATTTCAGGCTTAAATAAAAGAGAAGTCTATGAAGGAGCCTGATACAGGAAGCTAAAAGGTGGAGAACCAGGAAAGGGCAGTGTCATTCAAGCAAGGGTAAGTGAGAGTTCAGTCCTGAGAATCTGAACACAAATTTTAAATAATCCTGATTTCTAGCTCTGAGAGACTAAACGCATTAGATTCCACTTTACACCATTGCTATGCTCTTGGCCCTTTATCTTACATTTCCTGTAATGACAGGTCTGAACAGACTTTGACCAGTCTAATGGACCAAATCTCACCTGAACCAAACCCATATACTTCTCAATTCCTGATTCATGGTTTCACTGATGCTGTTGTCAACCCACTTGACACTCACACATACACAATTTGGAAATGCAAGACATAACACCCTGGAGCCATCCATGTGTGATACTGGAGCCAGTAAATGAATGTTTCCCCCTTTCAGTCCTCAGATGGATAAGTCATATTTCATAATGCTCATCAGGAGGTCCCAGTATAGTTAAATTAGTTGTTCCAGCATTAGTTAACTTGATAATGCATCCTAATATTGCCTTTCCTTGTTTCCCATTTCATTCCTTTCCCTCTCTCCTACTCCCACATAAATGACCTGCTCACAAGCCTCTGTCCCTTTTAGAGGGAACCCAGATTAATATATTTATCTCCCATTGATGGTGCTTGACTATTTGGAAATGTTGGGGAAAAGATGCAGACTTTAGGTTATAAGAAACTTTACCTTCAAGAAAAAATTTGGCAGGAGTCAGATTCCCCAGACTGAAAGGGGAACTGGGCAGATGAAAGGGGAGCAAAGACAAGAGAGGAGTAAAAGAGGTGAGCTTCTCTAGATGAAAGAAAATCTTGTCTTATCCATAATATCAAAGCCTAGTCCAATATCTGGCACAAAGTAGGCTCTCAATATATGTTAGTTGAATGAATGTGTGACTGTAAAACACTAAACCTTTTTGTAATATCTAAATATCTCATTTATTTAATAGATTCACATTATCAGAAAAGTTAAATCCACTTTTCCTCCTACATACATTTATAGATATAGGCAATTTACTGTGATTTCATTGGTCCCAAAAATATTAACTAATTATTGCAAAAATTCAGCAAACCTAAGTTTCAGTGTTATAGGAGTACTGCATTAGGAATTTATGGAAAGTAGACATAGGAAACTCCATGTGAATTCTGCTGGGAATATATTTCATCCTAAAAGCCACATAAAGAGAACCTCTAGAAAATTATTTTGAGATACAACTGCTAAAAGCACAGATTCAACCTCGGGGTGGAAGATGGGTGTGCCAGGCAAAAGAAATAATGGAACCCAAGTCCTAATTATTTTCCAAGTACAGGGAAGACAACAGGAAAACATATTTGGAATAGTATCCATATGTTTGGGTATATATATTACCTACACAGTGTATAGTATCACCATTTGCACCCAGTTTTTGACTGGGATGAAACTCCAGTAACTAAGTTTCATTATAACTCACAGCTTGATGGATGCAATTCTACTTCTAAAGCATATTACACAATGGAATACCCAAGGGATTTCTAGGCTTGTGGTTTTACATACTATCAGTTAAAAAAAAAGGTCTCAATACATGTATCTCTTCACACTTACAAATTTATTAGCTTATATGTGTCTCATAATACCACCTAGTAGGTCCATGTGTTTTACAAGGCAGAATGAAGTGGTGGAAAGATCAGTAAAACTGGCGTTCTAGTCTTAGCTCTGGAACTAATCAACTTCATTGGCTTGGACAAATTACCATGTTTCTCTGGGCCTCGATTTTTTTAAAAGTCCTTACCACATCCTAGCTACTGTGATATGCTTTCAGTTTCCATGATTGTAAAATAATGATACTACCATCTACTTCAGAGGAATGTTGGAGAATTGAAAAAAGATGACATATTTTAAAAACTAGAGATCACACTGTAAGTGTAATTCGTTATTTTTATTTTAAAATTGGACTAATGTTACTATTAACCATGAAGATCTAATGAGAATATATGCAATTATCCAAAAAATCAAAATGGAACTAGAACAGAACAGTGGCTCTGGCATTGTGATGAATACAGACCCTTTGAGAGTATGATGAAAGATATGGACTTTTTTCCTGGAAAAATGTATATATACAAACTTCAGTACAATCTCAAGTTCCCAGATATTATGCAGTCCAATTTAAGAACTCTTCAACAAGATAATCCTTAAAGTCTCTTGTAGCGCTCATAGCCTTGAGTGTATGTTTTTGCCCCTTTTACGTAAGTAAATAAAGTATCCACTCAATATATCAGATTGATTTAATCAAGAAATCCTCTTCCTAATCCAAATACATAGAAATATTGGGCAAAATGCAACAAGTGTGTGTGTGGGTGGGTGTGTGTGTGTAAAATACACACAGACCTGGAAAGCAAGAAAAAGAAGCTCCCAAGTGGCAGAAATGAAGAGAAATTTCAAAGCCAGAGCAGAAATCAATAGCTGAGGCAAAACAGCCAGCGGAGGGGTATGAGAACTAGATACAACTGATCCTCATTATTTGTTCATTCATTTATCTGTGAATTTCCCTACTCACTAAAATTTATTTGTAATCCCAAAATCAATACACATGGCTTTTTTTGTGGTCATTTATGTACATACAAAGAACTGTAAAAAAGTTTGAGTCACTGATATACACATTCCCAGAAGAACTCAACAAATGAAACACTGTTTTCATTTTCAGCTCTTATACCATAAACAGGTATCTTTTTCATGGTCTATTTACTTCCATGTTTTTCCCATTTTTTTCTGCTTTTGTTGGCAATTTAGCTGATTAATATTTAGCCTAAGCATAGTATTGAAGTACTGTCTCACATTCCTAGAAAAAGATGGTTGTGATATGCCTTACATAGGAAAATCATATATTAGATGTGCTTCTATGAGATACAAGTTATAATTGCTATTCACCATGAGTTAAATGTTAATGAATCAACAATATATATAAAAATAACTTGTCTTCAGGACTTCTGGGAAGATGGCGACGTGAGCAGGGCGGTGGAAATCTCCTCTAAAAACCACATATATTTACAAAAATACAACAAATACAATTATTCCTAAAAGAGACCAGAAGATACAGGACAACACCCAGGCTACAGTTACACCTGCGGGGACTCAGTGCCTCACAAAGCCAGTAAGATACAAAGCTACTACCCGGCGGCACCCGAACACTCCCCCACCCCAGCGCACCAGCGGGAAGAAAAGATTCAGAGCGGGGAGGGAGTGGAAGCACGGGCCCGCCAAAGAACCAGCACTGGTGATCTGCACCAGGAGCACTGACACATATCGCGCGGTGTATCAGAGATAAGAGAAGCAGAGGTGCGGGATGTGAGGCGGCAGGTCCCGTCAGCCGGCTCCCTGGGACAAAAGAAAAGCGCGCGCTTTTTTAAAAGTCTTAAAGACACAAGGGCCCAACAATGGAATGAAATCGTCCCAGCACGCTCAGCGCAGCAGGCTGGGAGTCCTGGGAATTTCAGACCCCTTGGCCGGGGACAAGGAAAAGCAGCCACGTCGAGGCTTTCCACAGAGATCAGCAGCCTCCCATTCGTTCCCTCCCTGGCCAAAGCCAAAAAGGACAGGGTGGAGCCGCCGCGGCTGCAGAATACTGGAGCACCAGCACCACCTACACCATCCTCACAGAATCTACTCGCAGTGGGCGTGTTTTTTTTTTAAGTCTTAAAGAGCCCAGCTGACACACATGGCACCTACCAACAAACACTTCTATCAATAAAAAAGAGAGAGGAATATGGTACAAACAAAGCTCAGCCAGACAACTCCAGAGAGGGAGCCTGACGGGATGGACATGCACAATTTTCCTGAAAAAGAATTCAGAATAAAAGCCATAACCACACTGATGGACCTACAGAGAAATATGCAAGAGCTAAGAGAGGAAGTGAGGAAGTGAGGAAAGACAATGCAGAAATAAGACAAGGGATCGACGGGCTTAGCAGCAGACTGGATGACATGCAAAAGACCGTTAATGCAATAGAAATCAGAGAACAGGAATACAGAGAAGCTGAGGCAGAGAGAGATAAAAGGATCCCTAGGAATGAAAGAATATTAAGAGAACTGTGTGACCAATGCAAAAGGAAGAACATTCGCATTATAGGAGTACCAGAGGAAAAAGAGAGAGAAAATGGGATAGAAAGTGTCTTTGAAGAAATAATTGCTGAAAACTGCCACAAGCTGGGGAAGGAAATACTCTCTAAGACCATGGAAGCCCACAGATCTCCCAACACAAGGAACCCAAGGAAGACAACAACAAGACACATAATAATTAAACTGGCAAAGATCAAACACAAGGACAGAATATAAAACGCAGCTAGAGAGAGAAAAAAGATCACCTACAAAGGAAAACCCATCAGACTACCACCAGACTTCTCAACAGGAACCACACAGGCCAGAAGAGAATGGCATGATATATTTAACGTAATGGAACAGAAGGGCCTCGAACCAAGAATATTTTATCCAGCATGATTATCATTTAAATTTGAGGGAGGGATTAAACAATTCCCAGACAAGTGAAAGCTGAGGGAATTTGTCTCCCATAAACCACCTCTACAGGATATCTTAAACGGACTGCTCTAGACGGAAGCACTCCAAAGGCTAAAAACATGTCACCAGAGATAGCAAAGAAAGCAGACCATCCAAATACGAACTAAAGGCAAAGAATAAAACACCTAGTATATAAAGAATGGAGGAGGAAGAATAAGAAGGAAGAGAAAAAAAGAATCGTCAGACTGTGTTTACAATAACTTAACAAGAAAGTTAAGTTAGACTATTAGATAGTAAAGAAGCTACACTTGAACCTTTGGTAACCACAAATCTACAGCCAGCAATGGCAATAAGTACAGATCTATCGATAAGCACCCTAATGTAAATGGACTGAATGCCCCAATCAAAAGACACAGAGTAACAGGATGGATAAAAAAGCAAGACCCATCTATATGCTGCTTACAATAGACTCACCACAAACCCAAAGATATACACAGACTAAAAGTGAAGGGATGGAAAAAGATATTTCATGCAAACAACAAGGAGAAAAAAGCAGGTGTTGCAGTACTTGTATCACACAAAATAGACGTCAAAACGAAGAAAGTAGCAAGAGATAAGAAGGACACTACATAATGATAAAGGGGTCAGTCCAACAAGAGAAGATAACCATTTTAAATACATATGCACCCAACACAGGGGTGCAGATATATGTGAAACAAATACTAACAGAATTAAAGGAGGAAATAGACAGCAATGCAGTCATTTTAGGAGACTTCAACAAACGACTCACTCCAAAGGACAGATGAACCAGACAGAGAATAAGTAGACACAGAGGCACTGAACAACACACTAGAACAGATGGACCTAAAAGACACCTACAGAACTCTGCACTCAAAAGCAGCAGGATACACATTCTTCTCAAGTGCACACGGAACATTTCCCAGAATAGACCACATACTAGGCCACAAAAAGAACCTCAGTAAATACAAAAATACTGAAATCCTACCAAGAAACTTCTCAGATCACAAAGGTATAAAACTAGAAATAAATTTTAGAAAGAAACCAAAAAGACCCACAAATACATGGAGACTTAACAACATTCTCCTAAATAATCAATGTATCAATGACCAAATTTAAACAGAGATCAAAGGATATATGGAGACTAATGACAACAAAAACATAAAGCCACACTTCCGTGGGACGTAGCAAAGGCAGTTCTAAGAGGAAAGTATATTGCAATCCAGGCCTATTTAAAGAAGGAAGAACAACCCGAAATGAATAGTCTAAAGACACAATTATTGAAATTGGAAAAAGAAGAACAAATGAGGCCCAAAGTCACCAGAAGGAGGGACATAATAAAGATCAGAGAAGAAATAAATAAAATTGAGAAGAATAAAATGATAGAAAAAAATCAATGAAACCAAGAGTTCATTCTTTGAAAAAATAAACAAAATAGATAAACCCCTAGCCAGACTTATTAAGAGAAAAAGAGAATCTATACCCATAAACAAAATCAGAAATGAGAAAGGAAAAATAACGATGGACCCCACAGAAATAAAAAGAAATATAAGAGAATGCTATGAGAATCTATATTCTAACAAGCTGGAAAACCTAGAAGAAATGGACAACTTCTTAGAAAAAAACAACCTTCCAAGAGTGACCAAGCAAAAAACAAAAAAACTAAACAGACCAATCACCAGCAACGAAATTGAATTGGTAATCAAAAAACTACCCAAGAACAAAACCCCTGGGCCAGGCGGATTCACCTCTAAATTCTACCACACATATAGAGAAGAGACAACACCCATTCTACTTAAAGTTTTCCAAAAAATAGAAAAGGAGGGAATACTTCCAAACTCATTCTATGAAGCCAGCATCACTGTAATACCAAAACCGAGCAAAGACCTCACCAAAAAAGAAAATTACAAATCAATATCCCTGATAAATGTAGATGCAAAAATACTCAACAAAATATTAGCAAACCGAATTCAAAAATACATGAAGAGGATCATACACCATGATAAGTGGGATTCATCTCAGGGATGCATGGATGGTACAACATTCGAAAATCCATCAACATCATCCACCACATCAATAAAAGAGGAATACAAACCACATGATCATCTCCATAGATGCTGAAAAAGCATTTGACAATA
Source organism: Smutsia gigantea (assembly GCA_032199065.1). Taxonomy (NCBI): domain Eukaryota; kingdom Metazoa; phylum Chordata; class Mammalia; order Pholidota; family Manidae; genus Smutsia; species Smutsia gigantea. The sequence continues at coordinate 234,685 of JAVSCE010013127.1, forward strand.
TTCAGCATGCATTCATGATAAAAATTCTCAACAAAATGGGTATAGAGGGCAAGTACCTCAACATCATAAAGGCTGTATCTGACAAACCCAAAGCTAACATCATACTTAACAGCGAGAAGCTGAAGGCTTTTCATCTAAGATCGGAAACAAGACAGGGATGCCCACTCTCTCCACTGTTATTCAACATAGTACTGGAGGTCCTAGCCAAGGCAAACAGACTAAACAAAGAAATACAAGGCATACCGATTGGTAAAGAAGTCAAATTGTCACTATTTGCAGATGACATGATATTATACATAAAAAACACTAAAGACTCCACTCCAAAACTACTAGAACTAATATCTGAATTCAGCAAAGTTGCAGGATACAAAATTAACACACAGAAATCTGTTGCTTTCCTATACACTAACGATGAGCTAATAGAAAGAGAAATCATGAAAACAATTCCATTCACAATTGCATCAAAAAGAATAAAATACCTAGGTATAAATCTAACGAAGGAAGTGAAAGACCTATACCCAGAAAACTACAAGACACTCCTAAGAGAAATTAAAGAGGACACTAACAAACAGAAATTCATCCCATGCTCTCTTGGCTAGGAAGAATATTGTCAAAATGGCTATACTACCTAAAGCAATCTACAGATTCAACGCAATCCCTATCAAAATACCAACAGCTTTCTTCAGTGAACTGGAACAAAGAATTCTAAAATTCATATGGAACCACGAAAGACCCCGAATAGCCAAAGCAATCCTGAGAAGGAGGAATAAATCAGGGGGAATTATGCTCCCTGACTTCAATCTCTACTACAAAGCCACAGTACTCAAGACAATTTGGTATTGGCACAAATACAGACCCACAGACCAGGGGAACAGAATAGAAAATCCAAACATTATCCCAAACATATACAGTCAATTAATATATGATAAAGGAGCCTTGGATATGCAGTGGGGAGATGACAGCCTCTTCAGCAGCTGGTGTTGGAAAAACTGGACAGCTACATGTAAGAGAATGAAACTGGACTATGGTCTAACCCCTCACACAAAAGTAAACACCAAATGGATCAAAGACCTGAATGTAAGTCATGAAACCATAAAACTCTTATGAAAAAACAGGCAAAAATCTCTTGGACATAAACATGAGTGACTTCTTCATGAACATATCTCCCTGAGCAAGGGAAACAAAAGCAAAAATGCACAAGTGGGACTATATCAAGCTGAAAAGCTTCTGTACAGCAAAAGACACCTTCAGTAGAACAAAAAGATATCCTACAATATGGGAGAATATATTCACAAATGACATATCCAATAAGGGGTTGACATCCTAAATATATAAAGAACTCACGCACCTCAACAAACAAACAGCAAATAATCCAATTAAGAAATGAGCAGAGGACATGAATAGACACTTCTCCAAGGAAGAAATTCAGATGGCCAACAGGCACATGAAAAGATGTTCCACATCGCTAATAATCGGAGAAATGCAAAGTAAAACCACAATGAGATATCACCTCACACCAGTAAGGATGGCCAACATCCAAAACACAACAACAAATGTTGGTGAGGATGTGGAGAAAAGGGAACCCTCCTATACTGCAGGTGGGAATGTAAATTAGTTCAACCATTGTGGAAAGCAGTATGGAGGCTCCTCAAAAAACTCAAAATAGAAATACCATTTGACCCAGGAATTCCACTCCTAGGAATTTACCCTAAGAATGCAGCAGCCCAGTTTCAAAAAGACAGATGCACCCCTATGTTTAGCGCAGCACTATTTACAATAGCCAAGAAATGGAAGCAACCTATGTGTCCATCAGTAGATCAATAGATAAAGAAGATGTGGTACATATACACAATGGAATATTATTCAGCCATAGGAAGAAAACAAATCCTACCACTTGCAACAACATGGATGGAGCTAGAGGGTATTATGCTCAGTGAAATAAGCCAAGCAGAAAAAGAGAAGTATCAAATGATTTCACTCATATGTGGAGCATAAGATCAAAGAAAAAAACTGAAAGAAAAAAACAGCAGCAAACCCACAGAACCCAAGAATGGACTAATAGTTCCCAAAGGGAAAGGGACAGGGGAGGATTGTTGGGAAGGGACGGACAAGGAGGAAAGAGGGGCATTACGATTAGCAGAAGTAATGTTCGGGGGGTATGGGGAGGGCTGTACAACTCAGAGAAGACAAGTAGTGATTCTATAGCATCCCAGTACGCTGATGGACAGTGACTGTAATGGGGTTGGTGGGGGGGACCTGATGAAGTGGGTAGTTTAATACCCATAATATTGCTCATGTAATTGTAGATTTATAATACCATAGTAAATTTTTAGAAAATAATAACCTGTCTTTAAAAGGAAACACACAAAAAACAGGATTATATATTTATCAACTGATGAAAATGTTATTACAAGAGGCTTAATGGAACCAAATCTGTATTTTCTCCAACAGTAATGGTTCAGTATTACAATGCTGGTGGACAGTGACTGCACTGGATGGGGTGAGGGCTTGATAGTATGGGTGAATGTTACACATCTGTGTTGTATATTTGAATCCATTATAAGATTGTACACCAATATTTTAATAAAAAATTAATGGTTCAGTGTTTAGTAATTCAATGTCTCCAATGAGTTTATAAGACATAACTACCAAAAGTAAAAAATATTGACTGTATGTGAGAGTTAGGATTTCATCAACAAGCAGGGGAATACTCTGTATGAGCTGGGAGCTGGAATGAGGTTCCTGCATGAAGCCCCCTGGCCTAGGATGTTGCAGAGAACATAGTAGACAGTCTTACATGGATATAAAATAAACAGTTACCCAGAACCACAAGCTTGTGCTTATTTGAGTTCAAATATGTACTGCCCACATAGGTTACAAGTAATTAACTTTAAAACTGACCCTCAACCATCACTAGAAAACTCCAAGAAGAAGTAAAATAAAAATTGCCCCATAAGACTGCCTCTACAACCCAGGGCACATGAGAGAATCCCAGAGTAACAACTCTCACCCAGCAGAACTTCACTGTCAATAATTACAAACCATACTAGGAAACTAACAAGTCCAGACACCAGTCAAAGTAAATGAGAGGACTCCCTTCCTTGAGAACAAGGATTACAGTGCAACCCAAAAGGTATTTTTAAAATAGGTAAATTTTAAATATTCAGAGAGATAAAAGATAAAAGGAAAAAATAGAATCCATATGCCAATAACAGATCATCTCAAAAGGAACAGTAATCAGAATGATGGCCATTTTCTAACCAGCAATAACTACTGCTACAAGAAGTAGAATATTAGTTTTAACATGCTGAGGGAAAATAACAATCAACCTACTAGTCATGAATTGAAAAACAGATCTGAGGATATCACCAGAGTACAGATCAGATAAATAAACAACTGCAAATATAAAAGGAAAATAAATAGACACTGGACAAAAAGGCCCGAATGGCAATACCAATAAAGGGAATAAAGACATGGTAAAATAGCAGGCTTGGAAACTCCACATTCTTACTCCCCTACAGAAACATTAAAAAAATAAAGCTATCGGAACCAACTTTGTAAGAGCTCTGGAAAACAGTCAAAGTTTACTACAACCAACTAAGGCCCAGAGAAGAAAAATCCATGTTCCAAATGGCAGACAAGTTTTGTGGTATTTCACTAGTCCTTGTCTCCCCATTGTGGCAGCAGTCTTCGTCTTAAGCAGTTTGCAGCCCAGTTCCCAATTTCCTACCTCAAACCATAGGAAACAGAGCCACACTTCATTTGCAAATTACTGTGTACATCTGTTCTAACCTGTCTGGAAGATACCTAAAAGGATGATCCAAGATGACTATCTCAGTTTTCCGTAACTCAGAAGTCAGCAGAGGAAATGCTTAGGAATTGCTCCTAAAAGACACAAGGTGACTATAAACCTACTATATTAGTTTGCTAAGGGCCGCCATAATGAAATAGCTTAAACTAAGTGACTTAAACAACAGAAATTTATTTTATTTCTTCATAATTATGGACATTAGAAATCTGGGATTAAGCTGTCACCAGGGTATTTCTTCTAAAGCCTCTCTCCTTGGCTTCTAAATGACCATCTTCCTCCTGAGTCTTCACATAGTCTTCCCTCTGTGTGTTTCTGTATCCTGATCTTCTGTTCTTATAGGACACCAGCCATACTGGATTTTGGCACACCTTTATGACCAGTTAACCTTAATTACCAGTTTGAAGGCCCTGTCTCCAAATACAGTCTCATCATGGAATACCATTCAAAACATATGAATTTAATTTTAAGGGACATAGTTCCTCCCATAACACCCACAGACATTTGGGCCAAGACATAATAGGTTGAGAAATAAATAAACCATAAATCACAAAGAAACAGGAAAACAAGGGTTGTACAAAGGAGCAAAACAATTAGCAGAAATCATACAACAGACATTGGATATAGTAGAAAAATACTTTACATTTTTTTTTTAAATACGCTCAAAAAGCTAAGGGAAAACATGGGAGAAGGACTAAACAGAGTAAGGAAAAAACATATGAATAAAATGAGAGTATCAAAAAAGACATAGAAATTGCCAAATTAAATAAGAAATGATATTACATATTAATACAAGTGTTAATTCCACAAGAAGATATAAAAATTGTTAACATATATGCAGGAATATCAGAGCCCTAAAATACATGAACAAAAATTGACAGGATTGAAGGGAGAAATAGATAGTTCTGCAATAATATTTTCAATAATGAATAGAACAACCAGACACAAGATCAGTAAGCAATCAGAATATTTCAAAAACACTATAAATCAGTTGTTTATAATTGGACATCAGTGATATAAAAAGAACACTACACACAACAGCAGAATACAGATTTTTTTGAGAAACACATTGAACATTCTCTGGATAGACAATGGGTTAGGCCACAAAACATATTTCAATAAATTTGAAAATGTAGAAATCATACAAGTATGTTTGCTGATCAAAATGAAATGAAACTAGAGATTAAAATAACAGGAAAAATAGAAAAACCACCAATAGGTAGAATTCACAAAAAACACTCTTAAACCAGTGAGTCAAATAAGCAGTCAAAAGGTAAATTAGAAAATACATTGAGACAAATAAAAACAAAACACAACACACTGAAACTCATAGCATGCACTGAAAGCAGTGCTAAGAGGGAAATTTATCACTCTAAATCAATACATTAGAAAAGAATAAAACAATAACTTAATTTTACACCTTAAGGATCCAGAAAAAGAAAACTAAATCCAAATATAGCTAAATGAAGAAAACAAAGAATAGGAAAACAATGTAGAAAACTAGCAACACCAAAAGTTGATTCTTCAAAAAGATCAAGAAAATTGACTAAACTACAGCTAGAATGAATGAGAAAAAATAGAGAAGACTCAAATTATTAAAGTCAAAATGAAAATAGGAACATTAATAGCAAATTTCCAAAAATGAAAAGAATCATAAAAGAACACTATAAACTGCACTCACTGTGCTGGCCTCAGACCAGCCAGAGTGAGGCCCCACCTATGACAGTTACAGACACAAAGCACAGAGGCTTACACCTGTGTGCTCAGCCCACTGGCTCTGACACTGGAGAAAGGGACTGCAGCTGAGAAGAAGAAAGCAAACCTCTTTCCTCACACCAGGCACCAGCGCCGCACCCCTGCAAACACCAACCTCTTTCCAGGGGCGGAGCAGCTCCAGAGACTAGAGATTCTGAGCACTAGAGGGCGCCACATAGAAATATGAAATGTCAAAGAAACCTGGTTCAGACAAAATCTCACAAACATCAGAAAAAGGACCAATTGAACTGAACTCACCAATACTCCTGAAAGAGAGTTCAAAATAAACATAATAAACATGCTCATGGAGGTAGAGAAACATATTCAAGAACTCGGGAATGAATTTAGGATGGAGATTCAATGATTAAGAAATTCCATATCTCAAATGAAATGCATAATGGAGAAATTTAAAAGCAGATTCAATGTAATAGAAGAAATGGTAAATGGAATAGAAAGTATAGAAGAGGAATACAAAGAAGCTGAGGCACAGAGAGAAAAAAGGATGTCTAAGAATGAAAGAATATTGACAGAAAAGTGTGACCAATCCAAACAGAACAATATTCACATTACAGGGGTATACCGGAGGAAGAGAGAGAAAAAGGGATAGAAAGTGTCTTTGAGGAGGTAATTGGTGCAAACATCCCCAATTTGAGGAAGGAGACAGTCCTTCAGGACATAGAGGTGCACAGATCTCCCAACACAAGGGAACCAAGGAAGACAACACAAAGACATAAAATAATTAAAATGGAAAAGATCAAGGATAAAGGCAGACTATTAAAAGCAGTTAGAGAGAGAAAAAAGATTACATACAAAGGAAAACCCATCAGGCTATCATCTGATTTCTCAACAGAAACTTTAAAGGCCAGAAGGGAGTGCAATGATATATTTAATGGAATGAAACAGAAGGGCCTTAAAACAAGAATACTCTACCAGGAAAGGTTATCATTTAAATTTGAAGGAGCTATTAAACAATTTTAAGATAAGCAAAAGCTGAGAGAATTTACCTCCCACAATCCACATCTACAGTGCATTTTGGATGGACTGCTATAGACAGAAGTATTCATAAGCCTAAATAACTGTCACAACGGGGAAATAAAACCACAGCAAAGTAGAATGATTAATTACTAAGCAGAGGGAAAATCAAATATACTAACCCCAAAGTCACTAAGGGGATAGACAAAGAGTACAGAATTTGACACCTAATATATAAAGAAGGGAGCAGGAAGGAAAAGCAGAGAAAAAAAAAAAAAACTTTAGATTGTGTTTGTAATAGCATAATAAGTGAGTTAAATTAGACTGTGGGATAGTAAGGGAATTACCCTTGAACCTTTCGTAACCACGAATCTAAAGCCTGCAGTGGCAATAAGTACATACCTATCGATAATTACCCTAAATGTAAATGGCCTGAATCCAACAATCAAAAGACATAGAGTCACTGAATGGTTAAAAAAAACAAGACCTGGACTTCCAAGATGGCGGCATGAGAGGTGAGACAGAGAGCTCCGCCCAAAATCACAAACAGTACAAAAATATAGTGAATAAATACAACTAACCTGCAAGAGTTCTGGGAAGACAGGGGCGTGAGCAGGGTGGCAGAAATCTCCTCCCAAAACCATATATATTTATGAAAATACAACAAATACAACTATTCCTAAAAGAGAGACCAGAAGATACAGGACAGCACCCAGCCTGCATCAACACCTGAGACGACTTGGCACCCTGCGAGGCAGGTAAGATATGGACCCACGTCCCAGCGGGACCCGAGCACTCCCCCACCCCAGTGCAATGGAGGGAGGAGAGGATTCAGAGCCGGGAGGGAGTGGAAGGACAGGCCTGTGAAATAACTAGCCATGGTGATCTGCGCCAGGAGCACTGACACACATCGTGTGGTATATCGGAGATTGGAGAGACAGAGGGTGCAGGCTCTGAGCCAGGGTACACACCAGTTCCTCACAGAACGCTCACCAGGACAAAAGAAAAGCGTGCGCTTTTTCTAGTGCTCTTAAAGTGATAGGGGACCAACGGAGGAGCAGGATCATCGCAGGACACTCAGCCCAGCAGGCTGGGAGTCCTGGGGAATTTTGAACTCCTTGGCTGGTGACTGGGAAAACGTAGCCGCACTGAGATTTCACACAGAGATCAGCAGCCTTCCACTCGTTCCCGCCCTGGCAAGAGCTACAAAGGGCCCTGTGGAGCAGTGGGGCTACAGCTGCGAAACAGTGGAGCAAAAGCACCACCTAGAGCATCCTCACAGAATCTACTCCCGGAGGGGGTCTTTTTGTGTGCTTTTTGGGGGGGGGGGTTGTTGGTGGTGGTTTTTTTTCTCTCTTTCCCTTTCTTATCTTTTCTTTCTTATCCCTCTTTCTTTTCTTTCTCTTTTCTGTATCTTCCTTTTTTTTTTTTAGTCTTAGCATAGATGTCATACGTGACACCTACCAGCGACCACTTCTATCGCCATGAAAAGACAGAGGAATATGGTACAAACAAAGCTTATCCAGACATGGACACGAGAGAGGGAGACTGAAGGGATGCAAATGCACAATCATCCAGAAAAAAAATTCAGAATAAAAGTCATAACCATACAGATGGATCTACAGAGAAATATGCAAGAACTAAGGGAGGAAGTGAGGAAAGACAATGCAGAAATGAGACAAGCGATCGACAGGATTAGCAGCACACTGGACGAGATGCAAGAGACTGTAAATGGAATACAAATGAGAGAACAGGAATACAGAGAAGCTGAGGTAGAGAGAGATAAAAGGATCTCTAGGAATGAAAGAATATTAAGAGAAATGTGTGACTAATCCAAACGGAACAATATTCGCATTATAGGAGTACCAGAGGAAGAAGAGAGGGAAAAAGGGATAGAAAGTGTCTTTGAAGAAATAATTGCTGAAAACATCGCCATGCTGGGGAAGGAAACAGTCTCGCAGTCCACGGAAGCCCACAGATCACCCAACACAAGGGACCCAAAGAAGACAACACCAAGACACATAATAATTAAAATGGCAAAGATCAAAGATAAGGACAGAGTATTAAAGGCAGCTAGAGAGAGAAAAAGATCACCTACAAAGGAAAACCATTCAGACTATCATCAGACTTCTCAACAGAAACCTTACAGGCCAGAAGAGAATGGCATGATATATTTCAAATAATGAAACAGAAGGGCCTCGAACCAAGAATATTGTATCCAGCACGATTATCATTTAAATATAATGGAGGGATTAAACAATATCCAGACAAGCAAAAGCGGGGAGAGTTTCCTCCCATAAATCATCTCTACAGTATATCTTAAACAGACTGCTCTAGAGGAAAGCATTCCTAAGGATAAAAAGATGTCAAAACAGAAAATAAAATCATAGCAAAGAAAGCAGACCATCCAAATATTAACTAAAGGCAAAGAATAAAACACCTAGGATATAAAGAATGGAGGAGGAAGAATAAGAAGGGAGAGAAATAAAGAAAAATCAGACAGTGTTTACAATAACTTAACAAGAAAGTTAAGTTAGACTGTCATATAGTAAAGAAGCAACCCTTGAACCTTTGGTAACCACGAATGTAAAGCCACCAATGGCAATAACTACATATCTATCGATAATCACCATTAATGTAAATGGACTGAATGCACCAATCAAAAGACACAGAGTAACAGAATGGATAAAAAAGCAAGACCCATCTATACGCTGCTTACAAGAGACTTACCTCAAACACAAAGATATACACAGACTAAAAGTGAAGGGATGGAAAAAGATATTTCCTACAAACAACAAGGAGAAATAAGCAGGTGTTGCAGTACTTGTATCAGACAAAATAGACTTCAAAATGAAGAAAGTAGCAAGAGATAAAGAACGACATTAAATAACAATGAAGGGGTCAGTCCAACAAGAGGACAGAACCATTTTAAATATATATGCACCCAACACAGGAGCGCCAGTATATGTGAAACAAATATTAACAGAATTAAAAAAGGATATAGACAGCAATGCATTCATTTTAGGACACTTCAAGACACCAATCACTCCAAAGGATAGATCAACCAGACAGAAATTAAGTAAAGACACAGAGGCACTGAACAACACACTAGAACAGATGGACCTAAGAGACATCTACAGAACCCTACACCCAAAAGCAACAGGATACACATTATTCTTAAGTACACATGGAACATTATCCAGAAAATATCACATACTAGGCTACAAAAAGAACCTCAGTAAAGTCAGGAATACTGAAATTCTACCAACCAACTTCTCAGATCACAAAGGTATAAAACTAGAAATAAATCTTAGAAAGAAAACAAAAAGGCTCACAAATAAATGGAGACTTAACAACATTGTCCTAATTAATAAATAGGGAAACGACTAAATCAAAACACAAATCAAAGAATATATGGAGACTAATGAAAACAACAACACAAAGCCACAACTTCTGTGGGACGCAGCAAAGGCAGTTCTAAGAGGAAAGTATACTGCAATCCAGGCCTATTGAAAAAAGGAAGAACATTCCAAAATGAATAGTCTAAAGTCACAATTATTGAAATTGGAAAAAGAAGAACAAATGAGGCGCAAAGTCAACAGAAGGAGGGACATAATAAAGATCACAGAAGAAATAAATACAATTGAGAAGAATAAAACAATAGAAAAAATCAGTGAAACTAAGAGCGGGTTCTTTGAAAAAATAAACAAAATAGATAAACCCCTAGCCACACTCATGAAGAGAAAAAGAGAATCTACACACCTAAACAGAATCAGAAATAAGAAAGGAAAAATAACGACAGACACCACAGAAATACAAAGAATTATAAAAGAATATTATGAGAATCTATATGCTACCAAGCTGGAAAACCTAGAAAAAATAGACAAATTCTTACAAAAATGCAACCTTCCAAGACTGACCAAACAAGAAACAGAAAAACTAAACAAACCAAACACGAGCAACGAAGTAGAATCGGTAATCAAAAAACTACCGAAGAACAAAACCCGCGGATCAGGTGGATTCACCTCTGAATTCTACTAGACAAATAGAGAAGAAATAACACCCATTCTCCTTAAAGTTTTCCAAAATATAAAAGAGGAGGAAATACTTCCAAACTAATTCTATGAAGCCAGCATCACTCTAATACGAAAACCGGGCAAAGACCTCACCAAAAAGAAAATTACAGATCAATATCTCTGATGAACATAGATGCAAAAATACTCAACAAAACTATTAGCAAACCGAACTTAAAAAAAAACATCAAGAGGATCATACACCATGATCAAGTGGGATTCATCCCAGGGATGCATGGATGGTACAACATTCGAAAATCCATCAACATCATCCACCACATCAACAAAATAAGAACAAAAACCACATTATAATCTCCATAGATGCTGAAAAAGCATTTGACAAAATTCAGCATCCATTCGTGATTAAAACTCTCAGAAAATGGGTATAGAGGGCAAGTACCTCAACATCATAAAGGCCATATATGACAAACCCACAGCTAACATCATACTTAACAGTGAGAAGCTGAAAGCTTTTCATCTCTGATCGGGTCAAGCCAGGGATACCCACTCTCCTCACTGTTATTCAACGTACTACTGGAGGTCCTAGCCGCAGCAATCAGACAAAACAAAAACATACAATGCATCCAGATTGGTAAAGAAGAAGTCAAATTGTCACTATTTGCAGATGACATGATATTATACATAAAAAACACTAAAGACCTCACTCCAAAACTACTAGAACTAATATCTGCATTCAACAAAGTTGCCAGATACAAAATTAACACACAGAAATCTGTTGCTTTCCGATACACTGACGATGAGCTAATAGAAAGAGAAATCAGGAAAACAAATCCATTCACAATTGCATCAAAAAGAATAAAATACCTAGGAATAAACCTAATGAAGGAAGTGAAAGACCTGTACTCTGAAAACTACAAGACACTCCATAGAGAAATGAAAGAGGACACGAACAAATGGAAATGCATCCCATGCTCTTGGCTAGGAAGAATAAATATTGTCAAAATGGCTATACTACCTAGAGCAATCTACAGATTCAACGCAATCCCTACCAAAAGATCGAGAGCTTTCTTCAATGAACGGGAACAAATAATTCTAAAATTCATATGGAACCACAAAAGACCCCGAATGGCCAAAGCAATCCTGAGAAGGAGGTATAAATCAGGGGGAATTTTGCTTCCTGACATCAAGCTCTACTACTAAGCCACAGTAATCAAGACAATCTGGTACTGGCACAAAAACAGACTCACAGACCAGTGGAACAGAACAGAAAATAGAAACATTAACCCAAACATATACAGTCAATTAATATTTGATAAAGGAGCCTTGGATATACAATGGGGAGATGACAGCCTCTTCAGCAGCTGGTGTTGGAAAAACTGGACAGCTACACGTAAGAGAATGAAACTGGACGACTGTCTAGCCCCATACACAAAGGTAAACTCAAGGTGAATCAAAGACCTGAACGTAAGTCATGAAACCATAAAACTCCTAGAAAAAAACATAGGCAAAATTCTCTTGGACATAAACATGAGCAACTTCTTCATGAACATATCTTCCCGGTCAAGGGAAACAAAAGCAAAAATTAACAAGTGGGACTATATGAAGCTGAAAAGCTTCTGTACAGCAAAGGACACCATCAGTAGAACAAAAAGACTTCCTACACTTTGGGAGAAAATATTCATAAATGACGTATCCGATAAGGGGTTGATATCCAAAATATATAAAGAACTCACGCATCTCAACAAACAAACAGCAAATAATCCAATTAAGAAATGGGCAGAGGGCATGAAAAGACACTTCCCCAAAGAATAAATTCAGATGGCCAACAGGCACATGAAAAGATGCTCCACATCACTAATCATCAGAGAAATGCAGATTAAAACCACAATGAGATACCACCTCACATCAGTAAGGATGGCCAACATCCAAAACACAAACAACAACAAATGTTGGCTAGGATGTGGAGAAAAGGGAACCGTCCTACACTGCTGGTGGGAATGCAAATTAGTTCAACCATTGTGGAAAGCAGTATGGAGGTCCCTCAAAAAACTCAAAATAGAAATACCATTTGACCCAGGAATTCCACTCCTAGGAATTTACCCTAAGAATGCAGCAGCCCAGTTTGAAAAAGACAGATGCACCCCTATGTTTATCACAGCACTATTTACAATAGCCAAGAAATGGAAGCAACCTAAGTGTCCATCAGTAGATGAATGGATAAAGAAGAGTGGTACATATACACAATGGAATATTATTCAGCCATAAGAAGAAAACAAATCCTACCATTTGCAACAACATGGATGGAGCTAGAGGGTATTATGCTCAGTGAAATAAGCCAAGCTGAAGAAGACAAGTAAGAAATGATTTCACTCATATGTGGACTATAAGAATTAAGAAAAAAAATAACTGAAAGAACAAAACAGCAGGAGACTCACAGAACCCAAGAACTGACTAATAGTTACCAAAGGGAAAGGGACTGGGGAGGATGGGTGGGAAGGGAGGGGCAAGGGGGAAAAAGGGACATTACGATTTGCAGATGTAATGTTGGGGGGGCACGGGTAGGGCTGTAGAACCCAGGGAGGACAAGTAGTGACTCTATGGCATCTCACTACACTGATGGACAGTGACTATAATGGGGTTGGGGTGGGGGGACCTGATGAAGGGGGTAGTGTAATCACCATAATATTACTCACTTAACTGTAGATTAATGATATCAAAATAAACTTAAAAAAAAATATTTAATAAATAAATAAATAAAAATATGAAACACTTTAAAAAAATCTCTTGGACATAAACATGAGCAACTTCTTCATGAACATATCTTCCCGGGCAAGGGAAACAAAAGCAAAAATGAACAAGTGGGACTATATCAAGCTGAAAAGCTTCTGTACATCAAAGGACACCATCAGTAGAACAAAAAGAGATCCTACATTATGGGAGAATATATTCATAAATGACATATCCGATAAGGGGTTGACATCCAAAATATATAAAGAACTCATGCACCTTAACAAACAAAAAGCAAATAATCCAATTAAGAAATGGGCAGACGACATGAATAGACACTTCTCCAAAGAAGAAATTCAGATGGCCAACAGGTACATGAAAAGATGCTCCACATCGCTAATCATCAGAGCAATGCAGATTAAAACCACAATGAGATATCACCTCACACCAGTAAGGATGGCCAACATCCAAAACACAAACAACAACAAATGTTGGCGAGGATGTGGAGAAAGGGGAATTCTCCTACACTGCTGGTGGGGATGCAAATTAGGTCAACCATTGTGGAAAGCAGTATGGAGGTTCCTCAAAAAACTCAAAATACAAATACCATTTGACCCAGGACTCCCACTCCTAGGAATTTACCCTAAGAATGTAGCAGCCCAGTTTGAAAAAGACATATGCACCCCTATGTTTATTGCTGCACTGTGTACAATAAACAAGAAATGGAAGCAACCTAAGTGTCCATCAGTAGATGAATGGATAAAGAAGATGTGGTACATATACACAATGGAATATTATTCAGCCATAGGAAGAATACAAATCCTAGCATTTGCAACAGCATGGATGGAGCTAGAGGGTATTATGCTCAGTGAAATAAGCCAAGCCGAAAAAGACAAATATCAAATGATTTCACTCATATGTGGAGTATAAAAACAATGAAAAAATCTGAAGGATCAAAACAACAGCAGACTCACAGAACCCAAGAATGGACTAATAGTTACCAAAGGGAAAGGGACTGGGGAGGATGAGTGGGACGGGAGAGATAAGGGAGAAAAAGGGGCATTACGATTAGCAAATGTAATGTTGGGGGGGTATGGGGAGGGCTGTACAACTCAGAGAAGACAAGTAATGACTCTATAGCATCTCACTACACTGAGTTGGGACAGTGACTGTAATGGGGTTGTTGTGGGGGACCTGATGAAGGGGGTAGTTTAATAACCATAATATTGCACATGTAATTGTAGACTAATTATACCAAAATGAATTATAAAATAAATATATATATAAATAAATAAATACAACTAACCTTCAGACAGCAACAAGAAAGAAGGCTGAACCAGACTGCATACAGACATCATGAACAGAGCAGACCTCAAGAAACAGGGTAACGTACAAAAGCCATAATCCAGCGGGACCCAAGCCCTTCCCCTACCTCAGCTCACCGGCGGGAGGAAGAGAAAACAGAGCACGGGAGGGGGTGAAAGCCTGGGACTGCTGGACACCTAGCCCTGGACATCTGCTTTGTGAGGAGAATCCTATAGTGTGTGGTGCTCTGGACATTGGGGAGCTCAGACAGGCAGAGTGCATGAGGAAACTGACATTCCGGCCATTTGTGGAGGAGGGGATCCACACCCGGCGGCTCTGCATCAGAGGAAAGGCAGGGAGACTGACAGTCTGCCTAGCAGCGAGAGGGCAGCAAAGGGAGCAGGGTTTGTATGGAGCTTGCTGTTCAGGAGAAGGGAGAGCTGAGCAAGGTAGTCTGGGCACACTTTGCCCAGCTGGTTGGGAACTTTAAGAGCTTCAGGTTCTCCATACCCCTGACTGCCTACTCAGCTCCGAGGCCCCCGACTATGACACACAGCCTGCCGAGCCCTCCTACTGGCCTGCAGGCCCCTGCTCGCAAAGCCGCAGTCAATGCGCAGGCAAGGGGCCAGCCAGAGGGAGGCCCCGCCTACAGCACCTGAGATGCAAAGCACAGAAGTTTACCCATGTGTGCTTGGCCCACTGCCTCTGACACTGGAGACAGGCACCACAGACGAGAAGCAGGAACAGACCTTTCCCCCCACCAGGCACCAGCTCCACTCCCTACGACTCCAGAGACAAGAGTTTCTACATACTAGTGGGCACCACAAAGAAAAATGAAAGGTCAAAAGAATATGGTTCAGACAAAAATTTCACAAACCCGAGAAAGACGGCCAAATGAAACCGAACTCAACAACCTTCCTCAAAGAGTTCAAAATAAAAATTATAAACATGCTTATGGAGGTATAGAAAAATATTGAAGACCTCTGGATCGAATTTAGGATGGAGATTCAATCATTAAGAAATACCATATCAGAAATGAACCATACAATGGAGGGCTTTAGAAGCACATTAGATGTAGAAGAGACGGTAAATGGAATAGAAATTAGAAAAGAGGAATACAAAGAAGCTGAGGCACAGAAAGATAAATGGATCTCTCAGAATAAAAGAATATTGAGAGAACTGTGTGACCAATCCAAACAGAACAATATTCGCATTAAAGGGGTACCAGAACAAGAAGAGAAGAAGGGATACAAAATGTCATTGAGGAGGTAATTGCTGAAAACTTCCCCAATCATGGGAAAGACATATTCTCTCAAGCCATGAAGGCCCACAGATCTCCCAACACAAGGGAACCAAGGTAGACAACATCAAGACATATAATAATTAAATTGGCAAAGATCAAGGATAAAGACAGACTTTTAAAAGCAGGTAGAGAGACAAAAAAGATCACATACAAAGGAACACCCATCAGGCTATCATCAGACTTCTCAACAGAAACCTTACAGGCCAGAAGGGAGTGGCATGATATATTTAATGTAATGAAGCAGAAGGGCCTTGAACCAAGAATACTCTACCCAGCAGGGTTATCATTTAAATTTGAAGGAGGGATTAAACAATTTTCAGATAAGCAAAAGCTGAAAGAATTTACCTCCCACAAACCAACTCTACAGGACATTTTGCAGGGACTCCTATAGATGGAAGTATTCCTAAGTCTAAACAGATGTCATTGAAGGGAAGACAGAGAGTACAGAATATGATTCATAACATAAAAAGAATGGAGGATGAATAAAAAGGAGGAAAAAAATAAAATAAAATAACCTTTAAGTTGTGTTTGTAATAGTATAGGAAGTAAGTTAAATTGACAGTTAGATAGTAAGGAAATTGCCCTTGAACCTTTGGTAACCACAAATCTAAAGCCTGCAATGGCAATAACTACATACTTAACGATAATCACCCTAAATGTAAATGCTCTGAATGCACCAATCAAAAGATATAGAGTTACTGAATGGATAAAACAAAACAAGACCCATCTATATGCTGCCTATAAGAGACTCACTTCAAACCCAAAGACATACACAGACTGAAAGTAAAGGGATGGAAAAAGATATTTCATGCAACTAATAATGAGACAAAAGCAGGAGTTGCAGTACTTGTATCAGACAAAATAGATTTCAAAACAAAGAAAGTCACAAGAGACAAAGAAGGTCATTACATAATGATAAAGGGGTCAGTCCACTAAGAGGATATAACTATTATAAACATCTATGCACACAACACAGGATCACCTACATATGTGCAACAAATACTAACAACATTAAAGGAGGAAATAGAATGCAATGCATTTATTTTAGGAGACTTCAACACACCACTCACTCCAAAGGACAGATCAACCAACAGAAAATAAGTAAAGAGACAGAGGAACTGAATGACATATTAGAACAGATAGACCTAATGGACATCTACAGAACACTCCATACAAAAGCAACAAGATACATATTCTTCTCAAGTGTACATGGAATATTTTCAAGAATAGATCATATATTAGGCCACAAAAAGAGCCTCAGTAAATTCAAAAACACTGAAATTGTACCAACCAGCTTCTGAGATCACAAAGGTATGAAACTAGAAATAAACTACACAAAGAAAACAAAAAAGCCCACAAACACATGGAGGCTTAATAACATGCTCCTAAAAATTCAATGGATCAATGACCAAATAAAAACAGACCAAGCAATATATGGAGAATAATGACCACAATAATTCAACACCACAAAATCTGTGGGATGCAGCGAAGGCTGTGCTAAAAGGGAAATATATTGCAATACAGGCCTACCTCAGGAAAGTAGAACAATCCCAAAAGACCAGTCTAAACTCACAATAAATGAAACTAGAAAAGGAAGAACAAATGAGGCCCAAAGTCAGTAGAAGGAGGGACATAATAAAGATTCAAGCAGAAATAAAAAATTGAGAGGAATAAAATAATAGAAAGAATCAATGAAAGCAGGAGCTGGTTCCTTAAGAAAATAAACAAAATAGATAAATGGCTAGCCACCTTATCAAGAAAAAAAGAGAGTCTACAAAGATAAACAGAATCAGAAATGAAAAAGGAAAAATCACTACACATACCACAGAAATACAAACAATTATGAGAGAATACTATGAAAAATTACATGCTAACAAACTGGATAACCTTGAAGAAATGGACAACTTTCTAGAAAAATACAACCTTCCAAGACTGACCCAGGAAGAAACAGAAAATCTGAATTGACCAATTACCAACAATGAAATTGAACTGGTAACCAAAAAACTACCTAACAAAATCCCAGGACAAGATGATTTCACTGCTGAATTTTATCAAACATTTAGTGAAGACCTAATACCCATCCTCATTAACGTTTTCCAAAAAGTAGAAGAGGAGGGAATACTCCCAAACTCATTCTACAAGGCCAACATCACTCTAATACCAAAACCAGGCAAAGACACCACAAAAAAAGAGAATTACAGACCAATATCCCTGATGAACATAGATGCAAAAATACTCAACAAAATATTAGCAAACCAAATTCAAAAATACATCAAAAAGATCATCCAGCATGATCAAGTGGGATTCATCCCAGGGATGCAAGGATGGTACATTAGAAAATCCATCAACATCATCCACTACATCAACAAAAAGAAGGACAAAAACCACATGGTCATCTCCATAGATGCTGAAAAAGCACTCGAAAAAATTCAACATCCATTCATGATAAAAACTCTAAACAAAATGGGTATAGAGGGTAAGTACCTCAACATAATAAAGGCCATATATGATAAACCCACAGCCAACATTATACTTAATAGCGAGAAGCTAAAATCTTTTCCTTTAAGATCAGGAAGAAGAAAAGGATGCCCACTCTCCCCTTTTATTCAACATAGTACTGGAGGTCGTAGCTACGGCAATCAGACAACACAAAGACATAAAAGGCATCCAGATCAGCAAGGAAGAACTCAAACTATCCTTGTTTGCAGATGATATGATATTGTACATAAAAAACCCTAAAGATTCCATTCCAAAACTATTAGATCTAGTATCTGAATTCAGCAAAGTTCCAAGATACATAATTAATACACAGAAATCTGCTGCATTCCTATACACTAACGATGAACTAGCAGAGAGAGAAATCAGGAAAACAATTCCATTCACAATTGCATCAAAAAGAATAAAATACCTAGGCATAAACCTAACCAAGGATGTGAAAGACCTATACCCTAAAAACTACAAGACACTCTTAAGACAAATTAAAGAGGACACTAATAAATGGAAATTCATCCCATGCTCTTGGCTAAAAAGAATTAATATTGTCAAAACGTCCATCCTGCCTAAAGCAATCTACAGATTCAGTGCAATCCCTATCAAAATACCAACAGCATTATTCAGTGAACTAGAGAAAATAGTTCTAAAATTCATATAGAACCACAAAAGACCCAAATAGCCAAAGCAATCCTGAGAAGGAAGAATAAAGTAGGGGGGATTACGCTACCTGACTTCAAGCTCTACTACGAAGCTACCATAATCAAGACAATTAGGTACTGGCACAAGAACAGACCCATAGAACAGTGGAACAGAATAGCTAGCCCAGGTATAAACCAAAGCATATATGGTGAATTAATATACAATAACAGAGCCATGGATATACAATCGGGAAATGACAGTCTCTTCAGCAGCTGGTGTTGGCAAAACTGGACAGCTTAAATGTAAGAGAATGAAACTGGATTACTGTCTAACCCCATACACAAAAGTAAACTCAAAATGGATCAAAGACATGAATATAAGTCATGAAACCATTAAACTCTTAGAAAAAAACACAGGCAAATATCCCTTGGACATAAACATGACCAATTTCCTAATGAACATGTCTCCTGGGCAAGGGAAACAAAAGCAAAAATGAACGAATGGGACTATATCAAACTAAAAAGCTTCTGTACAGCAAAGGATACCATCAGTAGAACAAAAAGATATCCTACAGTATAGGAGAATATATTCATAAATGACATATCCAATAAGGGGTTGACATCCAAATTATATAAAGAGCTCACTCACCTCAAAAAACAAATAGCAAATAAGCCAATTAAGAAACTGGGCAGAGGAGCTAAACTGACACTTCTCCAAAGAAGAAATTCAGATGGCCAACAGGCACATGAAAAGATGCTCCACATCACTAGACATCAGAGAAATGCAAATTAAAACCACAATGAGATATCACCTCACACCAGTAAGAATGGCCACCATCCAAAACAAACAACAACAAATGTTGGCGAAGATGTGGAGACTGGGGAACCCTCCTCCACTGCTGGTGGGAATGTAAATTGGTGCAACCGTTGTGGAAAGCAATATGGATGTTCCTCAAAAAACTCAAAACAGAAATACTATTTGACCCAGGAATACCACTACTAGAACGTTACCCTAAGAATGCGGCAGCCCAGTTTCAAAAAGACAGATGCACCCCTATTTTTATCGCAGCACTATTTACAATAGCCAAGAAATGGAAGCAACCTAAGTGTCCATCAGTAGATGAATGGATAAAGAAGATGTGGTATATATACACAATGGAATATTATTCAGCCATAAGAATAAAGCAAACTCTACCATTTGCAACAACATCGATGGAGCTAGAGGGTATTATGCTCAGTGAAATAAGCCAGACGGAGAAAGACAAGTACCAAATGATTTCACTCATATGTGGAGTATAAGAACAAAGAAAAAACTGAAGGAAGAAAACAGCAGCAGACTCACAGAATCCAAGAATGGACTAACAGTTACCAAAGGGAAAGGGACTGGGGAAGATGGGTGGGAAGGGAGGCATAAGGGGGAAAAAGGGCTATTACAATTAGCACACATAAGTAGTGGGGGTGGGGGTGGGGTCGGGGGATACGGGGAAGGCAGTATAACACAGAGAAGACAAGTAGTGATTCTATAACATCCATCTACACTGATAGACAGTGGCTGCAATGGGGGTATGTGCTAGGGACTTGATAATAGGGGTAGACTTGTAACCATAATGTTGCTCATGTAATTGTATATTAATAATAGAAAATAAAAAAAGAAAACAAGACCCATCTATATGCTACCTACAAGAGATTCACTTCAAACCCAAAGACAGACACAGGCTGAAAGTGAAATGATGGAAAAATATATTTCATGAAACTAATAGGGAGAAAAAAGCAGGAATTGCAGTAGTATCAGACAAACAGGCTTTAAGAAAAAGAAAGTAACAAGAGACAAAGAAGGACATTACATTACCATAATTGGGTCAGTCCAACAAAAGGATATAACTATTATGAATATCTATGCACCCAACACAGGATCACCTACACATTTGAAACAAATACTAACAGAATTAAAGGGGGAAATAGAATGAATGCATTCATTTTAGAAGACTTCAACACACAACTCAATCCAAAGGACGGATGAACCAGACAGAAAATAAAGAGACAGTGGCACTGAAAAATGTATTAGAACAGATGGATCTAACGGACATTTACAGAATACTCCATCCAAAAGCAACAGGATACACATTCTTCTAAACTGCACATGGAACATTTTCAAGAATATATCATATACTAGGCCACAAAAAGAGCCTCAGTAAATTCAAAAAAAGATTGAAATTTTACCCACAAGCTTATCAGATGCAAAAGGTATGAAACAAGAAATAAATTAAACAAAGAAATTGAAAAAGGCCAAAAACACATGGAAGCTTAATAACATGCTCCTAAATAATCAATAGATCAATGAACAAATAAAAACAGAGGTCAAGCAATATATGGAGACAAATGACAACAATAATTCAACACCACAAAATCTGTGGGACGCAGTAAAGCCCTTGGTAACAGGGAAGTGTACTGCAATACAGGCCGACCTAAGGAAAGAAGAACAATCCCAAAAGAACAGTCTAAACTCACAATAAATGAAACTAGAAAAGGAAGAACAAATGAGGCCCATAGTCAGTAGAAGGAGGGACATAATAAAGATCTGAGCAGAAATAAATAAAATTGAGAAGAATAAAACATTAGAATCAATGAAGCAGGAGGTCGTTCTTCGAGAAAATAAACAAAATAGATAAATCCCTAGCCAGACTTACCAAGAAAAAAATAAAGACTGCACACATAAACAGAATCAGAAATGAGAAAGGAAAAATCACTACGAACAACACAGAAATACAAAGAATTATGAGAAAATACTATGAAAAATTATATGCTAACAAACTGGATAACCTAGAAGAAACAGACAACTTTTTAGAAAAATACAACCTTCCAAGGCTGACCCAGAAAGAAACAGAAAATCTGAACTGACCAATTGCCAGCAAGGAAATGGAATTGGTAATCGAAAAACTACCTTAGAACAAAACCCCTGGAAAAGATGGCTTCACTGCTGAATTTTATCAAAGATTTAGTAAAGACCTAATACCCATGTTCCTCAAAGTTTTCAAAAAAGTAGAAGAGGAGGCAATACTACCAAACTCATTCTATGAGGCCAACATCAGTCTAATACCAAACAAGGCAAATACACCACAAAAAAAGAAAAGTACAGACCAATATCCCCCATGAACATAGATGCAAAACTACTCAACAAAATATTAGGAAACCAAATTCAAAAATACATCAAAAATATGATCCATCATGATCAAGTAGGATTTATACCAGGGAAGCAAGGATGGTAAAACATTCAAAAATGCATCAACATCATCCATCACATCAACAGAACGACAAAAATCACATGATCACTTCCATAGATACTGAAAAAGCATTCCACAAAATTCAACATCCATTCATGATAAAAACTCTCGACAAAATGGGTATAGAGGACAAGTATCTCAAAATAATAAAGTCCATATACGACAAACCCACAGCCAACATTATACTTAACAGCAAGAAGCTGAAAGCTTTTCCTTTAAGATTGGGAACTAGACAAGAATGTCCACTCTCCACGCTTTTATTCAACATAGTTCTAGAGGTCCTAGCCAAAACAATCAGACAACACAAAGAAATAAAATGCATACAGATTGACAATGAATAAATTAAACTGTCAATGTTTGCAGATGACATGATATTGTACATAAAAAACCCTAAAGACTCCACTCCAAACCTACTAGAACTAATATTTGAATTCAGCAAAGTAGCAGGATACAAAATTAATACACAGAAATCTGTTGTATTCCTATATACCAGTGACGAATTAGCAGAAAGAGAAATCAGGAAGACAATTCCATTCACAATTGCATCAAAAAGAATAAAATACCTAGGAATAAACTTAACCAAGGAAGTGAAAAACCTATATTCTTGAAACTACAACACGCTCATAAGAGAAATTAAAGAAGATTCCAATAAATGGAAATACATCCCATGCTCATGGATAGGAAGAATTAATATCATGAAAATGGCCATCCTGCCTAAAGCAATCTAGAGATTCAATGCAATCCCTATCAAAATACCAACAGCATTCATCGACGAACTAGAGCAAATAGTTCTAAAACTCATATGGAACCACAAAAGACCCAGAATAGCCAAAACAATCCTGAGAAGGAAGAATAAAGCGGGTGGGATTATGGTTCCCTACTTCAAGCTCTACTACAAAGCCACAGTAATCAAGACAACTTGGTACTGCCACAAGAACAGACCCAAAGACCAATGGAACAGACTAGAGAGTCCAGAAATAAATCCAAGAATATATGGTCAATTAATATACAATAAAGGAGCCATGGATATACAATGGGGAAATGACAGCCTGTTCAACAGCTGGTGTTGGCAAAACCGGACAGCTACATGCAAGAGAATGAAACTGGTTTACTGTCTAACCCCATACACAGAAGCAAACTCAAAATGGATCAAAGACCTGAATGTAAGTTATGAAAACATAAACTCTTAGAAGACAACATAAGCAAAAATCTCTTGAATATAAACATGAGCAACTTTTTCCTGCTGCTAGACCAACTTGGACTGGTGTCTGGTTTGGACCAGTTGCAATGTAAGGCCGATCCTGTTTACCTCATACATCCCTGCACTGTGTGTTTTCATTTTTGTCTGTTTTTTTCCTTTCTTTTTCTATCCATCACACACTCACCACACCCAGCTCCTTGTGTTGAATGAAACCCCTGAGCCAAGATCAGTTGAATTTTTTTTTCTTGTTGCTTTTGGGAACTTTTTTTTTTTTAAGAAGCAGTGATACTCAAACTCTATAAGGTTTTCAGGAGGTTTTGGGAGTTTTGGTTTGTAAATAATCTATTTTATTCTTGGGGGAGGAATCAAACCTTAGGAAAAGGATATTAAATCTATATATCCGTATATTTGTGTTCATTCAGGGAAACTGGACTTGAAAAAGCCACACACAAAAAAAAGAAAAGAAAAGTAATACCATTTTTATTTTTCCCATGGGAAAAAAAAACTGTTTCCTTGGGAACACCTAGATGAAATGTCCTCAGGCAAGGGAAACAAAATAAAAAATGAACTAATGGGACTACATCATACTAAAAAGCTTCTATAGAGCAAATGACACAATCAGCAGAACAAAAAGGCATCCTACAGTATTGGAGAATATATTTGTATATGACCTATCTGACAAGGCGTTACCATCCAAAATATATAAAGACCTCACATGCCTCAACACCTGAAAATCAAATAACCCTATTAAAAAATGGACAGAGGATATGAACAGACAGTTCTCCAAAGAAGAAATTCAGATGGCCAACAAGCACATGAAAAGGTGTTCCACATCACTAATTATAAGGAAAATGCAAATTAAAACCACAGTGAGATATCACGTCACACCAGTTAGGATGGCCAACATCCAAAAGACGAAGAACAACAAATGCTGGCAAGAATGCAGAGAAAGGGGAACCCTCCTACACTGCTGGTGGGAATGTAAACTAGTTCAACCATTGTGGAAAGCAGTATCGAGGTTCCCAAAAAAAGTAAAAATAGAAATACCATTTTACCCAGGGATTCCACTCCTAGGAATTTACCCTAAGAATACAGGATCCCAGATTCAAAAAGCATATTCACCCCTATGTTTATCACAGCACTATTTACAATAGCCAAGATATGGAAGCAACCTAAGTGTCCATCAGTAGATGAATGGATAAAGAAGATGTGGTACATATACACAATGGAATATTACTTAGCCGTAAGAAAGCAAATCCTACCATTTGCAACAACATGGATGGAGCTAGAGGGTATTATGCTCAGTGAAATAAGCCAGGCATAGAAGACAGTACCAAATGATTTCATTATTCCATGGATCATAAGAACAAAGCAAACACTGAAGGAACAAAACAGCAGCAGACCCACAGAACCAAGAATGGACTAACAGTTGCCAAAGTGAAAAGGACGGTGGGGTGGGGGGGTAGGGAGGGAGAAGGGGAATAAGGGGCATTACGATTAGCACACATATTGTAGGGCGGGGCACAGGAAGGCACTATCACAGAGAGAAGACAAGTCGTGACTCTATAGCATCTTACAACACTGATGGACAGTGAGTGTAATGGGTTATGTGGTGGTGACTTGATAATGAGGGGAATCTAGTAACCACAATGTTGCTTATGTAACTGTATATTAATGATACCAAAATAAATAAACAATTAAAGAATACTGTGAACAATTGTAGACCAACATCTTGGGAACACCTAGATGAAATGGAAAAAATCCTAGAAATATTCTATCTAAACTGATCCATGAAAAAATAGAAAATCTGAGCAGATGAATCCTAAGGAGATTGAGTGAATAATCTAAAACCTCTCAACAAAGAAAAGACCTGGACAAGGTATTTTGACTACTTAATTTTACCAAAAATTGAAAGAATTAACACCAATCCTTCTCAAGCTCTTCCAAAATATTGAAGAGAGTGGAACACTTCCTAACTTATCCTATGAGGCCAGCATTACTGATACCAATGCCACACAGAAGCATTCCAAGAAAGGAAAACTATTGACAAATATAGCTTATGAATATTTACACAAAAACTCTTAACAAAATAATAGCAAACTAAATCTAGCCCAACATACTAAAAGGATTATCTACCATTACTAAGTGGGATTTGTCCCCAGAATGCAAAAAATGGCTCAATATATTCAAATCAATGTCATATATCATATTAATAGAATTAGGGAAAATCACATGATAATCTCAATTTGTACAAAAAAAAGCATTTGACAAAATTCAAACACCTTTTCATTATAAAAATACTCAGTAAACTTGGAATAGAATATAGCTTCCTGAATCTGATCAAGGCCACATATGAAAAAACTCGCAGCTAATACCATACTCAATAATGAACGTCTGAATTGTTTTGCTCTATAAGGTTAAAAATAAAACAAGGATGCTTACTTTCACCATTTTATTTAACATAGTATTGGGAGTTCTAGTCAGTGCAAATAGGCAAGTAAAAGAACTAAAAGGAATTCAAATTAGTAAGGAAGAAGTAAAATTATCTCTGTTCTCAGATGACATGATTTTATATGCAGAAAATCCTAGTCATTCCAACAAAAATACTAAATAATACAGGTAAAAATTGAATTCATTAAAGTCACAGGATTCAACATCAACAAACAGAAACAGCTACATTTCTATACACTAATGAACGATTTGAAAAACAAATTATGAAAATAATTTCATTTATAATAACATTAGAAATAATAAAATACTTCAGAATAAAATTAACCAAGAAATCAAATGATGTGTACACTGAAAACTTTAAAACATGGATGAAAAAAATTAAAGAAGATGTAAACAAATGGAAAGATATAGAAGTTCATGGATTGGAAAACTTAATATTGTTAAGATGACAGTACTACCCAAAGTGATGTACAGATCCAATACAATCCCTATCAAAATCCAAGTCGCATTTTTAGTAGAAATAGAAAATTCCACTCTAAAAAATATATGGAATCTCAGGGGAACCCAAATAGCCAAGAGAATCTTGAAAAAAAGAATAAAGTTGTAGGACTCACACTTCCTGATTTCAAGACTACAAAGGTACAGTAATCAAGAGTACAGTACTGGCACAAAAACAGCAATTTAGACCACTGAGCTCAACTAGAGGGCTCAGAAATAAACCCTAGCAGAAATGGTCACAATTGCTTTCTTTATTATTATTATCACCCTCCCTGCTAGGGTTGTATGAAGAGAAGCCTAATGGAGAGCCAAGACTGGACTTCCACACTCACACAGGAGAAAAAAGGCAACCTATAACCACAATGTAAAAGAGGTCCATGGGAAATAGTACTGAGGTACTCCTGCACCTCACAAAATAGATGATACTAGTAGAGGCCTAGTGGGGACCTAAATACCTATCCTCACTCAGCAGAAGGGAGAGTACTCCTGGGCTACAAAAGAGAAAGTGCAGGAAACCCCTCATGTGGAAACCCAGATTCCCACCCCTTCCTGGCATTAATGAATTGGTGTGACACCCAGAGGAGTAGCATCAGAGATGACTTGCTAAAAATGAAGATTTACATAAGATCCAAGTTATTATAACATAATACCAATAATGTTTAGACTTTAAAATCATGTGTAATATCAGTTCCATCAGTTGTTGAAAGGAGTGATTTCTCTCTTAAGATTATATCAGCTTTTGCTTCATGTATGTGGAACATCTTGTGCATATGCATTTAGGAATGCTCTGTCTTCTTGGTGGATTCCTTTATCATTATGTAATATACTTCTATGTCCCTGGTTACTTTACTTCTTCTTCTGTCTACGTTATCTGATATTAATATATCCACTCCTGCTTTTTTAAATTAATTTTTGCATAGTATATCATTTTACATTCCTTTCCTTTCAACCTACTTATATATTTCAACTGAATTTCCTGTAGGTATCATGTAGTTGCAGCATGGTTTTTTCTTCCTCCACTAATCTCTGTCTTTTCATTGGTGTATTTAGATCATTTATATTTAATATAATTATTTATATGTTAGGGCTTAAGTCGGACATTTTATTGTTTTCTATTTGTTCTGTTTCTGTTTCTTTTGTTTTTTAGAAGAAATAACATACCATACTGTATTACTTTCAGGTATATGATACAAGTGATTCAATACTTATATATATCATGAAATGGTCACCACAATAAATCTAGTTACCATCTGTCATACAAAATTGTTACAATATTATTCACTGTATTTCCTATACTGTACATTACATCCCCATGTCTTATTTACTTTATAACTGGAAGATTGTACATCCATTTATAGTCATGTCTCCTAAGGTTCTTCTTAGCTTTGACAGTTTCTCAGTCTTTCCTTGTTTTTGATGACCTTGACTGTTTTAAGGAGTACTAGTCAGGTATTTTGTAGAATATTCTCCACCTGGAATTCTCTGATATTCTTCTCATAATTAGACTGGGGTTATACATTTGGGGGAGAAAAACACAGAGGTAAAGTGCCATTCTCATCACATCATATGACAGGTACAATCTACATGACTTATCATTGTTGATTCTGACATTGACCAACTGAATGAGGCAGTGTTTGTCAGGATTAGCCACTCTAAAATTACTCTTTCTTTCCTACATTCTATATGGTATATTTTGAAGGAAATCACTATCTACAGCCTACATTTAAAGAGAGGGGAGTTATGCTCCACCTCCTTGAAAGTAGAATATCTACATAAATTATTGCCCAACTGATATTTTATCCAAAGTATAAAAGTTATTGAATGAATGGAGGATAGTTTTTTTTCAACAAATAGTGCTGGAGCCATGAACATAAGGCATAAAAATGAGCCTCAACCTAAACCTCACAGCTTATACTAAAATCATCTCAAAATGGATCACAGACTGAAACTCAAAACAACAAAATTTTAGAAGAAAACATGTAGGAAAACTTTAGGTCCTAGTCCTTGTTGAAAAGTTACACTTGACAACCAAAAGCATGATCTGTAATGAAACAATATCTATAAACTGAACTTCATCAAAATTTTTTAATTTTGCTCTTTCATCCAGTTAAGAGGATGAAAAGACAAGCTGCAGATGGAGAGAAAACATTTACAAACCACCTATATCACAAATGGACTCATATCTACAATATATGAAAAATATCAAAAATTGAAAATTAAATACAAATATCCAATTAGAAAATGGGCAATAGATATGAAGAGATATTTTACTGAAGATATATGGATGGCAAATAAGAACAAGAAAGGATACTCAATATCATTAGTTTTTTGGGAAGTGCGAATTAAGACCACAGTGAGATATCAACATATACCTATTAGAAAGGCTAAAATAAAAAAGGGATACAGAAAAACTGAATCTCTCATACACTATTGCTACAAATGTCAAAGTGTAAAACCACCATGGAAAATAGCTTGATGGTTTCTTAAAACACATTTACACACAACCCAGCAATTGTATTCATGGCATTTACTCCAGAGAAAGGAAAACTTATGCCTGCCGCAAATACTCCACATGTATGTTCATAACAGCTTTATTAGTAGCCAAAAACTGGAAACAACCTGATATCTTTCATCAGGTGAATGGTTAAAAAACTGGTACATTCCATACCACAGAATACCACTCAGCAATAAAAAGAGACAAACTATTGACAAATGGCAACACTTGGAAGAATTCCCAGAAAATTTTGCTGAGTGAAAAACAAAGCCAAAATCAAAAGGTCATATACTGTATAATTCCATTCACACAGCATTCTCAAAATGACAAAAATATAGAGAAGGAAACATATTCTTGGTTGCCAGGGGATAAGGATGGTGGCAGAGCAGTGGATAGGTGTGAATACAATGGGGTTATATGAAGGGGATCTTTGTGTTAATGGACTAGTTATTTACTTTGATTGTGGTTATAGTCATACAAAGTTACGCATTTGAAAAAATGTACAGAACTATACATATACATTGTACCAGTCAGTTTCCTCATTTTGATATTTTAATTATGTAAGATATATCCATTGGGATAAACTCAAGGGAAATTTCTGTATTATTTTGCAATTTCTTGTGAACCCAAAATTATTTTAAAATATTAAGATTTAAAAAGAGGAAAAACTATCCACTTATTCACTGGCCTGATAACAAAACCAGTTCTTGGGACAGTGGCTTCCTTTCTGTTCCTTGAATCCACCAGAAACATGCCAACATAGGAGCTACTATAACTTCTCTTCCCCAAGATGTCCTTATTAAATATCACCTTATCAGAGAGTCTTCTCTATAAATCCTTGCATATACCTTACACATACACACATATACAGCTATCCCCATTCCCGCTTATTTTTATCATTAGCATTTGTCAACACCTAACACACTATATATTTAATTAATTATCCTGTTTATGGTCTGTCTCCTCTACAGTAGAATATAAGTTTCATGAAAACAGAATGTTTATTTTATTCTTTACAATATCCACATTTATTAGAACAGTACATGGACCACAGTATGGATACTTGCTGAATGAGTAAATGATAAAATGTACAGGGAAGGAAAATTATAGACCAATCCTATTCATTAAGAGAGATCCCGAAATCCTTAACAAAATATTGGTGAATAGGCAATGTCTAAGAAAGCCACTACAAGAAGGAAATCCTGCATTTTCAACAACATGGATAGACCTTAAAGGCGTTATCCTAAGTGAAGTAAGTCAGAGAAAGACAAATCCTGTAAGATCTCACTTACATGTGGAATCTGAAAAAAAAAAAAACTCACAGAAAGAGATCAGATTTGTGGTTACCAGTGGCAAAGGATAGGAGAACTGGATGTAGGTTGTCAAAAGGTATGAATCTCCAATTTTAAGATAAATAAGTATTGGGGTATAATGTATACCATGATGACTATAGTTAACACTGCATTGTGGTATACTTAAAAGGCACTAAGAGAGTAGACCCTAAAAGTCTTCACCAGAAAAAAGAAAACATTTTTTGTTTTTTTGTTTTTTGTATATATAAATATATACAAGGTGATGGATGTTAATTTACTGTGGTATTCTTTTTGCCAAATATGTAAGTCATTATGCTGTACACAAACTTATGCAGTGCTGAATGTCAATTACATCTCAATAAAAGTGAAAGAAGATAGTCATGATATATCATGTTCAAGTAAGGTTTATTCTAAAACTTCAAGGAAAATTCCATATTAGAAAATCTAATACTGTAATTTACCATATTTATAGACTGAGGATACAAAAAGCATTTGACAAGCATGAAACACTCATTCATGGTTACCAAAAAGACAAAAAGAAAAGCAGCCTCAGACTAGAAAGCAAGCTCCTTAACCTGACAAACCACTGTCTAACAAAAGCATCAAATACCAGACTTAACAATAAAATTTTAGAAACATTCCCATTAAAGTATGGATCAAATCCAGGACACCCCTATAGTTCTTACTGATAAAAATTGTATAGTAAGCCATTGCAGTTAGACAAGTAAAAGAAATATGAAGCATAATGGCTGGAAAAAATCTTAAAATTGTGAATATTTATGGTGACATAACTTACTACTTAGAAAATCCAAGTAAATCTATAGTCAAACCATTAAAATTAATAAGAGTTCATCAAGGTTACTGGATACAAGGTCTATATATAAAAATCAATAGAATTCCTAGATGTCAAAAAGAAACAATTAGAAAATATAGTTTAAAGGGATTCATATGGCAACCAAAAAAGCAAGCTACTGTGCAATAAATGTAAGAGAAAATATGTATGAATTTTATGTATAAAATTTAAACAATGTTGAAAAATACAAATGGCCCCTGATTAATTAAACAATACCCCAATTCCATACATGGGAAAACTCAGTATCATGAGGGGTCAGTTCTCTCAATCTATAAATTCAGTGGAATTCTAATCAAGAGGATTTTTTTATGGAAATTGATAAATTCATTCAACAGAGAAGTGCCAATCCAAGAATACTTAGGAAAATATTAAGGAAAAAGATGGTCAGACTGTCCCTACGAGTAGACTACACTTGTTATAAGCTATAATAATTAAGACAGTATATATGTAGAAATTGTAAGCCCAGAAACAAACCTACACATATACAGAAAATTAGTATATGAAAGAGGAAACATCACAAACTAGTGCAAAAAGGATATATTGCATAAAAGATATAGGAACAATTGACTATACACATAAAAATTTAGATACCTATCTCACCTATATACCAAAATAAGACTAGTTGAATTATGACCTACATGTGAAAAGCAAACCTTTGAAACTTGTGGAAGAAAACAAGAAAATATCTTTCTAACTTCAGTGTAGTGAACAATTTTTTAACATATAAAAGGCACAAATAATAGAGTAAAATATGGATATATTTAACAGTAAAAAACTCTGTATGACAAAAGACATCCTAAACAAAATGAAAAGGTAGAGAAAATTACCAAAGTGGTTGTCTTTGAATATGGAGGAGAGTACAAACAGAGGGAAATTATTCGTAACATATTTAACAGAAAGAGGATTAACTTCTGGAATATACAAATAACAACAGTTATAAATCAGTTATAAGGACCAATAAACCAAAAGGAAAAGGGGCAAATAAGACAAAAACAGGCAATTCTCGAAAGAAGAAATTTCAATTGGCCAATAAACATATTGCGAAGTGCTCAATTAATAGTTAGGAAAATAAAAATTAAGGAATAATGAGATTCCATTTCATCTTAACAGACTGGCAAAATTTTAAGGTATGAGAATATCAAGTATTAATGATAATGTGGATAAATGGAGAACCTCATATTTGTATGTGTAAGTATAAATGGACATAGCCACTTAGAAGTGAAATTTGGAAACACCTGGTAATGTTTAAAATGCTCATTACCTGAGAAACTCTTGCACATTTCCCAAGAAGGTATATATGATGATGTTCACTGGCATATTATTGGCAATAATGAAAAATTAGAAACAGTCTACATGTTCATGAATAAGGAAATGAATAGGTAAATATTTGGTATATTGTATGATGAAATGTTCCTGGTTGCCACAAGGAGAGGACATTTCCCCTCTCCCTTTTCTTAGTTTATTTCCTTAAGAAATATTGTAATTGTAAAACTCCTTCCATTCCCTTAATATGTATGTAAATCTTTGTAAAAGCTCTATAATCCTCTTGCCAGCATTATAACCAAGGAATATTTTTCTTAAGGGCCTAGTAGATATCTCTTTGAGATATTAACATCAAGGAAGATAGGTCCTATCTTCCTGTTACCCACGAAGGTTAGTCTAGATGCCTTGCTTTAAGGCTTAATTGCCTGCTTATCACAGAGATAAGAAAAGTTTTATTTTCCTTTGGATAAAGGCAATTAACTAATGCACGATAACCACAACTACCAGGTGCATTTTCAATGAACTATATATATTGCTGTCAAGTCATTTTCCTTTAAGAACTGGTTTATCTTTGAACATGTACA
This sequence comes from Smutsia gigantea, assembly GCA_032199065.1. NCBI lineage: Eukaryota > Metazoa > Chordata > Mammalia > Pholidota > Manidae > Smutsia > Smutsia gigantea. Next base: position 267,658 of record JAVSCE010013127.1, read on the forward strand.
TAAAAGATTATATCTTCTTGGCTATAAATAAAAGGGTGAGATTTCTTTCTGTCATTGCAATCTCAATACTGGATTGCCTGTCATTTACATCCCAGTTTCATTTAATGCTTATTCAGTAATAAAACTGTTTGCTTTCTTTTCTATATTTAAGAAAAGGATTTTCATAAATCTTTAGTATACTAAAGAAGTATACTATTCAGTGTTAAAAATAAGTGAATTACATGTATATTTATCAACATGGAAACATGTAAACATCTAAAATAAATAATGCTCAGTGAAAAAAAGCAAGTTCAATGGTACATACAGCATGATTTCACATGTGAAAAAAATTAAAAATACAAAATAGTTCTAGGAGATATACATATAGCAAGAAGGATACACACCCAATTCGGGATTGTGGCTGCCTATGTTAGGGACTGGAGAGAGTGGTAAAAGCAGACTTCACTATGTCCTTAATGTTTGATTTAGAGAAAGAGAACAATGAAACAAACATGAAAAAATGTTCACCTTCAGAAGGTGGGTACAGTGATGTTTATTATATGACTCTCTGCACTTTTAAATTTGATTAATAGTAGTGGTATCAATAATAGTGAAAACAAATAACTGGCTTTCCCCTGTGGCTCCTGTGCTCTTTCCAAAACAGAACATTTTTCCCAAGCTTTCTACAAGATGTTTGTGGCAACAGCTGGCAGTTCAGTGCTCATTGGCAGCTGGGGTCAGGGACACAGAGAGAACCCAAAGAAAATGGGAAAACCTGGCACACAAATGGGTGTCTGGTGTTACCAGTGTTTTTTTGCTTGCTGTGACTTTTGGAAGTTTTATTAGAATTCCAAGTTCAAACTGATGCCTCTGGGGGAACTGTACCTTTGTAATCCTTTCTTAAAGTTAACACCAATAGTAAGAACCTGGCTACACTCCAGGGAAAAGTTATACTTGCTTGGGTATTTAATCTGACCCCAGACTGCACAATTTTCTGGATCCTGCTTAGAATTATTAACATCTGAAAAGCTTGTCTCTTTCAGATTTACTGAGTACTGGAGCCTTCTCTGATTCCCGAGGGAAAACTCCAGTTTTCCTTTCAAAGCCTCTGCAAAAGAAAGCTTTTGAAAGAACAAAGCAGGGGATTTCTGGGCCAAAGGGACAGAGGGAAAATCTTTATAACCTCCCAAACATTTTCTCCTACTCTAATGAGTCATTTGTAGAAATTTTTTAAAGAGCAGAGAAGTTAAAGTCTTTAATCGTAAGAAAATAGGCAGCTGCTATACCTGTACACAGACCTATAAGATGTGAAGAAAACAGATTCTGCTGCTTGGATGCAAGAACAAGAGTAAACGCCCCTTGGGGGCAAATATTTTTCTTTAGAACAGGAAGACAATATTCTTCAGAGACTACCAACTCCATCACTTACTAGCTTCTAGGTCAATTCAAACTTACAGAGAAAGGAACTAACATGCTGCAACTTTCTTGCATCCTTGGCCCTGAAGTTTACATTCTTGCTCCTGTTAAATCACAGTTATAGTACATATAATGGGGGCCAAGGAATTAAGTGTGATACAATGTTATAATTTGCAGCCAGTAAGATCGGTACTTTAAAGGATATACAGAATGGTTGCATGGATGCAGAATGATTTTAAGTGAACAGGTGGTTGACTGGGAGCTGCGGCTGCTGCCACTGCCCAGCACCGAAGGAGAGTATCCTACCACATATTGCTAGCCCAGAAAAAAATCAAACTTCAAAATTCGAAGTATACTTCCTACTAAATGTGTATCACTTTTACATTATCATAATGTTGAACAATCATAAAATGAATCACTATAAACCAGGGACCATCTGTAATTGGATTTTTATGTACATTTTGATATAGATGGATTTCAGTGCTGGATTTCCATGTTTAGATTGCAATATACTTAGAAAACTAAATTGGACTGCTAAATAATTCTACCACTATTTGTAAAGTGATTAAAGACTAAATGAGATAATATATACATAGTTCCTGACCCAGAATAGATGGTTAGTCAATAAATTTAAGTTTCCCTTGCTTTTAATGACACCTTGCATGTGTACATAGGCTTAATAGTTTAGAAAGGAGGTTTGACATAAACTCTCAGGTTAGTCTCACAACTCTGTGAGTTAGATAGAGCAAATATTCTTCTGCTTCAAAAAATGTGAGTGGGGTTTACAGAAGATAAGTAAGTTACTCACTGTCACCCAAGAGCTGGCCAATGATAGCTCCATGACTCACAGGAAGTGCTTAGACTCCAAAGCCCACAGGTGCACTTTCCCAATGCCAGTGGTTCTCAAACTTCAGAGTGTATCATAATCCACTGGAGAAATGAAGCTTGTTAAAACACAGTATACTGTGCCCCATCCCCACAGTTTCTGCTTCAGTATGTGTGGGCTGGTACCGGAGAATATACATTTCTAACATTTGGTAGATTATGCTAATGCTGCTGGTCTACAGACGAGACTTTGATAACTACTGGCCTATGCTGTACGGACAAGTTAGGAAGATGTAGTCTAACATGGGGTAAGGATCTCAGAGGTAACATCTCTCTTGCCAGAGTATCATAGAATTTCAGAGCTGCAAGGGACCTGAATATCATCTATCCCAATAGTTATAGCTCCTGGTATACTATTAGAATATCACAATGCAAGTTTTAATAAAATCACCTTACCTGGCTCCACCCTCAGAGATGCTGATATCAATAGCATAAGATAAGATCCTGGTTTTACAGAAAGAATCCGTCATGAGATCAGCTCGAAAAGATGGCAGCGTGAAAGGTGAGACAGAGGCTTCCTCCTCAAACTGCATATAATACGAAAATATAACTAATACAACTACTCTTGAAAGAGCAACAGGAAAGAGGACTGCACCAAACTGCATACACTTGGAGACAAGAGCAGAATTCACGGAACAGGGTAACGTACTAAAGCTGTGGCCCGGTGGGATCCAAGCCCATCTCCCATGCCAGCTCACTGGTGGGAGAAAAAGAAATGAAGCAGGGAAGGAGCGGAGAACTGGGACTGCTGAATACCTAACTCCGGAGATCGGCTCTGGGAGCACAAACCTACATTTCATGGTACTTGCATGATACTCTCATAATTAGGGGGTTGGAAAGCTAAGACAGGCAGAATTCCTGGAGACACTAAGATTCCAGGTGCTTCTGGAAAGCAGGAAACCATATCCAGCTGCTCTGGGACAAAAGAAAGGCAGGCAGTCTGAGAGACTTCCTAACAAGGAAGCCCTTAGCAAGAGGGCTGCCAAAGGGGCAAGGATTGCACAGAGCTTACTGCTCAGGAGAAAGGACAGGTAGACAAAATTGTCAGGGTGCACTCTGTCCAGCAGGTTGGGAGCATTCACGATCTTCATGCTCCAGCACCCTGGCTACCTATACAGTTCCAATAACCCCTTCCATGATAGGCAGCCTACTGCACCTTTCTCATTGCAAGCCCCACCTGGATCACAAACCGGCAAACCCTACACTGGCGTTAGGCCAGCCACAGGGAAGATCTCTCTACAGCAACTATAAACACAAAGCACAGAGGCTTATACCTGTGTGCTCGACCCACTGGTTCAGGCAGTGGAGACAGGCATAGAAGGCAGGAACCAGGAAACAGCTCTTTCCTCCCCCCAGACACCAATACCACTCCCCTGTGACCCCCGACATTGCTTCAGGGGCTGAGCAGCTCCAGACAGTAGAGTTACTGGGCACTAGAGGGCGCCATACATAAATATGAAATGCCAAAGGAACCTGGTTCAGAGTAAAATTATTAATACAACTCGTGAGAAAGATTTAAATGTTATCAACTTTATGACTATCCCTGAAAGGGAGTTAAAAATAAAAATCATTAACATGTGCATGGAGATACGGAAAGATATTCAAGAATTCGGAAATGAATTCAGGTCGGAGATCCAATCGTTGAAGAGCACAATGGAGGGTATTAAAAGCATATTGGATATGGTGGAGGAGACAATAAAAGAAATAGAAACTAGAGAAGAGGAACACAAAGAAGCTGAGGCACAGAGAGGAAAAAGAATCTCGAAGAATGAAAGAATACTGAGAGAACTGTGGGACCAATTCAAACAGAACAATATTCACATTATAGGGGTACCAGAAGAAGAACAGAGAGAAAAAGTGAAAGAAAGTGTCTTTGAGGAGGTGACTGCTGAAAACTTCCCCAATCTGGGGAAGGAGATAGTCGCTCAGACCATGGGGATGCACAGATCTCCCAACACAAGGGATGCAAGGAAGACAACATCAAAACATATAGTGATCGGACTTCCGGGAAGATGGCGGCATGAGCAGGGCGGCAGATTTCTCCCAAAATAATATATATTTATGAAAATACAGCAAATACAACTACTCCTAAAAGAGAGACCAGAATACACAGGAAAGCGCACAATGTGCAGCTACACATGAGAGGCACACGGCACCCCGTGAGGCGGAGCTATAAAGGGCCCGGCAAAGCGGCCCGGCCATGGCTGCGGAATAGTGGAGCAACAGCGCCACCTACAGCATCCCCACAGAATCTACACCCAGTGGGCGTTTTGTTTGTTTCATTTTTTGTTTTTTCTTCTCTTTTTTTTCTTTTTTTTCTTTCCCTCTTTCTTTTTTTCTTTTCTTTTTTCTTTTTAAAGTCTTAAAGAACCCAGCTGACATACGTGGCAACTACCAGCGACAACTTCTATACCCATGAATGGTCCACACTAAAATCAATCAGACAACCCCAGAGAGGGAGCCTGAAGGGATGGAAATAGACAGTCGTCCTGAAAAATAATTCATAATAAAAGTCATAACCATGCTGATGGATCTACAGAGAAATGTGCAAGAGCTAGGAAGTGAGGGAAGTGAGGAAAGACAATACAGAAATCAGACAAGCAATCAACGGGCTTAACAGCAGACCGGATGAGATGCAAGAGACTCTTAATGGAATAGAAAACAGAGAACAGGAGTACAGAGAAGCTGAGGCAGAGAGAGATAAAAGGATCTCTAGGAATGAAAGAATATTAAGAGAACGGTGTGACAAATCCAAACGGAACAATATTCGCATTATAGGAGTACAAGAGGAAGAAGACAGAGAAAAAGGGATAGAAAGTGTCTTTTAAGAAATAATTGCTTAAAACTTTCCCACGCTGGGGAAGGAAACAGTATCGCAATCCACGGAATCCACAGATCTCCCAACACAAGGGACGCAAGGAAGATAACACCAAGAAACATAATAATTAAAATGGCCAAGATCAAGGATAAAGACAGAGTATTAATGGGAGCTAGAGAGAGAAAAAAGATCACCTACAAAGGAAAACCCATCAGATTATTATCAGACTTCTCAACAGAACCCTTACAGGCCAGAAGAGAATGGCATGATATATTTCACGTAATGAAACAGAAGGGCCTCGAACCAAGAATACTGTATCCAGCACGATTATCATTTAAATATGACGGAAGGATTAAACAATTTCCAGACAAATGAAAGTTGAGGGTTTGCCTCTCATAAGCCACCACTAAAGGATACCTTAAACGGACTGCTCTAGAAGGAAGAAGCCTTAAGGCTAAAAAGATGTCACCAGAGAAAATAAAATCATAGCAAAGAAAGCAAACCATCCAAATACTAAAGGCAAAGAATAAAACACCTAGTATACAAAGAATGGAGGAGGAAGAATAAGAAGAGAGAGAAATAAAGAATCATCAGACTGTGTATATAAAAGCTTAACCAGAGAGTTAAGTTAGACTGTTAGATAGTAAAGAAGCTACCCTTGAACCTTTGGTAACCATGAATCTAAAAGCCGGCAATGGCAATAAGTACATATCTATCGATAATCACCCTAAATGTAAATGGACTGAAATCACCAATCAAAAGACACAGAGTAATAGAATGGACAAAAAATCAAGACCCACCTATGTGCTGCTTACAAGAGACCTCAAACCAAGATATACACAGACAAAAGCTGAAGGGATGGAAAAAGATATTTCATGCAAACAACAAAGAGAAAAAAGCAGGTGTGGCAGTACTTGTATCAGAAAAAATAGACTTCAAAATGAAGAAAGTAGCAAGATAAAGAAGGACATTACATAATGATAAAGGGGTCAGTCCGACAAGAAGATATAATCATTATAAATATATATGCACACAACAGAGGGGCGCCAGCATATGTGAAACAAATACTACGAGAATTAAAGGAGGAAATAGACAGCAATGCAGTCATTTCAGGAGACTTCAACACACCACTCACTCCAAAGGACATATCTACCAGACAGAGAATAAGTAAAGACACAGAGGAACTGAACAGCACACTAGAACAGATGGACCTAACAGACATCTACAGAACTCTGCACCCAAAAGCAGCAGGATACACATTCTTCTCAAGGGCACATGGAACATTTTTCAGAATAGACCACATACTAGGCCACAAAAAGAACCTCAGTAATTTCAAAAATATTGAAATCCTACCAACCAACTTCTCAGATCACCAAGGTATAAAACTAGAAATAAATATTAGAAAGAAATAAAAAAGGCTCACAAATACATGGAGACTTAACAACATTCTCCTAATTAATTAATGGGTTAATGACCAAATCAAAACAGAAATCAAAGAATATATGGAGACTAATGACACCAACAACACAAAGCCACAACTTCTGTTGGATGCAGCAAAGGCAGTTCTAAGAGGAAAGTATATTGTAATCCAGGCCTATTTAAAGAAGGAAGAACAATCCCAAATGAATAGTCTAAAGACACAATTACAGAAATTGTAAAAATAAGAACAAATGAGGCCCAAAGTCACCAGAAGGAGGGACATAATAAAGATCAGAGAAGAAATAAATAAAATTGAGAAGAATAAAACAATAGAAAAAATCAATGAAACCAAGAGCTGGTTCTTTGAAAAAATAAACAAAATAGATAAACCACTAGCCAGACTCATTAAGAGAAAAAGAGAATCTACACACATAAACAGAATCAGAAATGAGAAAGGAAAAATCACGACAGACCACAAAAAAATACAAAGAATTATAGGAGACTATTATGAGAATCGATATGCTAACAAGCTGGAAAACATAGAAGAAATGGACAACTTCTTAGAAAAATACAACCTTCCAAGACAGACAAAGCAAGAAACAGAAAAACTGAACAGACTAATCACCAGCAAAGAAATTGAATCGGTAATCAAAATTAACTACCCAAGAACAAAACCCCCGGACCTGATGGATTCACCTCTGAATTCTACCAGACATATAGAGAAGAAATAACACCAATTCTCCTTAAAGTTTTCCAAAAAATAGAAGAAGAGGAAATACTTCCAAACTCATTCTATGAAGACAGCATCACTCTAATACCAAAACCAGGCGAAGATCTCACCAAAAAAGAAAACTACAGACCAATATCCCTGATGAACGTACATGCAAAAATACTCAACAAAATATTAGCAAGCTGAATTCAAAAATACATCAAGAGGATCGTACACCATGATCAACTGGGATTCATCCCAGGGATGCAAGGATGGTACAACATTCGAAAATCCATCAACATCATCCACCACATCAACAAAAAGAAGAACAAAAACCACATGATCATCTCCATAGATGCTGAAAAAGCATTTGACAAAATTCAGCATCCATTCCTGATTAAAACTCTCAACAAAATGGGTATAGACGGCAAGTACCTCAACATCATAAAGGCTATATATGACAAACCCACAGCTAACATCATACTTAACGGCGAGACGCTGAAAGCTTTTCATCTAAGATCGGGAACAAGACAGGGATGCCCACTCTCTCCACTGTTATTCAACATAGTATTGGATATCCTAGCCACGGCAATCAGACAAAACAAAGAAATACAAGGCATCCAGATTGGTAATGAAGTCAAATTGTCACTATTTGCAGATGACATGACATTGTACATAAAAATCCCTAAAGACTCCACTCCAAAACTACTAGATTTAGTATCTGAATTCAGCAAAGTTGAAGGATAGAAAATTAATACACAGAAATCTGTTGGTTTCCTATACACTAACAATGAACTAACAGAAAGAGAAATCAGAAAAACAATTCCATTCACAATTGCAATCAAGAAGAATCAAATACCTACGAATAAACCTATTGAAGGAAGTGAAAGACCTATACTCTGAAAACTACAAGACACTCCTAAGAGAAATTAAAGAGGACACTAACAAATGGAAATGCATCCCATGCTCTTGGCTAGGAAGAATAAATATTGTCAAAATGGCAATACTACCTAAAGCAATCTACAGATTCAGCGCAATCCCTATCAAACTACCAACAGCTTTCTCCAATGAATTCGAACAAATAATTCTAAAATTCATATGGAACCACAAATGACCCCGAATAGCCAAAGCATTCTTGAGAAGGAGAAATAAAACACGGGGAATCATGCTCCCTGACATCAAGCTCTACTACAAAGCCGCAGTAATCAAGACAATTTGGTATTGGAACAAAAACAGACCCACAGACCAGTGGAACAGAATAGAAAATCCAAACATTAACCCAAGCACATACAGTCAATTAGTATTTGATAAAGGAGCCTGGGATATACAATGGGGAGATGACAGCCTCTTCAGCAGCTGGTGTTGGAAAAACTGCAGAGCTACATGTAAGAGAATGAAACTGGACTACTGTCTAGCCCCATACACAAAAGTAAACTCAAGGTGGATCAAAGACCTGAATGTAAGTCATGAAACCATAAAACTCTTAGAAAAAAACATAGGCAAAAATCTCTTGGACATAAACATGAGCAACTTCTTCATGAACATATCTCCCCGGGCAAGGGAAACAAAAGCAAAAATGAACAAGTGGGACTATATCAAGCTGAAAAGCTTCTGTACAGCAAAGGACACCATCAGTAGAACAAAAAGACATCCTACAGTATGGGAGAATATATTCATAAATGACGTATCTGATAAAGGGTTGACATCCAAAATATATAAAGAACTCACACACCTTAACAAACAAAAAGCAAATAATCCAATTAAGAAATGGGCAGAGGACATGAATAGACACTTCTCCAAAGAAGAAATTCAGATGGCCAACAGGCACATGAAAAGATGCTCCACATCACTAATCATCAGAGAAATGCAGATTAAAACACCAGTCAGGATGGCCAACATCCAAAACACAAACAACAACAAATGTTGGTGAGAATGTGGAGAAAAGGGAACCCTCATACACTGCTGGTGGGAATGCAAATTAGTTCGACCATTGTGGGAAGCAGTACGGAGGTTCCTCAAAAAACTCAAAATAGAAATACCATTTGACCCAGAAATCCCACTCCTAGGAATTTACCCTAAGAATGTAGCAGCCCAATTTGAAAAAGACAGATGCACCCGTATGTTTATCGCAGCACTACTTACAGTAGCCAAGAAATGGAAGCAACCTAAGTGTCCATCAGTAGATGAATGGATAAAGAAGATGTGGTACATATACATAATGGAATACTATTCAGTCATAGGAAGAAAGCAAATCCTACCATTTGCAACAACATGGATGGAGCTAGAGGGTATTATGCTCAGTGAAATAAGCCAAGCCGAAAAAGACAAATATCAAATGATTTCACTCATCTGTGGAGTATAAGAACAAAGAAAAAAACTGAAGGAACAAAACAGCAGCAGACTCACAGAACCCAGGAATGGACTAATAGTTACCAAAGGGAAAGGGACTGGGGAAGATGGGTGGGAAGCGAGGGATAAGGGGGGAAAACGGGCATTACGATTAGCAGACGTAAGTTTGGGGGGACATGGGGAGGGCTGTACAACTTAGAGAAGACAAGTAGTGATTCTATAGGATCTCACTATGCTGATGGACAGTGACTGTAATTAGGTTGGTGGGGGGGACCTGATGAAGGGGGTAGTTTAATAACCATAATATTGCACATGTAATTGTAGATTAATGATACCAAAACAAATTACAAAAATAAATAAATAAATAAACATATAGTAATTAAAATGGCAAAGATCAAGTATAAGGACAGACTATTAAAAGCAGCCAGAGAGAGAAATAGGATCACATACAAAGGAAAAACCATCAGGCTATCTTCAGAATTCTCAGCAGAAACCTTACAGGACAGAAGGGAGTGGCATGATGTATTTCATACAGTGAAGCAGAAGGGCCTTGAACCAAGATTACTTTATCTGGCAAGATTATCATTTAAATTTGAAGGAAGCATTAAACAATTCCCAGTTAAGCCAAAGCTGAGAGAATTTACCTCCCACAGTCCATCTCTACAGTGTATTTTGGAGGGACTGCTATAGATGGAAGTGTTCCTATGGTTTAATAGCTGTCACCAGAGGTAACAAAACCACAGTAATGAAAGTAGAACAGCTAATTACTAAGAAAATGCAAAACTAAATTAACTATCCCCAAAGTCAATCAATGGATAGACAAACAGTACAGAATATGATACCTAATATATAAAAAATGGAGGAGGAAGAAAAAGGAGGATGAAAAACAAACAAAAAAAGAACCTTTAGACTGTGTTTGTAATAGCATATTAAGTGACTAGTTAGACTCTTAGATAGGAAGGAAGTAAACCTTGAACCTTTGGTAAACACCAATCTGAAGACTGCAATGCCAATAAGTACATACCTATCCATAATCACCCTAAATGTAAATGGACTGAATGCACCAATCAAAAGACATAGAGGTACAGAATGGATAAAAAAAAAAAAGACCCATCTATATACTGTGTACAAGAGACTCACTTTAAACCCAAGGACATACACAGACTAAAAGTGAACAGATGGAAAAAGACATTTCATGCAACTAATAGGGAGAAAGAGCAGGTGTTGCAGTACTTGTATCAGACAAAATAGACTTCAAAACACAGAAAGTAACAAGAGACAAAGAAGGACATTACATAATGATAAAAGGGTCAATCCAACAAGAAGATATAACCATTGTAAATATCTATGCGCCCAACACAGGAGGACCTACATATGTGAAACAAATACTAATGGAATGAAAAGGGGAAATAGAATGCAATGCATTCATTCTGGGAGACTTCAACACACAACTCACTCTGAAGGACAGATCAACCAGCAGAAAATAAGGAGACAGAGGCACTGAACAACACATTAGAACAGACAGACCTAACACACATCTACAGAACTCTACAACCAAAAGCAGCAGAATACACATTCTTCTCAAGTGCACATGGAACATTTTCAAGAATAGATCATATACTAGGCCAGAAAATGAGTCTCGGGAAATTCAAAAAGATTGAAACTGTACCAACGAGTTTCTCAGACCACAAAGGTATGAAACTAGAAATTAATTATGCAAAGAAAAAGAAAAATCCCACAAACACATGGAGGCTTCACAACACGCTCCTAAATAACCAATGGATCAATGACCAAATAAAAACAGAGATGAAGCAACATATGGAGACAAATAACAACAATAATAGAAAAATCTCAAAATCTGCGGGATGTAGCGAAAGCCGTGCTAAGAGTAAAGTATATTACAATACAGGTCTACCTCAGGAAAGAAGAGCAATACCTTATGAGCAGTCTAAACTCACATTTAACAAAAGTAGAAAAAGAACAAATGAGACCCAAAGTCAGCAGAAGGAGGGACATAATAAAGATTAGAGCAGAAATAAATAAAATCGAGAAGATAAAAATAATAGAAAGGATCAGTGAAAGCAAGAGCTGGTCCCTCGAGAAAATAAACAAAATAGATAAACCCCTAGCCAGACTTATCAAGAAAAATATAGAGTCTAATCACATAAACATAATCAGAAATGAGAAAGGAAAAATCACTACGGACACCACAGAAATACAAAGAACTATTAGAGAATACTATGAAAATTTATATGCAAACAAACTGGATAACCTAGAAGAAATGGACAACTTTCTAGAAAAATACAATCTTCTAAGGCTGACCCAGAAAGAAACAAAATCTCAACACACCAATTACCAGCAATGAAATTGAACTGGTAATCAAAAATGTACCTAAGAAGAAAACGCCTGAACCAGATAGTTTCACCATTGAATTTCATCAAACATTTAGTGAAGACGTAATACCCATCCTCCTGAAAGTTTTCCAAGGAGTAGAAGAAGAGGGAATACTTCCAAACTCATTCTATGAAGCCAGCATCACTCTAACACCAAAACCGGGCAAAGACACCACAAAAAAAGAAAACTACAGAACAATATCCCTGATGAACACAGATGCAAAAATACTCAACAAAATACTGCAAACCGAATTCAAAAATACATCAAAAGGATCATCCATCAGGATCAACTAGGATTTATTACAGGGATGGCAAGGTTGGCACAACGTTCGAATATCCATCAAAAGCAACCACCACATCAATAAAAAGATGGACAAAACCACCTGATCATCTCCATAGATGCTGAAAAAGCATTTGACAAAATTCAACATCCATTCATGATAAAAACTCTCAACAAAATGGGTACAGAGAGCAAGTACCTCAACATAATAAAGGCCATACATGACAAACCCACAGCTAACATCATACTTAACAGCGAGAAGCTGAAAGCTTTTCCTTTAAGGTCGGGAACAAGACAACGATGCCCACTCTTCCCACTTCTATTCAACATAGTACTAGAGGTCATAGCCAGGGCAATCAGACAACACAAAGAAATAAAAGGCATCCAGATTGGCAAGGAAGAAATTAAACTGTCCCTGTTTGCAGATGACATGATATTGTACATAAAAAACCCTAGAGAATCCACTCCAAAACTACTAGATCTAATATATGAATGCAGTAAAGTTCCAGGATACAAAACTAATATGAAGAAATCTGTGGCATTGCTATACACTAACAGTGAATTAGCAGAGAGAGATATCAGGAAAACACTTCCATTCATACTTAAATCAAAAAGAATAAAATACCTAGGAATAAATCTAACCAAGGAAGTGAAAGACCCTATACTCTGAAAACTACAAAACACTCATGAGAGAAATTAAAGAAGATACCAATAAATGGAAACACATCCTGTGCTCATGGATAGGAAGAATTAATATTGTCAAAATGGCCATCCTGCCTAAAGCAAACTACAGATTCAATGCAATTCCTATCAAAATACCAACAGCATTCTTCAACGAACTAAAGAAAATAGTTCTAATATTCATATGGAACCACAAAAGACCCCGAATAGCCAAAGCAATCCTGAGAAGGAAGAATAAAGCTGGGGGGATAATGCTCCCCAACTTCGAGCTCTACTACAAAGCCACAGTACTCAAGACAATTTGGTACTGGCACAAGAACAGACCCATAGACCAATGGAACAGACTAGAGAGCCCTGAAATAAACCCAACTATAAATGGTTAATTAATATATTATAAAGGAGCCACGGACATACAATGTGGAAATGACAGCCTCTTCAACAGCTGCTGTGGCAAAATTGGACAGCCACATACAAGAGAATGAATCTGGATTATTGTTTAACCCCCTACACAAAAGTAAACTCAAAATGGATCAAGGACCTGAATGTAAGTCATGAAACAATAAAACTCCGTGAAGATAACATAGGCAAAAATCTCCTGAATATAAGCATGAGCAATTTCTTCCTGAACGCATCTCCTCGAGTAAGGGAAACAAAAGCAAAAAGGAACTCATGGAACTACATCAAACTAAAAAGTTTCTGCACAGCAAAGGACACCATCAACAGAACAAAAAGGCATCCTACAGTATGGGAGAATATATTTGTAAATGACATATCTGACAAGGGGTTAACATCCAATATATATAAAGAACTTCCATGTGTCAACACCCAAAAAGCAAATAACCCCATTAAAAAATGGGCAGACGATATGAACAGACAGTTCTCCAAAGAAGAAATTCAGATGGCCAACAGACACATGATAAAATGCTCCACATCACTAATCATCAGGGAAATGCAAATTAAAACCACAATGAGATATCACCTCACACCAGTAAAGATGGCCAGCATCAAAAAGACTAAGAACAACAAATGCTGGCGAGGATGCAGAGAAAGGGGAACCCTCCTACACTGCTGGTGAGAATGTAAGCTAGTTCAACCATTGTGGAAAGCAATATGGAGGTTCCACAAAAAACTAAAAATACAAATACCATTTGACCCAGGAATCCCACTCCTTTGAATTTACCCAAAGAATACAACTTCTCAGATTCAAAAATACATATGCACCCCCTATGTTTATTGCAGCACTTTTTATAATAGCCAAGATATGGAAGCAACCGAAGTGTCCATCAGTAGATGAATGGATAAAGAAGATGTGGTACGTATACACAATGGAATGCTATTTAGCCATAAGAAGGAAACAAATCCTGCCATTTCAACAATATGGATGGAGCTGGAGGATATTATGTTCATTGAAATAAACCAGGCAGAGAAACACAAGTGTCAAATGATTTCCCTCATTTGTGGAATATAACAATGAAGCAAAACTGAAGGAACAAAATACTAGCAGACTCAGAGACTCCAAGAAGGAACTAGTGGTTACCAACGGGGTGGGGTGTGGGATGGTGGGTGGGGAGGGTGGGAGAAGTGGACTGTGGGGTATTTTGTTTAGTGCACATGGTGTGGGGAATCACGGGGAAAACAGTGTAGCACAGAGAAGGCAAACAGTGAATCTGTGTCATTTTACTATACTGATGGACAGTGACTGAATTGGGGTATGAGTGGGGACTTGATAATATGGGTAAATGTAGTAAACATATTGTTTTTTCATGTGAAACCTTCATAAGAGTGTATATCAATAATACCTTAATGAAAGAAAGAAAGGAAAGGAAAGGAAAGGGAGGGAGGGAGGGAGGGAGGGAGGAAGGAAGGAAGGAAGGAAGGAAGGAAGGAAGGAAGGAAGGAAGGAAGGAAGGAAGGAGGAAAGGGAAAGAAAGAGAAAAAAGAAAGAGAGAGAAAGAAAGAAAGGAAGCAAAAAAATAGTAGAAAAGGTTTGCAGCATTTTTGCCTGCTTTTTACCCACCCCTCTCCAGCACAATGGCATTTTTGTTTTTAAAGCAGTGGCAGCCTATGTTCCCAGTGTGGGACCCTGGCCCTTGATTCCACAAGCAGCAAGCAGATCTTATTCAGAAATTTTTGTGTATTTATGTTCTAACATGTCTGGGGGCTACCTGAAAGACTGAGGTCAGGTTATTATATTTGTTTCACCTAACTCAGAACTCAAGTCTGGAAAAGTAGTGGGCAATGCTCAAAAATACTGCAAGCTGCAAGCCAAACTAACAAACCTCAGGCACCTGAGGCAAAAGATTACATTTGAAACATACAATATACTACCTAAGGCATGGTAGCAAAAGCTGAAGAAGTGTTTCCTTGGAAAATTAGGATATGGAAAAGCAACTGTGTATATGGGGAATTTTAAAAACCATATGCATGCACAGGGCAAGATGCATACTCAGAAAAGAACTGAGAAGACCCTAAGGTTTCACCTTCAACCAATCCCTTATTTCAGTGCAAGCCTAATTGTCAATGGATGGTCCTGGCACAGAGCTAATTTAGGAAAACTGGGAGAAGCATTTTTTTAATTTTTTGTTTGTTTACACATTTGTTTTTATCTTTTGGCATTCAAAAAAAATCTGTGTCAATATGCTAGTTGAATACAAGCTAAAGGACAAAGACTTCAGTGACCACATGGGACAAGGACAAAGGATACTGTCTTTAACAAAAAAATAAAATTAAAAAAAGCAAATCCCATGGAAAAGAGATAATCTTATTTCCAGAGTTACTTCCTTGTAATATTCTGACATTCAGTTTTCAACAAAAGAATCAGAAGACATACAAAGAAACAGGTAAGCATTTCCCATTCAAAGGAACAAAATAAATTGACAGAAACTATTCCTGAGGATGTCTACATGTCATATTTGCCAGACAAAGACTTTAAAACAAGTCTGTTAAATATACTGTGAGCTAAAGAAACACACACAAAGTTAAGGAAAATCAGGAATATGATGTATGAACAATACACATTATGGGACTGCCACAAAGTGAAGAAAGAGAAAAAGAGGCAGATGAATATCTAAGAAATAATAAACAATACCATGCCAAAATTGAGAAATAACATAAATCTATACATCCAAGAAGCTCAACAAACTACAAATTCAAGGAGTCTCACACTGGGATACGTTACAATCAACCTACCAAAAGCCAAAGATAAAAAATCTTGGAAGCAAGAGAAAATGACTTGTCTTGTAGAAGGGATGCTCATTACAAATAACAGCCAATTTCCCATAAGAATCCATGGAGGCCAGAGAACAGTGAGATGATATGAAGTGTTAAAATAAAAAGAAAATTGTCAAACATGAATTCTATGTTCAGCAAAACTATCTTTCAGGATTGAGGGAGAAATTAAGACATTCCCAAATAAACAAAGCTGAGGGAGTTCATTACCAATGTATCTCCTCAACAAGTTGTGCAAATGGGAGTCCTTTGGGTTGAAATAAAAGGACACTGGAAAGAAACTCAAACCACATTAAGATATAAAGATCTCCTGTAAAGGTAACTATATGTGCAAATATAAAGGCCAACATTATTGTATTTTTGTTTATTAACTCCACATTTTTATTTCCTGCATGATTTTTTAATGCATTAAAATAATTATAAATATATATTGCTGGATACACAGTGTATACAGATTTCATTTGGGACAACAACAATACACAGGGGAGGGACAGAGCTTTAAGGAAGCAGAGATTTGTATGCTATTGGAATTAAATTGGTATCAATTCAAAGCTGTTTCTTATAAATTAATTATAATCCCCATGGTATCCACATATAAGATATCCAAAAATGTACATAAATTTAAATCAGAAGGAAATTTAAATGGTTCACCACAAAAAAGGTTAACTAAACACAAAAGACAGCAGTAATGTAGGGAATGAAAGTTGAAAAAAATATAAGACATACAAAAAACAAATAGTAAAATGGCATAAGTCCTTACCTATAAATAATTACTTGAAATGTAAATAGATTAAACACTCCAATAAAAAGGCATAGCCCCAAAGAATGTATTAAAAAAACAGGATTCAACTGCACAGTATCTACAACAGATTCACTTTAGATCCAAAGACAGAAATAGATCCAAAAAGGATAGAAAAAAATTATTCCATGTAAATAGTAACCAAAACAGTATGATACTGACATAAAAATAGACAACATAGATCAACGGAACAGAACAGACAGCCCAGAAATAAATCCACATCTATGTAGTCAACTAAGCTATGACAAAGGAAACAAGAATACACAATGGGAAAGGACAGTCTCTCTTCAATAAATAGAGTTGAGAAAACTGGATAGCCAGATAAAAAAGAATTAAACTAGATTATCTTACACCATACACAAACATTAACTCAAAATGGATTAAAGACTTGAATGTAAGACTTAAAATGATAAAACTCATAGAAGAAAACATAGATGGTAAGCTCCTTGACATCAATCTTGGCAATGATTTTGTGTATGTAACTCTAAAAGCAAAAACAATAAAAGCAAAAGTGAACAAATGAGACTATATCAACCTAAAAAGGTTCTGCACAGCAAAAGAAATCATTAACAAAATAACAAGCAACCTACTGATTGGAAGAAAATATTTGCAAATTATATCTGATAAGGGTTAATATCCAAAATATATAAAGAACTTATACAACTCAAGAGCAACAAGAAAAAGAACGTGATTTAAAAATGGGAAGAGGATCTGAACAGACATTTTCCAAAGACAGAGGACCAACAGGCATATGAAAAGATATTCAACACCACTAATCATCAGGAAATGCAAATCAAAACCACAACCAGATATCACCCCATACCTGTTAGAATGGCTCATATCAAAAAGACAAGAAATAACAAGTATTGGCAAGGACCTAGAATAAAGGGAACACTCGGTCACTGTTTGTGGGAATGTAAACTGGTGGAGAACAGTATGGAAGTGCCTCTAAAAATTAAAAATAGAACTACCATATGATCCAGCAATTCCACGTCTGGGTATTTATCTCAAGAAAATGAAAACAGTAATTTGAAAATATATTTGCACCCCTATGTCCATTGCAGGGTTATTTACAATAGCCACAACATGGAAACAATCTGTGTTCATTGATGGATGAATGGATAAAGAAGATGTGGTCTAAATATACAATGGAATACTATTCAGGTATAAAAGAGAATATAATCTTGTCATTTGCAACAAGAACAAACCTTGAAGGCATTATGTTAAGTGAAATAGTCAGACAGTGAAAGACAAATTCCACATGATCTCACTTATATGTGGCATGTAACAACAACAAGAACACACCAAGCTCACAGAGAACAGATTGGTGGTTTCCAAAGGTTGAGGAGTAAGGTGGGAGAAATGGGTGAAAGGAGTCAAAAGGTGCAAACATCCAGTTATGACATAATTAATTCATGGAGATGTAATGTATAGAATGGAGACTATACCTAGAAAACTGTATTGCACATCTGAAAAGTTGCTAAAAGAGTGTATCTTAAAAGTCCTCATCACAAAAATAGATTTTATAACTATGTATGGTGATGCATGTTAACTAGACTTATTGTGGTAATCATTTTGCAATGTTAACAGACTTGTGATTATTTTGCAGCATATATAAATATTAAATCATGTTTATATCTAAAATGAATATGTCAAGTATACATCAATAAAATAAAAACTAGGGTCCAACTATACACTATCTACAACAGACTCACTTTAGATCCAAAGACAGAAATAGATCCAAAGAAGTAAAGGATGGAAAAAGCTATTCGACACAAATAGTAACCAAAAGAGAATTGAGGTGGATACATTAATATGAGAAAAATAGACTCTAAGTCAGAAACTGACAAAGATGCCAAATCCAATCAATGGGGAAGGACTAGTCTGTTCAACAAATGGAGCTAGAACAACTGTATTTCCACATGGAAAAGAATGAATTTGGACCCCTATCTCACATCACATACAAAATTTACTCTAAATGGATATAAATTAAGATCTAAAGGCATAAAACTCTTAGAAGAAAACACAGGGGTAGATCTTCATGACCTTGGACTTGTTAATGAATTATTAGATATGACAAAATCACGAGCAACAAAAAAAAATAGATTGGAAATCATCAAAATTTAAAACTTTTGTGCATCAAAGTACATCACCAAGAAAGTAAAAAGACAAACTACAGAATGGGAGAAAATAATTGGAAATCACATATGTGGTAAGGGTTAATATCCAGAATATATAAAGAACTCCTACAACTAAATAATGAAAAGATAAACCAATTTAAAAATGGGCCAATGACTTAAATAGACATTCTGCAAAGAAGATATACAAATGGTCAATAAGCATACAAAAAAATGTTCATCCTTAGTCATTAGGGAAATGAAAATAAAACTATAGTGATAAAACCTTTTCACAACTACTAGGATGGTTATAATAAAAAATAACAAGTGTTGGTGAGGATATGGAGAAGTTGGAACCCTTGTACATTGCTGGTGGGAATGGAAAATGGTGCAGCTGCTATAGAAAACAGTTCAAAAGTTCCTCAAGCAGCAAAACACAGAATTATCATATAACTCAGCAAATCTCCTAGGTACATACCCAAAAGAATTGAAAAATGTATTCAAACCAAAACTTGTACACAAACGTTCATAGCAGCACTATTCACAATAGCCAATATGTGGAAACAACTTAAATGCCTATCAATAGTTGAATGGATAAACAGTATTTTGTATGTATGCATGTATTCATTATTCGGCAATAAGAAATTACATACAGATATGTGCTACAACATGGATGCACTCTTGAAAACATTTTGCTAAGTGAAATAAGCCAAATATAAAAGGAAAGTATTACATTATTCTGCTTACATGAAATACCTATGATAGGCAAATTAATACAGACAGAGGTAGATTAGAGGTTATTGGGGATTGAGGGTAGGGGGGTAATGTGGAGTTCTTTAACAGTTACAGATTTTGTTAGGGGTGATGAAAAAAATCTGAAAACAGATAAAATTGATGGTTATACATTATGTAATTAATGCCACTGAATATTATACATGTTCAAAATTGCAAATTTCATGATATATATTTTACCAAAATACAAAAATTCCAAAAAAGTAGGTAATCTGCCTCAGACAGAGCCTATACACTTAATCACTATAGATGATATCCCAACCCCTCTAGCTCCAACTCTTTCAAAGCTTCCATATCTGTAAAGTAGAAAATAGTAATCCCTGTCCTATGTCTCTCATCTTTGTTATAAGCATCAGTTTAAATAGGGAAAAGCACAAGGCTCTCTAAATTATAATGGGCTTAAAGTCCAGTCCTTTTATTATTTTGGAACTTAACACATAAGGTATCACATTAAGTTGGTTTTCAGTACTCAGCAATAAAGCACATTTGTTTTTGCCACATCCTGCAACTCAAAGGCAATTTCAGTTGTGTTGTGAGTTTACAATGGCACTACTCCACACAGACAAAACTTTACACTTGACCAGACAGACAGGGATCTCTGGTCAGACTGGTTATCACTACAACTTCTCGATTTAATAGCATACTTCCTTTCAGGGTATCCTGCATATGCCTGTAACAAAAGATTAATTTACCAAGGATCTCAGAACACTGATCAAAGAGGAAGTAAAAAATAATAATAATAATAACAACATTGAATCTCCCAGCTCTTTCTCAGGGAAACTAAGGACAGTTCCTGGGGAACCATCGTAGCCTGTAGAGCCAGAGGGCACAGTGAAGATCCACAAAGTGGCAATGGTCTCCAGCTTTTGAAATGGCTCCAAGAACAAGACCTACCACAGACACAATCAGCTTCCTGAAAAATTTCTTCAGCATGTTCAGCTCTGCTGACCATGTTTTATAGAAAGACTCCCCAGAGGTAATCTGGCACATTACCAGGCTATTGGCACCAAAGCAAAACAGGGTTTTGTATTAGATTCGTTTGGAGAACAGAGGGCAAAAGGTAGCCCACCCCACTTGTGAATGGCACCTTGAAGGGAAAAACCAAGGCCAACACTTTAAACAAAGCTGCGAGGCCAGTGTGCATTAAGAGGATACCTCAATACCCCTCTTTATTCACACTCAGGATCCAGGACCCCTTTGACCTTACCCATTTAATCAGGAAATTCTTCCTGACTTCCATAACATCCAACTACATTTTTCATTTCCTGTTTTTGGCTATACAGTCTTGCCTTTTATTGAACTGCTCTTGGCCTCAGTTCCTATCCAAACTGGAAATTGCTATCACTTCCTGACTATAAGTGAGTTCAGTCATCATCTCGACAGAACCCATCTCCCAGAACACTACCTCAGCACTGACCCATGTGCTCCAATGTTCTTGGATAGATTAAGAGGGACAACATATTATGTTATAAAATTTTACAAATAATACAGTAAAATCTCAAAATTTGAAACTATATAAAATAAGTAATAATAAAGCTACTACTATATACGTGTTGGGTGTTTACACATACAGTCTGGAATCCTCATTTTAACATTAGGAGATAGGTCCTATTATTATCCCCATTACTGAGACAAGAAAAGTAAGGCCATCAGAGGTTAAGTGATCCCACAAAGTGTCGCAGTTAAGAAGTGGCAAAGGTTTTTCAACAAATAGTATGGGGCAACTGAACATCCATAGGCAAAAAAAAAACCTACAACCTAAACTTCACACTATAAACAAAAATAAACTCAAAACAGACCATAGATCTAAATGTAAAACCTAAAACTACTAAAACTGTTACAAGAAAAAATAAGATAAAGGTTACAAACCTAGAATTTTGTGACATGTTCTTAGACCTGACTCCATAAGCATGAACCCATTTTTAAAAGAAAATAAACTGGACTTCATCAAAAGTAAAAACTTGGACTTGCAAGATGGCGGTATGAGAGGTGAGACGGAGAGCTCCTCCCAAAACCACAAATTGTACAAAAATATAGTTAATTAATACAACTAACCTTAAAACAGCAACAAGAAAGAAGGCTGAACTAGACCGCAAACAGACCTCACGAACAGAGCAGACCTCACGAAACAGGGTAACGTAGGAAAGCCTTAATCTGGTGGAACCAGGCCCTTCCCCCACCCCAGCTCCCCGGCAGGAGGAAGAGAAACAGAGAGAAGGAGGGGGTGGAAGACTGGGACTGCTTAACACCTAGCCCTGAGAGCTGCCTTGTGAGCAGAATCCTACAGTGTGTGGTGCTCTGGATATTGGGGAGCTCAGACAGCCTGAGTGCTTGAGAAATTGACATTCCAGCCATTTGTGGAGGACGGGATCCACACCCAGCCACTCTGTGTCAGAGGAAAAGAAGGCAGTCAGAGAGGCTTCCTAGCAGCCAGAGAGCTGCTGAAGGGGCGGGGTTTGCACGGAGCTTGCTGTGCAGGAGAAGAAAGAGCTGGACAAGGTTCCTGGGCGTGCTCTGCCCAGCTGGATGAAAACTTTGGGGAGCTTCTGGTGCTCCATCCCCCTGGCTGCTTACTCAGCTCTGAGGTCCTCCACTGTGACAGCCTGCCAAACCTTCCTACTGCCTACAGGCACCTGCTCACAAACTGGCAGTCATTATGCAGGCGTCAGGCCAGTCACAGGAGGCCACACCTACAACAGATAGAGACGCAAAGCACAGAGGTTTACACGTGTGTGCTTGGCCCACTGGCTATGACACTGGAGACAGTCACCTCAGATTGGAATCAGGAAACAGATCTTTACTCCCCCCAGGCACCAGCTCCACTCCCCTATGACCCCCAACCTCACTCTAGAGGCTGAGAAGCTCCAGAGACTGGAGTTTCTGAACACTAGTGGGCACCACACACAAATATGAAATGACAAAAAAACATGGTTCAGACCAAAATCTCACAAACCCCAGAAAGAGTGACAAATGAAACTGAACTCACCAAACTTCCTCAAAGAAAGTTCAAAATAAAAATTATAAACATGCGTATGGAGGTACAGAAAAATATTCAAGAAGTCAGGAACGAATTTAAGTTGGAGATACAATCATTAAGAAATTCCATATCTGAAATGCAACATACAACGGAGGGATTTAAAAGCAGATTAGATGTAGTAGAAGAGGCAGTAAATGGAAGAGAAATTAGAGAAGAGGAATACAAAGAAGCTGAGGCACAGAAAGACAAATGGATCTGTAAGAATAAAAGAATATTGAGAGAACTGTGTGACCAATCCAAACAGAACAATATTCGCATTATAGGGGTACCAGAAGAAGAGAGAGAAAAAGGGATAGAAAGTGTCATTGAGGAGGTAATTGCAGAAAATTTCCCCAATTAGGGAAAGGAGATAGTCTCTCACGCCATAGAGGTGCACAGATCTCCCAACACAATGGACCCAAAGAAGACAACATCAAGACATATAATAATTAAAATGGCTAAGTTCAAGGACAAAGCCAGACTTTTAAAAGCAGCTAGAGAGAGAAAAAAGATAACATACAAAGGAAATCCCATCAGGCTATCATCAGACGTCTCAACAAGAAATCTTACAGGCCAGAAGGCAGTGGCATGATATACTTAATGCGATGAAACAGAAGGGCCTTGAACCAAGAATACTTTATCTGGCAAGGTTATCATTTAAATTTGAAGGAGGGATTAAATAATTCCCTGATAAGCAAAAGCTGACAGAATTTACCTCCCACAAACCACCTTTACAGTGCATTGTGGAGGGACTCCTATAGATGGAAGTATTCCTAAGGCTAAAAAGACGTCACCCAAGGGAAGACAAAGAGTACAGAATATGATTCATAACATACAAAGAATGGAAGAGGAAGAAGAACCTTTAGATTGTGTTTGGAATAGTATTCGAAGTAAGTTAAATTAGACTGTTAGATAGTAAGGGAATTTCTCTTGAACCTTTCTAAAGCCTGCAATGACAATAAATATGAACCTATCGATAATCACACAATGTAAATGGACTGAATGCACCAATCAAAAGACATAGAGTTACTGAATGGATAAAAAAACAAGACCATCTATATGCTGCCTAGAAGAGACTCACTTCAAACCCAAAGACATACACAGACTGAAAGTGAAGGGATGGAAAATGATATTTTATGCAACTAATAGTGAGAAAAAAGCAGGAGTTGCAGTACTTGTATCAGACAAAATATACTTCAAAACAAAGAAAGTCACAAGAGACAAAAGACATTACATAATGATAAAAGGGTCAGTCCAACAAGAAGATATAACCATTGTAAATATCTATGCAACCAACAGAGGAGATCCTACATATGTGAAACAAATACTAACAGAATTAAAGAGGGAAATAGAATGCAATGCATTCATTCTAGGAGACTTCAACACACCACTCACTCTGAAGGACAGATCAACCAGACAAAAAATAAGTAAGGAGACAGAGACACTGAACAACACATTAGAACACATGAACCTAACAGACATCTACAGAACTCTACACCCAAAAGCAGCAGAATACACATTCTTCTCAAGTGCACATAGAACATTTTCAAGAATAGATCATATACTAGGTGACAAAAAGAGCCTCAGTAAATTCAAAAAGACTGAAATTGTAACAACCAGTTTCTCAGACCACAAAGGAATGAAACTAGAAATGAATTACGCAAAGAAAATGAAAAATCCCACAAACACATGGAGGCATAATAACATGCTCCTAAATAATCAACGGATCAATGACCAAATAAAAACAGAGATCAAGCAATATATGGAGACAAATGACAAGAAAAATTCAAAACCGCAAAATCTGTGGGACACAGCCAAGGCCGTGCTAAGAGGAAAGTATATTGCAATACAGGACTACCTCAGGAAAGAAGAACATTCCCATATGAGCAGTCTAAACTCACAATTAACTAAACTGTATAAAGAAGAACAAATGAGACCCAAAGTCAGTAGAAGGAGTGATATAATAAAGATTAGAGCAGAAATAAATAAAATTGAGAAGAATAAAACAATAGAAACGATCAACAAAGCAAGAGCTGGTTCTTCGAGAAAATAAAAATAGATAAACCCCGAGCCAGACTTATCAAGAAAAAAAGAGTCTACTCACATAAACAGAATCAGAAATGAGAAAGCAAAAATGACTATGGACAGCACAGAAATACAAAGAACTATTAGAGAATACTATGAAAAATTATATGCTAACAAACTGGATAACCTAGAAGCAATGGACAACTTTCTAGAAAAATACAACCTTCCAAGGCTGACCCAAAATGAAACAGAAAATCTCAACAGACCTATTACCAGCAACAAAATTGAACTGGTAATCAAAAACCTACCTAACAACAAAACGCCTGTACCTGATGGCTTCACACTTAATTTTATCAAACATTTAGTGAAGACCTAATACCCATTCTACTTAAAGATTTCCAAGGAGTAGAAGAAGAGGGAATACTTCCAAACTCATTCTATGAAGCCAGCATCACTCTAATACCAAAACCAGGCAAAGACACCACAAAAAAAGAAAACTACAGAAAAATATCCCTGATGAACATAGATGCAAAAATACTCAACAAAATATTAGCAAACCAAATTCAAAAATACATCAAAAGGATCATCCATCATGATCAAGTGGGATTTATTCCAGTGATGCAAGGATGGTTCAACATTTGAAAATCCACCAACATCATCCACCACATCAACAAAAAGAAGGACAAAAACCATCTGATCATCTCCATAGATGCTGAAAAAGCATTTGACAAAATTCAACATCCATTCATGATAAAAACTCTCAACAAAATAGATATAGAGGGCAAGTACCTCAACATAATAAAGGCTATATATGACAAACCCACGGACAACATTATACTTAACAGTGAGAAGCTGAAAGCTTTCCCTTTAAGATCGGGAACAAGACGAGGATGCCCACTCTCCCCAATTCTATTCAACATAGTACTGGAGGTCCTAGCCAGGGCACTCAGACAACACAAAGAAATAAAAGGCATCCAGATTGGCAGGGAAGAAGTTAAACTGTCCCTGTTTGCAGATGACATGACATTGTACATAAAAAACCTTAAGAATCTACTCCAAAACTACTAGATCTAATATCTGAATTAAGCAAAGTTGTGGGATACAAAATTAATCTGCAGAAATCTATGACATTCCTATACACTAACAATGACCTAGCAGAGAGAGAAATAAGGAAAACAGTTCCATTCAAAGTTGCATCAAAAAGGACTTCTGAGAAGATGGCAGCATGAGCAGGGGTGCGGAAATCTCCTCCCAAAACCATATATATTTGTGAAAATACAACAAATACAACTATTCCTAAAAGAGAGACCAGAAGATACAATACAACAGCCAGGCTACAGCTACACCTGCGAGAACTCAGTGCCTCACAAAGTGGGTAAGATACAAAGCCACGACCTGGCCGGACCCAAGCACTCCTCCACCCCAGCGCACCGGTGGGAGGAAAAGATTCAGACTGGGGATGGAGTGGAAGTGCAGGATCTGAGACAGAGACCGCAAGCGGGTCCTCTCAGCTAGCTTCCTGGGACAAAAGAAAAGTGCGTGCATTTTTTTTTAAGTCTTAAAGAGACAAGGGCCCAACAGTGGAACAAAATCGTCCCAGCGCACTCGGCCCAGAGGGCTGGGAGTCTTGGGGAATTTCGGACCCTTTGCCGGGCAAAGCAGCCGCACCGAGGCTTCCCACAGAGATCAGCAGCCTCCCATTCGTGCCCCACCGCCCAGTCAGAGCCACAAAGGGTCCGGGAGATGCTGCTGCTGCGGAACAATAGAGGAGCAGCACCGTCCACAGCAACCTCACAGAATCTACTCCCGGCAGATACGCAGTTAAGCGGGAAGAGACTGAGAACCAGGGTCGGAAGGCACCAAGGGGACCAGAATGCACTGAATGAGGCTGCAAACCCCCACAGTGCTATAGGCTAAGCTGAGGTGGCCTGCACACAGGCAGCTTAGGGGATTATCCCAGAGACTGCCTTCCGGTGTGCTGGAAAATAGCTAAGGCCCCTGAGAAGGGCAAGGAGAACAACAAGCAGGAAGGGACTTTGTTCTCCCAGCTGACACACATGGCAACTACCAGGGACCACTTCTATCACCATGAAAAGACAGAGGAATATGGCACAGACAAAGATTAGCCAGACAACCCCAGAGAAGAGGCCTGATGGGATAGACTTAAACAATCTTCCTCAAAAAGAATTCAGAATAAAAGTCATAACCATGCTGATGGATCTACAGAGAAATATGCAAGAGCTAAGGGAAGAAGTGAGGAAAGACAATGCAGACATCAGACAAGCAATCAACGGGCTTAGGAGCAGACTGGACTAGGTGCAAGAGACTGTTAATGGAATAGAAATCAGAGAAATGCAATACAGAGAAGCTGAGGCAGAGAGAGATGAAAGGATTTCTAGGAATGAAAGAATACTAAGAGAACTGTGTGACCAATCCAAATGGAACAATATTCGCATTATAGGGGTATCAGAATAAGAAGAGAGAGAAAAAGGGATAGAAAGTGTCTTTGAAGAAATAATTACTAAATACATCCCCAAGCTGGGGGAGGAAATAGTCTCTCAGACCATGGAAGCCCACATATCACCCAAAATAAAGGACCCAGGGAAGACAACAACAAGGCACATAATAATTAAAATGGCAAATATCAAAGACAAGGACAGGGTATTAAAGGCAACCTGAGAGAGAAAAAGGATCACCTACAAAGGCAAACCAATCGGTATCATCAGACTTCGCAACAGAAACCTTACAGGCCACAAGAGAATGGCATGATATATTCAATGGAATGAAACAGAAGGACCTTGAACCAAGAATACCATATCCAGCATGATTATTATTTAGAAGGAGGGATTAAACAAACCCCAGTGAAGCAAAAGTTGAGGGAATTTGCCTCCAACAAACCACCTCTACAGGTATTTTAAAGGGACTGCTCTAGATGGAAGCACTCCTAAAGCTAAACAGATGTCACCGGAGAAAATAAAATCACACCAAAGAAAGCAGACCAACCAAATAGGAACAAAAGGCAAAAATTAAATCAACTACCCACAAGAGCACTCAAAGGAAACACAAAAGAGTACAGAAAAACACCTAACATAAAAAAAGAAGGAGGAAGAATGAGAAGGGAGAGCAATTAAGAACCATAAGACTGTGTTCCTAATAGCTTAATAAGAGAGTTAAATTAGACAGTAAGATACTAAAGAAGCTACCATTGAACCTTTGGTAACCATGAATCCAAAGCCTGCAATGGCAGTAAATATATATCTATCGATACTCACCCTAAATGTAAATGGACTGCATACACCAATCAAAAGACACAGAGTAATAGAATGGATAAAAAAACAGAGCCATCTATATGGTGCTTACAAGAGACTCACCACAAACTCAAAGATATACACAGACTAAAGGTGAAGGGATAGAAAAAGATCTTTCATGCAAACAACAAGGAGAAAAAAGCAGGTGTTGCAGTACTTTTATGAGACAAAATAGACTTCAAAACGAAGAAAGTAGCAAGATATAAAGAAGGACATTACATAATGATAAAGGGGTCAGTCCAACAAGAGGATATAACCATTTTAAATATATATGCACCCAACACAGGAGCGCCAACATATGTGAAACAAATACTAACAGAATTAAAGGAGGAAATAGAAAGCAATTCATTGATTTTAGGAGACATCAACACACCACTCACTCCAAAGGACAGATCAACCAGACAGAAAATAAGTAAAGACATAGAGGCACTGAACAACACACTAGAACCGATGGACCTAAAAGACATCTACAGAACTCTACAACCAAAAGCAGCAGGATACACATTCTTCTCAAGTGCACATGGAACATTTTTCAGCATACACCACATACTAGGCCAAAAAAAGAACCTCAGTAAATTCAAAAAGATTGAAATTCTACCAACCAACTTCTCAGATCACAAAGGTATAAACCTAGAAATAAATTGTACAAAGAAAACAAAAAGGCTCACAAATACATGGAGACTTAACAGCATGCTCCCAAATAATCAATGGATAAATGACCAAATTAAAACAGAGATCAAACAATATACGGATACTAATGACAACAATAACACAAAGCCGCAACTTCTGTGGGACGCAGCAAAGGCGGTTCTAAGAAGAAAGTATATTGCAATCCAGGCCTATTTAAAGAAGGAAGAACAATCCCAAATGAATAGTCTAAAGACACAATTATTGAAATTGGAAAAAGAAGAACAAATGAGGCCCAAAGTCACCAGAAGGAGGGACATAATAAAGATCAGAGAAGAAATAATAAAATTGAGAAGAATAAAACAATAGAAAAAAATCAATAAAACCAAGAGCTGGTTCATTGAAAATATAAACAAAATAGATAAAGCCCTAGCCAGAATTATTCAGAGAAACAGAGAATCTACACACATAAACAGAATCAGAAATGAGAAAGGAAAAATCACTACGGATTCCACAGATATACAAAGAATTATAAAAGAATTCTAGGAAATTCTATATGCTAACAAGCTGGAAAACCTAAAAGAAATGGAAAACTTCTTAGAAAAATACAACCTTCCAGGACTGACCAAGAAAGAAAAAAAAAAACCTAAACACAATAATCACCAGCAACGAAATTGAATCAGTAATCAAAAAACTACCCAAGAACAAAACCCCCATGCCAGATGGATTCACCTCTGAATTTTACCAGACATGTACAGAAGAAATACCTATTCTCCATAAATTTTTCCAAAAATTAGAAGAGGAGGGAATACTTCCAAACTCATTCTATGAAGACAGCATCACTCTAATACCAAAACCTGGCAAAGACCTCACAAAAAAAGAAAATTACAGACCAATATCCCTGATGAACATAGATGCAAAAATACTCAACAAAATATTAGCAAACCGAATTGAAAAATACATCAAGAGGATCATACACCATGATCAAGTGGGATTCATCTCAGGGATGCAAGGATGGTACAACATGCGAAAACCCATCAACATCATCCACCACATCAACAAAAAGAACAACAAAAACCACATGATCATCTCCATAGATGCTGAAAAAGCATTTGACAAAATTCAACATCCATTCATGATAAAAACTCTCAACAAAATGGGTATAGAGGGCAAGTACCTCAACATCATAAAGGCCATATATGACAAACCCACAGCTAACATCATACTTAATGGCGAGAAGGTGAAAGCTTTTCATCTAAGATCGGGAACAAGACAGGGATGCCCACTCTCCCCACTGTTATTCAACATAGTACTGGAGGTCCTAGCCACGGGAATAAGACAAAACAAAGAAATACAAGGCATCCAGATTGGTAAAGAAGAAGTCAAATTGTCACTATTTGCAGATGACATGATATTGTACATAAAAAACCCTAAAGACTGCACTCCAAAACTACTAGAACTTATATATGAATTGAGCAAAGTTGCAGGATACAAAATTGATACACAGAAATCTGTTGCTTTCCTATACACTAACAATGAGCTAATAGAAAGAGAAATCAGGAAAACAATTCCATTCACAATTGCATCAAAAAGAATAAAATACCTAGGAATAAACCTAACAAAGGAAATGAAAGACCTCTACCCTGAAAACTACAAGACACTCCTAAGAGAAATTAAAGAGGACACTAACAAATGGAAATGCATCCCATGCTCTTGGTTAGGAAGAATAAATATTGTCAAAATGGCTATACTACCTAAAGCAATCTACAGATTCAACGCAATCCCTATCAAACTACCAACAGCTTTCTTCAATGAACTGGAACAAATAATTCTAAAATTCATATGGAACCACAAAAGACCCCGAATAGCCAAAGCAATCCTGAGAAGGAGGAATAAAACAGGGGGAATTACGCTCCGTGACTTCAAGCTCTACTACAAAGCCACAGTAATCAAGACAATTTGGTATTGGCACAAAAACAGACCCACAGACCAGTGGAACAGAATAGAAAATTCAAACATTAACCCAAACATATATAGTCAATTAATATATGATAAAGGAGCCTTAGATATACAATGGGGAGATGACAGCCTCTTCAGCAGCTGGTGTTGGAAAAACTGGACAGCTACATGTAAGAGAATGAAACTGGACGACTGTCTAGCCCCATACACAAAAGTAAACTCAAAATGAATCAAAGACCTGAATGTAAGTCATCAACCATAAAACTCTTAGAAAAAAACATAGGGAAAAATCTCTTGGACATAAACATGAGTGACTTCTTCATGAACATATCTCCCAGGGCAAGGAAAATAAAAGCAAAAATGAACAAGTGGGACTATATCAAGCTGAAAAGCTTCTGTACAGCAAAGGACACCATTGGTAGAAAAAAAGACTTCCTACAGTATGGGAGAATATATTCATAAATGACGTATCTGATAAGGGGTTCACATCCAAAATATATAAAGAACTCATGCACCTTAACAAACAGAAAGCAAATAATCCAATTAAGAAATGGGCAGAGGATATGAATAGTCACTTCTCCAAGGAAGAAATTCAGATGGCCAACAGGCACCTGAAAAGATGCTCCACATCGCTAATCATCAGAGAAATGCAGATTAAAACCACAATGAGATATCACCTCACACCAGTTAGGATGGCCAACATCCAGTACACAAACAACAACAAATGTTGGCGAGGATGTGGAGAAAAGGGAACCCTCCTACACTGCTGGGAGGAATGCAAATTAGTTTGACCATTGTGGAAAGCAGTATGGAGGTTCCTCAAAAAACTCAAAACAGAAATACCATTTGACCCAGGAATCCCACTCCTAGGAATTTACCCTAAGAATGCAGCAGCCCAGTTTCAAAAAGACAGATGCACCCCTATGTTTATCGCAGCACTATTTACAATAGCCAAGAAATGGAAGCAACCTAAGTGTCCATCAGTAGATGAATGGATAAAGAAGATGTGGTACATATACACAATGGAATATTATTCAGCCATAAGAAGAAAGCAAATTCTACCATTTGCAACAACATGGATGGAACTAGAGGGTATTATGCTCAGTGAAATAAGCCAAGCTGAAAAAAGACAAGTATCAAATGATTTCACTCATATGTGGAGCATAAGAGCAAAGAAAAAAACTGAAAGAACAAAACAGCAGCAGACTCACAGAACCCAAGAATGGACTAACAGTTACCAAAGGGAAAGGACTGGGGAGGATGGGTGAGAAGGGAGGGATAAAGGGAACAAAAGGGGCATTAAGATTAGCAGACATAATGTGGGGGGGGGGAACACGGGGAGGGCTGTACAACTCTGAGAAGACAAGTAGTGATTCCATAGCATCTTACTATGCTGACGGACAGTGACTATAATGGGGTTGGTTGGGGGGACTGATGATGGGGGGAGTCTAGTAAACATAATGTTGCTCATGTAATTGTAGATTAATGATACCAGAAAAAAAAAACCTTTAGTCTCTCTCACTGTCTACAGAAATGTCAATAAATGAAGAATCCGCTCTAGCTATTCAGGACAGAACTGAAGGGCATCAGGTTGACACCTCTCAAGGAGCATTCACTGAGTGGATTTCAGGTAGATTAGTACAATTCAAGTCATCTACTCATGCTGGACATACCACTTGGATTTTCCCTTTCCCTACTCTCCGAATGTAAGATTAATTGGCTCTAAAGTTTATGACAGAATCAATTTAGGTTGCTTGACTATTTGAGTAAGACAGCGGCAGCCTGGAAAACAAAATGGCAGCCCAGAAAACAGAGAATGATAAACCAGAAAGAATCCTAAATCCTCACTAACCAAACTTCTAATTTTACACATGGGAAAATTCAGGTTCACAAAACTAAAAACTTACTCAGCCTTATACAGCCAGCTGGTGGCAGTGGTGAATTTAGCACCCAGGTTTTCTGTGTGCCAAGCTAAAGATGGCTCCAATAAGTAAATTCAATATCAAATATGTCTCAAGGATGGAACCATCCATCCTTCCAGGAAAGCACTTACTTACCAGATAGGTCTGCCCCAGCTGCCTAAGCAGGTGCTGAACAGGCACTAAATGTAAATAAGGCCATCTTAATGTGGATATCTAAAATTCTTGTCTTTAGGAGTATAAAATGTATGAAAGTGCTTTTCTTTCTAATTTAAGACTAGGTTATAAAAGCTATACATATTACATTATTTCTACTTTATCAAGTTTATGTACATTTGTAGTACAGAATGCATCTTTTGTATTCTTTTAAAACATAAGTTTCCATTAGTCCAAGATACTGTATGTATGTATGGTTGTGCATGTATATGTGTAGGCTTTTTTTCTGACAAGTTTTATGTAAACAAATGTACATACGTATAAAGTACGTTATCCTTGTTTTTTGAAAGGCTACTTGAACATTTTGTTTAAATTCTCTAAGTACTGTCATGTACACTAAAATAATGCAAAAATTTGTGTAGGTATAAAATAACATCCTATAATTTGGTTAGTCATTCCTTTCCCAAATGTTAGTGCAAAAAAATAAGTCATGGAATGTTAGAGCTGAATGTGACTTTTATAGATCCCCTATGCATCCCTGCTTATATAATGCTGCAGACTTGGGGCCCCAGCAAAATGATTTACCAAGACAATAACTCCCATTAGTTGCAGAAACAGAACCATACCCAGGTATCTAGATGTCATGTCTAGGGTTTTTCCCATTATACTGCCATTTTGTCTGCATATCTTTTACCTCTCAATGAACTCTATTAAGTGGTGACACACCCCGAAGCCTGGCCTATGAGTTCCTGAGGATCAGCATTTCAAATACCCCATCTTTAAGATTCTGCCATGAGTTTACTCTTGCTCAGGGCAAAATAGGACAAACCATTAAATGGTCAAACAAGTGACTGACAGGAACTTGAGTCAATTTTTATATTCTGACTAAAGTGGGCAGACGACATGTGCCAGGAAAGCACAGACTCCAATGGATAAATCAAAAGAACTACACAAGTACCAGCTGGTAGCAGCTATCATTGGACTGCCATTCCCAGGCCTTTCTCTCTGCTCTTGGTTGGCTTCATCTGTCTTAAGAAGGTCCCCACACCGGACCTAGATACAATATTTTGGCAGTAAATCCATTCAAACAAAGTTATAAGCATACAGGACATATTTATCAGGGACTTTGACTTTATTTTTCACAATTGTCTTTCAGCCAAGAAGAGAAAAAATTAATTATCACTCCACCTAATCATTATTTGCCATTCTTCTGAGTATATACTTTGGCACAAACTGTCAGTTTGCCTGCACTGTTGTTGGGAGTGTTTATTATTCTTTCTCTTACTCCAAGCCTTCTGCCAACTAGCAAAAATAAAAACTGTGCATACAGTGGGGAACAGGAGGAGGATCCCACAGCTGTCACCTATGACCACTGAGAAAGGCAAACTGAGCACAGGTTCCTTCAGCCAGGGGGCTCCCACCCCTAGACCTATAATTTGCTCTCTGGGGACTGGGCTCCTTGTGCCAGAGATAAGGCAGATCTTTGTTCCATTCTCAAGCATAATTCAGTGGCATGTGAAGCCATCCAATAATTCTGAGCTTAGACTGACCTTGCCCAAACCCTAGCTCAGTATCTTAAAGAAAAAAATCACTGGAGCAAAGGTGCTTTCTTTAGAAAATAACTTGCCACAGGCAATTTTTTGTTGCCCCCACACTTATCTGTAGTAACCAGAGACCAGAACAAAACCTTTAGTCAATATGCTTAATTCCCAATTCTTTAGGACATGGTGGGGCAGTTCCTTGGTTAGCTTGGATGTCC
Organism: Smutsia gigantea; assembly: GCA_032199065.1. Classification (NCBI taxonomy): domain Eukaryota; kingdom Metazoa; phylum Chordata; class Mammalia; order Pholidota; family Manidae; genus Smutsia; species Smutsia gigantea. The sequence continues at coordinate 302,292 of JAVSCE010013127.1, forward strand.
CCTTGTCCCAGACATGGGTGGAAAACATGTCGGACAGTACCAGCAAATTGTCCCTTTGGAACAACAATCTGCAGAGTAAGGATAATTGCAGAGCAAGCGCATCCCTTACACAGCTACAGATCCTGTCTTACAAGGTCAAGGCCACTAAAGGGAAAGGCCTAAACTTCTAGTTGTAGCCACCACCTTCCAACCCACTTCCACTTCCAAAGAGTCCAGAAACCCATTCGCCTGAGAGATCTGGGCTGGAAATCACCCTGAATCCTCCTCTCCCCCTGTAGTGTGGAAGAGTTTAAAGGCCAGAGCCACCAGCTCAGGGAAACAGCTCATGGAAGCCTTCTACCTACTTCTCATTGTGCTGATAAGAGCGTTGCCATCTTTGATCACGTCTTTGATGAATTTATTGGTCCTCTCCAGCTCCTGCTCATAACACTTGAGCCTTTCTCGGAAATCAGGGCTATCCAAGTAGCAGTCGCTGAACTCCAGCGGTGGATGTCCCATGGTTCTGATGGCAGGGGCTGGAAGGAGAGAGGAAAGACACAAAGACCAAGAGCATCAGTGGCACAGAACAGGAAGTAGATGGAATGAGGACGGGACCCGCTTAGGAAGCCTGTAGCCTCCCTCCTTTTGGAGAACAGGTAGGTACCTACCTGTTTGGAGGAGATTCCTGCGGAGAGATGTCTGGTCTGTATCAGAAACGGGCGGCCGGAAGATCACTTCAGGTGACAGGGAACGCTGATTACGGCAGTCGGATCCCGGTGAGGTGCAGCCTAGCAAGCAGCATGGCCCCTAGGCATCGCCTCCCCTGACAGGCAGCAGAAAACGCAGCCCGGCTTGCCTCCGGAGCCCGACCGGATCCTTTCTGAGCACTGCAAACGTGACGCTTAGGCCAACCCAGGGTGTAGGCGGTGGGTGAGCGCCGGAGGTGGTAGCCGCCTCTCCGTGCTCCTTGCTCCTGAGCTAGCTGAAGATTTCCTTCGCCGAAGTCGTCGGGTAACCCAAATTGCAAGGTCCCCTCCCCCTTCTCGAAGTCAGCGCCGCCGCCCCGCCCCAGAGAAGCCCTGTACCGAACCGAGGGCTCAGGCTCCGTTTTCAGTCGTCTTCCTCGCCCCCTAGGGTTTCGTTACCCGAATCCTCTGACTCCCAAGAGTTCTTCCTGGTCCAAGGGAGCTGGCCTGCTGTCCTGTTAGGCGCGGAAGAAGTTAAGCCAGGGTGGCCACAAAACTTAGCCTTCCTCCACAGACACGCAAGCGGGAAAGAAGAAGGCGACAGCGCGACGCACAATAGCTGCGGTAGCCCGGAGCTTCCCTGCGGAAACTGGGGAGCATTCAGTGCCCTAGGACTCCAGCTGGAAAGCGTGGCGGCCTGGGAGATGTAGTCTTCCCGTTTCACGCCCCATGACTCCTCCCTGCAATCTTCCCACTGCCAGCCGAGCGGCCGTTCTCCCCGAAAGGCATTCCTGGCCTGCGCCAGAATCTCTCGCCGGGCCCACCCCAGAGGGCAGGTGCGCCACGCTGGAGGCTACGTGGAAAGTGTCCGAAACTGGAACAGGAACACGGGTGGAATTGACTTTTGGGGGCCATCTCTCATTTCCCATTTTTTGACTCGATTGTTTCTTCTTTTTCCTTCCTCCCTTTCTCGCCTCCCTCTGACCCACCAACTTCTTTTCCTCTGCCCTTTCCCATGGGCCTTCCCCCTGAAGAGTTGACCCCGACTCTAGGATTGCTGTGTTATGCTCACAAGCCAATGCCGAAGAAAGGGAGGCCATAATTAAGAGTTCACTTTTTCCTACATAGGACCCCAGCGGGTGGTTTTTGTGACCCAACTCATTGCATAGGTTGTTGATTTAAGCACGTGATTTTCCTTGCGTAAGTGGAAAACCTAAGAAGAGGATGTTATAACTGGTCTTGCAGCTCACCCAAGAGGCTTCTTGTCCTTGTCTGTTGTCATAAAACGGGGCTGCTCTTTACAGGGCTGCCTTGGGATTAAGAGTTGCTAGTGTTAGGCAGGAAAATAGATATGAGTGGGGTGGAAAGAGGATAAGGCCAGTAAAGCCCACTAGAAAGGAGTCAAAGAGTGAACCAGTTAAAAATAAAAAGCTCAGAAGGCCAGGAGCAACTTGACCTAGAATGTTGAATACTACCCAGATAAAGAAAAGTATCTTGGCATAGCCTATATTTTCACTGTGTCAGTTAGAATATAGCATTGTAAGATTTACTTTAGCACCTGCTAAAAGGCCCAACTTATTCAGGAATAATTCTATCTTAAAGCTAAGATTGCATTTTAATCAAACGGATAGTGGCTCAGCCCACCTTGGAGGCAGGTTAGACAGTCTTGATTGATATGCTTCCAGAAAGAAGCTGATATCCTGGAAAGGAATCAAAGCAGTATATTTCTTGTGTTAAGTTATAAAAAAGGAAAAACTTAATGTCTTAACAAAGATGAACATTCTAGAACAATTTGCCCAGTCTGCACCTGGCCCTTTGTCACATTCCTGAAAATCTTCAACGGCCTATAAAACCCTAGACCCTAAATCGTTAAGGGCCCCTCTTCTTTTTTTTTATTTATTTTGGTATCATTAATCTACAATTACATGTGCAATGTTATGGTTATTAAACTACCCCTTCATCAGGTCCCCCCCACCAACCCCATTACAGTCACTGTCCATCAGCATAGTGAGATGCTATAGAATCACTACTTGTCTTCTCTGAGTTGTACAGCCCTCCCCGTGCCCCCCCCAACATTATATCTGCTAATCGTAATGCCCCTTTTTCCCTCTTATCCCTCCCTTCCCACCCATCTTCCCCAGTCCCTTTCCCTTTGGTAACTATTAGTCCGTTCTTGGGTTCTGTGAGTCTGCTGCTGTTTTGTTCCTTCAGTTTTTTTCTTTGTTCTTATACTCCACATATGAGTGAAATTATTTGATACTTGTCTTTTTCGGCTTGGCTTATTTCACTGAGCATAATACCCTCTAGCTCCATCCATGTTGTTGCAAATGGTAGGATTTGTTTTCTTCTTATGGCTGAATAATATTCCATTGTGTATATGTACCACATCTTCTTTATCCATTCATCTACTGATGGACACTTAGGTTGCTTCCATTTCTTGGCTATTGTAAATAGTGCTGCAATAAACATACGGGTGCATCTGTCCTTTTCAAATTGGGCTGCTGCATTCTTAGGGTAAATTCCTAGGAGTGGGATTCCTGGGTCAAATGGTATTTCTATTTTGAGTTTTTTGAGGAACCTCCATACTGCTTTCCACAATGGTTGAACTAATTTGCATTCCCACCAGCAGTGTAGGAGAAGGGCCCCTCTTCTTTTGAGGTAGCCCACACTCCCCTTTCTCCAAGTGTGCACCTTTTTGCTTTAAATAAACTTCTCACTGCTCAACTTATAAACTTTTTGTCTCTGCACTTTCCAGTGGTGTCTTTGTTACTTTTCTTTGTCATTCTAATTCTCCAAATTTAAGCTCAAACCTTCACTCCCTCTGTCCTATTTCAGATAAGTAAGGAGGGGCTGCTGAGAGCTCAGATCTGGGCTTGAAAATTACCATTGCCTGGGTGCCCCAGACAGAACTTTAGCTTATGGTCATGCTCTAAAGAGCATGCCTGAAAGTCTCCTTTTTTTGTCTCTAGGAAGTTTGCAGAACATAATCTCACTCCATCCAGTGCTCTGCGGCTCCCCCAAATCCTGAGGTGGTAGGGACTCAGTTCCCACACCGTGCAGAAGCAGACACTGGATGGCAGGTGACACTGGCTTAAGGAGTTAGCCAGGGATGTGCCCCATGCTGAGTAGCAGTTCAATGAACTTCCTTTGCTATTCTAATTTGTCATTCCCTGACACTCTCACTTGAATAAATTCCTTCCTCACCTTGTACTCTGACTTCCCTGAGTCTCTGAGTGGACCTCTCCCCCTAACACTAGGAGGTGAAAAATTGTGTGTACATGAGCAAAAAAGATCCATTTTGATTTTGGAGAAGTGTTTAGATTACATTGCCCTGTAAAGAAAGCCAAGAAAAGCCAGAACTGAAAGAGGCTGTCAATAGAGTCCTAATGGCTAATACACCATATTAGTGCCTCATTGCTGCTGTAACAAATTATCACAAACTTGTAGACTTACATCACAAATTTATCTTCCAGTTCGAGAAGTCAGAAATCAGAAATGGATCTCGCTGGGCCAAAATCAAGATGTCAGAAAGGCTGTGCTCTGAGAAGGAACACAGCCCTTGGAGGAGAAAATTCATTTCCTTTCCTTTTCAAGCTTCTAGAAGCTGTCCACATCCTTTGACTCATAACCCCTTTCCTCCAAAGCCAGCAGTGGCTTATACAGTTTCCTACTTCATTATTCTAACACTGACTCTCCCGCCTCCCTCTTCCATTTACAAGAACCCACCAAATAACCCAGGATAATCTCTCCATCTCAAGATCCTTAACTCAATCCCATCTGCAAAATCCCTTTTGCCATATAAGGTAGTATATTCACAGGTTCCAGGAATTGAGAAAGGGACATCTTTGGAGGGAACATCTTCTACCTTCCACACAACCTATAACCCTATAACATACCTCACTAATCCTCAGAACAAAACCATCCTATAAGGTTAATATTATTATATCCATATAAATATAAGATAGCTGAATTAGGAGAGGTTAAGTAACTTGCCCAAGGACACACAACTAGTTAAGTGGCAGTGCTTGAACTTGAGCTTAGCCTGACTGGTTCTAGAGTGGTACTATATTGCAGTATGGTTTCCAATGAGGAAACAGCCTCTGAAAATTAACAAGTAGCCACATCCCAGGGAAAGATTTTATTTCCTACTTTTTTACCTTTATCTTTTTATTTTTAGTTTATCTTTATTTCCTACTCTTTTTATTTTCATGAGAAATGTCCAAAATGGGCTTTAAATCACCAACGTGGGTACTAAGGGAAGGTGCCCAATGAATGGGTATATGGTCTTTCATTCTACCACAGTTCCCTATTGCATTCATTCACTACTTCAATAAGCTTTTACTGAACACCAGCTACATGCCTTGACTTATAGGGCCAACTCTTATATTTTCATCACTATAAACATTACCATTGCCATTATTCATGTTAGGTATAATCATGCTCATGTAACTTCTTATACCAAAGTTTATTTTTACAGTCATTTGTGTTATCCCTTATCTAGACAATAAAACTGAAATGCAGCAGAAAACAAATGTCCTGGGCCAAAAACCAAAGAACAAAGAGGGTTAGAATTCGAACTCAGTCCTTCAGATAATAGCTGTATTAATGGAGCATTATCCTAGATGCTTTGCACATGTTATACCTAACCCTCATATATAGGATTGTGGTCTTGAAATTTTTATTCACATAACCCCTAAAAGAATTTTGAGAAGCTATGTACCCCCTCACACATTTTTAGGCTGACATCTAAATTTTCTCAGTTTTGAAATTTTTCATTGGATTCTAAATACCAGGACAATTTGATACCCACCATCAAACGTTAAACACAAAAGTGTAAACTTTTCTTTAACAACTCAAGAAGCAATCCTTTAATTAATTATCATTTGAACTTTTTTGATCATGAGCATAGTAAAAAATTAATTTAACATTATAGACCAGTACGTACATATAATTAAAACAAGTTTCACAAAATACTACATAGTATGTGCTCTACTATTTTCTATTATATATTCTACTCTATTTCATTTTTTTAAATTTTGGTAACTACCCACTAAAATGATTGCATATCCCAAAGTAAATCTTGACTTGTCCTGCTGACATGGGTGCAGGCCCAACTAGACACCATAATCTAGAGGAGGCCTAATTTATACAACACACCATAACGAACCAGCAGAGTGCTCACCTAACTCACAAACCCAGATATTCCCAGCCAGTCAACACCACTTAGAGATTTTGCTTTCCTAAAATAGGACAGACATAGTCTAAGATCTTTTGACTTTAAAAGACTTATTCCATACTTACCTGGCAGGGGAGATACCATGATCACGAAAGTGGTTTTCCCAGGGCGAGGCTTATCCATTGCACTCCGGATGTGCTGACCCCTGCGATTTCCCCAAATGTGGGAAACTCGACTGCATAATTTGTGGTAGTGGGGGACTGCGTTCGCGCTTTCCCCTGAAATAAAAAAAAAAAGACTTATTCCACTCTTCCTATTCCTAGCCTCATACCCCAGAACCTTACTTAGACTCTATACTGAGTTGGGTTCCCTGCTTTTCACTTGGTACTTAATTATTGCTCTTTATTTTTTTAATTCAAGAGCCCACTAATGATTTCCAACCTGTAGTTTAATAAACACTGGTCTAATTCATTAGGAAAATAAAAAAAGTTGCTAATGTTGATCATTCGTTTTAACACAACTTTTCCATTTTCTTCTCATTGAAATACAAGTTCACATAATCAAATTCTTATTTCCCCTCTTCAGATAATGGTTTTAATATTCCTGATTTACTTATTTCCAGGTTGTACAAAGCAAAGCCAAGCTTTCTTGTAGACAGCAATAACACGTAAAAAAACCCACTGAACCCAAAGATGTGGGGAAAGTGTGGCTGACCAGGAAATTTAGGAAGAGGGATTAGACTACTTAATTGGAATCTAATTCAAAATTTCATGTCATGTGGTTAAGAAAATTACATTTATTTTTTTGTTGTTGTGAGCCTATGTACACTGCCTGTTAAAATATACTAGTGAAACAAAAATAAATCAATAGAACATTGAAGAGGAAATACAAAATATTTTGTTTTTATCGTGTTTTTATCAATAAATAGTACATTGTACACAAATATGAAACAGTATATTCTTCTTTATAACCATTTTTGGAGAAACAAAAACTTCTGTTATACCAATACTTTGCAACGACCCTACGTTTCTTTGTTTAAAAACTTTATTGCTATGTAATTTACATGCCACACAATTCACCCATTTAAAATGTACAATTGAAAGTTTTTTGCATATTAACAAAATGGAGCAACCATCACCACATTAAATTTAAGAATATCGTCATCACCTAAAAAAAATATATACTGTACTTACTGACAGTTACTTCCCATTTTCTCCTAATCTACTACCTCCAAAAATCTGTCAACCGTTAATCTGTTTTCTGTCTCTACAGATTTGCCTATCCTCTACATTCTGTGTAAATAGAATCATATAATATGTGACCTTCTCTGTCTGGCTTCTTTTGCTTAACATAATGTTTCCAAGTTCATACATTTTATAGTGTGAATCAATACTTCATCCTTTTTTATTGCTGAATAAAAATCCATCTTATAGATATGTCACATTTTCTTTACCAATTCACCAGTTGATGGCCATTTGTATTGTTCCACTTTGGGGTTAAAATGGATAACAGTGCTATAAAAATCCTTAAAATAAAATTAGAAATTAATAACAAATGAGAGCTAATGGAATCACATACATTTAGAAATGAAATTACATATTAATAAATAACCCCTTAGTTTGAAAGTGGAGCAAAAAGATAATTAAGAAATGTTAGAATGGCATGATTTATTTAATGGAATGAAACAGAAGGGCCTTGAACCAAGAATACTGTATCCAGCATGATTATCATTTAAATTTGAAGGAGGGATTACACAATTCCCAGAAAGCAAAAGTTGAGGGAATTTGCATCCCACAACCCACCTCTGCAGGATATTTTAAAGGGACGGCTCTAGAAGGTAGCAATCCTAAGGCTAAATAGATGTCACCAGAGAAAATAAAATCACAACAAAGAAAGCAGAGCAACCAAATACTAACTAAAGGCAAAAAATAAAATCAACTATACACAAAAGCAGTCAATGGAAACACAGAAGACAACAGAATAAAACCCCTAACATATAAAGAATGGAGGAGGAAGAATAAAAAGGAAGAGAAATAAAGAATCATCAGAATGTGTTCATAATAGCTTAATAAGAGAGTTAAGTTAGATGGTTAGATGGCAAAGACCCTACCCCTGAACTATTGGTAACCAAGAACCCAAAGCTTGCAATGGCAATAAGTACATATCTATCAATAATCACCCTAAATGTAAATGGACTGAATGCACCAATCAAAACACACAGAGTAATAGAATGGATAAAAAAGCAAGACCCATCTATATGCTGCTTACAAGAGACTCACCTTAAACCCAAAGACATACACAGACTAAAAGTGAAGGGATGAAAAAGATAATTCATGCAAACAATAGGAAGAAAAAAGCAGGTGTTGCAGTACTTGTATCAGACAAACAGACTTTAAAACAAAGAAAGTAACAAGAGATAAAGAAGGACATTATATAATGATAAAGGGGGCAGTCCAACAAGAGAATATAACCATTATAAATATATATGCACCCAACAAAGGAGTACCAACATATGTGAAACAAATAGCAACAGAATTAAAGGAGGAAACAGAATGCAATGCATTCACTCTAGGAGATTCTGACACACCACTCACTCCAAAGGATAGATCAATCAGTCAGAAAATATGTAAGGACACAGAGGCACTGAACAACACACTAGAACAGATGGACCTAACAGACATCTACAGAGCTCTACACCAAAAAGCAGCAGGATACACATTCTTTTCAAGTGCACATGGAACACTTTCCAGAATAGACCATATACTAGGCCACAAAAAGAGCCTCAGTAAATTCAAACAGACTGAAATTCTACCAACCAACTTCTCAGATAACAAAGGTATAAAATTAGAAAGAAATCGTACAAAGAAAACAAAAAGGCTCACAAATACATGGAAGCTTAACAACATCTCCTAAATAATCAATGGATAAATGAACAAATTAAAACAGAGATCAAGCAATATATGGAGACAAATGACAAGAACAGCACAAAGCCCCAAATTCTGTGGGACACAGCAAAAGCAGTTCTAAAATGAAAGTATATAGCAGTCCAGGCCTATTTAAAGAAGGGAGAACAATCCGAAATGAATAGTCCAAAGTCACAATTATTGAAACTGGAAAAAGAAGAACAACTGAGGCCCAAAGTCAGCTGAAGGAGTGACATAAGAAAGATCAGAGAAGAAATAAATAAAATTGAGAAGAATAAAACAATAGAAAAAATCAATGAAACCAAGAGCTGGTTCTTTGAGAAAATAAACAAATAAATAAACCCCTATACAGACTTAAAAAGAGAAAAAGAGAATCTACACACATAAACAAATGAGAAATAAGAAAGGAAAAATCACGACGGACCCCACAGAAAAGAAAATAATTATTAGAGAATACTATGAAAATCTACATGCAAACATACTGGAAAACCTAGAAGAAATAGACAACTCCCTAGAAAAATCCAACCTTCCAAGACTGACCAAGGAAGAAAGAGAAAATCTAAACAGACCAATTACCAGCAATGAAATTGAATGGGTAATCAAAATACTACCCAAGAACAAAAATCCTGGGACACATGGATTCACTGCTGAATTTTATCAGACATATAGAGAAGACATAATACCCATTCTCTGTAAAGTTTTCCAAAAAATAGAAGAAGAGGGAGTACTTCCAAACTCATTCTATGAAGCCAGCATCACTCTAATACCAAAACTGGGCCAAGACCCCACAAAAAAAGAAAATTACAGACCAATATCCCTGATGAACATAGATGCAAAAATACTCTACAAAATATTAGCAAACCAAATTAAAAAATACATCAAGAGGATCATACACCATGGTCAAGTGGGATTCATTTCAGGGATGCAAGGATGGTACAACATTCTAAAATCCATCAACATCATCCACCACATCAACAAAAAGAAGGACAGAGACTACATGATCATCTCCATAGATGCTGAACAAACATTCAACAAAATTCAACATCCAATCGCGATAAAACCTCTCAACAAAATGGGTGTAGAGGGCCAGTACCTCAACATCATCAAGGCCATATATGACAATCCCACAGCCAACATCACACTTAACAATGAGAAGGTGAAAGCTTTTCACCTAAGATCGGGAACAAGACAGGGATGCCCACTCTCACCACTGTTATTCAACATAGTACTGGAGGTCCTAGCCATTGCAATCTGACAAAACAAAGAAATACAAGGCATCCAGATTGGTAAAGAAGAAGTCAAACTGTCACTATTTGCAGATGACATGATACTGTACCTAGAAAACCCTAAAGAATTCATTCCAAAACTACTAAAACTAATATCTCAACTCAGCAAAGTTGCAGGATACAAAAATAATACACAGAAATCTGTTGCTTTCCTATACACTAATGATGAACTAGCAGAAAGAGAAATCAAGAAAATAATTCCATTCACAATTCCATCAAAAAGAATAAAATACCTAGGAATAAACCTAACGAAGGAAGTGAAAGACCTATACCCTGAAAACTACAAGACACTCTTAGGAGAAATTAAAGAGGACACTACTAACAAGTGGAAACTCATCGCACGCTCTTGGCTAGGAAGAATTAATATGTTCAAAATGGCCATCCTGCCTAAAGTAATCTACAGATTCAATGGAATCCTTATCAAAATACCAACAGAATTATTCAATGAACTGGAACAAATAATTCTAAAATTCATATGGAACCACAAAGACCCTGAATAGCCAAAGCAATCCTGAGAAAGAAGAATAAAACAGGGGGAATTACGCTCGCAGACTTCAAGCTCTACTACAAAGCCACAGCAATCAAGACAATTTGGTATTGGCACAAGAACAGACCCGCAGACCAGTGGAAAAGAATAGAGTGTCCAGACATTAACCCAAACATATATGGTCAATTAGTATATGATAAAGGAGCCATGGACATACAATGGGGACATGACATCCTCTTCCACCACTGGTGTTGGCAAAACTGGACAGCTACATGTAAGAGAATGAAACTGGATCATTGTCTAACCCCATGCACAAAAGTAAACTCGAAATGGATGAAAGACCTGAATGTAAGTTATGAAACCATAAAGTTCTTAGAAAAAAACATAGGCAAAAATCTCTTGGACATAAACATGAGCAACTTCTTCATGAACATATCTCCCAGGGCAAGGAAAATAAAAGCAAAAATGAACAAGTGGGACTATATCAAGCTGAAAGCTTCTGTACCTCAAAGGACACCATCAATAGAACCTACAGTATGGGAGAATATATTCATAAATGACATAGCCAATAAACGGTTGACATCCAAAATATATATACAGCTCATGCACCTCAACAAACAAATAGCAAATAATCCAATTAAAAAATGGGCAGAGGATCTGAACAAACACTTCTCCAAAGAAATTCAGGTGGCCAACAGACACATGAAAAGATGCTCCACATCACTAATCATCAGAGAAATGCAACATAAAACCCCAGTGAGATATTGCCTCTCACCAGTAAGAATGGCCACCATCCAAAAGAGAAACAACAAATGTTTGCGAACATGTGGAGAAAGGGGAACCCTCCTACACTGCTGGTGGGAATGTAAATTAGTTCAACTACTGTGGAAAGCAGTATGGAGGTTCCTCAAAAAACTCAAAATAGAAATACCATTTGACCCAAGAATTCCACTTGTAGGAATTTACCCTAAGAATGCCAGAGCCTAATTTCAAAAAGACATGTGCACCGCTATGTTTATCGCAGCACTATTTACAATAGCCAAGAAATGGAAGCAACCTATGTGTCCATCAGTAGATCAATAGATAAAGAAGATGTGGTACATACACAGAATGGAGTTTTATTCAGCCACAAGAAGAAAACAAATCCTACCATTTGCAACAACATGGATGGAGCTAGAGAGTATTATGCTCCGTGAAATAAGCCATGTGGAAAAGGTCAAGTATCAAATGATTTCACTCATATGTGGAGTATAAGAACACAGAAAAAAACTGAAGGAACAAAACAGCAGCAAACTCACAGAACCCAAGAATGGACTAACAGTTACCAAAGGGAAAGGGACTGGGAAGGATGGGTGGGAAGGGAGGGATAAAGGGAAATAAAGGAGCATTACGATTAGCAGACATAATGTAGGGGGGCACGGGGAGGGCTGTACAACTCAGAGAAAACAAGTAGTGATTCTATAGCATCTTACTACCCTGATGGACAGTAACTGTAATGGGGTATGTGGTGGGGACTTGATGATGGGGCGAGTCTAGTAACTGTAATGTTGCCCATGTAATTGTAGAGTAATGATACCAAAATAAAAAAAACACACAACAGCTACAAAATAATAAAATGTACTATGAACAAATGTATGTTAACAAATTTGAAAACAGATGAATTAGATAAGCTCATAAAAATATATAAAACGCCAAAATTTGTGCAAAGAGAAAGGGAACTTAAGTAGACAAAGCTGAAGTAGTAGTCAAATACTTTCCATCTCACAAATCTCCATGTCCATATTGCTTTACAAATGAGTTCTTCCAAGCATTATCTATCTGTAAATTCCCATCATATCCAAGTTTTTCCACTAAAAAGGAGCAAAGTCTGTCCAGTTCATTTTACCACGCATGGGAAGTCTTCATTCCAAAACTATAAAACCATAACAGAAGAAAGGAAAAATGTTTGCCAGAAAAAAAGATGGCAGAGTAGAAAGGCAAGGCAGAAACCTCCACCTAAATACACATAAAAGAAAAAAATACAGTAAATACAACTAAACCTGAAAATAAACTGAAGACTGCAGAACAGACCACCTATACCTGGGGAAAAAGAGAGGACCACACAGAAGAACATAAAGTGGCAGAGCCACAATCAAGCAGGACCCACACCCTCCCCCCAACCCAGTCTACAGGTGGGAGAAAGAGGAACAGAGCAGGGAGGTGGTAGGAGTCCAGGAACGCTGTACACCTGTCCCTGGCGATCTGCTCCTGGTGCACGAGCCCATATTACATTGGGTTCTCGAGACTGGCAGGGCTGGACACAAGGGACAGCTCAAACACACTGAGAGGCTGAGACTCCAGTGACTTGTGAAGGACAGGCATGCTCCACAAGTCCTGAAACCCAAAGCAGAGGTGGCAGTTTGGAGACTTGCCAGCAGTGGGAGGGGTGCCATAGGGGTAAGGGTTGGATCATGCTCCCTCCTCAAGAGAAAGGGCAGGTGGACATATCTCCCAAGCCTTCCCTCAGCCCATCAAGGCAAGAACTCTCAGGGACCCGAGTTGCTTTCCATCCCCTTTGCTGGCAATGCAGCCCTGAGGCTCCTCCCTGCACATATTGCCAGTGAGCCAACGCACTTGACCCAGCAGCAACATAAAACTTTGCTACCTACTAGGCAGAAGGAGACTCTTTTAGTGTTTTTGCCCTGTTTCAGCCCAACTGAGGAGGTGCCTGGAGGAGCCAACCCCATGAGCTACTTCCTCCCCATGGGTGTTCATGTCCAGTGCTGTGTGCCTGCCCTGCCCCAGATCCACACATTGACCTGCCCACCAAATTAACCCTGAAGTTCCACCATAACTGCAGGGCAGTCAAAAGGTGGCCCATCCACAGCAATCTCAGCAGAGGCTTCTGCTCAGAACACAAAGGCAGCTGAGGCAAACTGCCAGAACTGCAGAAAGATAGAAGGGGGTCCTGCCCACTACACACTAACAAGAGCTGGGGCTCCCACAAGTAGAACCAGGCACTGGAGAGTAAAGAGTCTTGAGATTCTGGACACCATAGGATGCTTCCTTCATAAAGCTATTACTCTATAGGTCAGGAAGCATGGAAGAGCCATGTAATACAAAGGAAGAAGCACAGAAACCTTGACAAAATGAGGAGGAAGAGGAATATGTTCCAAACAAAACTACATGATAAGACATCAGAAAGAGGGCTAAATGAAACAGAGATCACCAATATTCTTGATTCCCCAGGCAAGGGAATCAATATAAAAAATGAACAAGTGGGAATACACCAAACTAAAAAGCTCCTGTATGGCAAAGAACACCATCAGCAGAACAAAAAGACAACCAGGAGTATGGGAGAATATATTCATAAATGACTCATCTGATAAGGGGTTAACATCCAAAATATATAAAGAACTCATATGCCTCAACACTCAAAAAATAAACTGATTAACAAATGGGCAGAGGACCTGAACAGACATTTTTTCAAAGAAGATACACAAATGGCCAATAAGCACATGAAAACATGTTCTGTATCACTAATCATCAGGGAAATGAAAATCAAAACCACAATGAGATATCACCTCACACCAGTTAGACTGGCCACTATCCAAAATACAAGAAAGAACAAATGTCAGTGAGGATGTGGAGAATTGGGAACCCTCCTATACCGTTTTTGGGAATGTAAATTGGTGCAACTGCTTAGAAAGCAGAATGGAGTTTCCTCAAAAAACTAAAACTAGAAATATATTGAACCCAGTAATTCCACTTCTGGGCATTTACCCAAAGAAAACAAAATCCCTAATTCAAGGAAATACATGCACTCCTATGTTTATTGCCTCACTCTTTGCAAGGGCCAGCATATGGACACAACCTAAGTGTCCATCAATAGATGAGTGGATAAAGAAGAGGTGGTACATATACAGAATGAAATATTATTCAGCCATAAAAAAAATATCCTGCCATTTGCAATAACATGAATGGATCTAGAGGGTATTGTGCTCAGTGAAATAAGCCAGGAGGAGAAAGACAAATACCATATGATTTCACTTATTTGTGGTTGTGGAATATAAAAACAAAGCAAAACAGAAGTAACAAAACAGCAGTAGACTCATAGACACTGAGAAGTGACTAGTGGTTACCAAGAGGGAAGGGTTGGGGGCAGTTTGGTGGTGAGGGTAAGGGGGATAAAGGGGCACAATAATTTGCAATCACAATATAAGTTGGTCATGTGGATGGTAGTACAGCATAGAGAATATGATTCTGTAACATCTTTCTTCACTGACAGATAGTAAATGTAGGGCCTTCTAATCTAAGAAGTAGCCTTTAAATGCATTGCCAAGATGGCTTTCGCCGGATGAGCATGGGGTGGTGCCCAGGCATTTTGGCGGGCTATGACATTAGTGTACCTGTGTTCCGGGTATCTCCCTATTGGTGGCGTGAGTCTTCCGTGAACGTGATCAGCTCGTGGACACTGTTTGCTTGCATTATGTGCCTTCCTGGTTGAAGAACTTGTGATTGCTTGACCTTTATGCTGATTGGCCCATGAATGTTATATATATATCATGCTGTTTCTGCAATAAACAAGTTCCTGCTTTGACTGAGCTCCCTGTCGCGTCTGTTTGTCTCCGGTTTAGGCCTAGGGGCCGGAGGCTGGAGGCTGGTGATCGGCGGACAGTCGGCACTCACCCTTCCCGGTCCTGCCTTGCCGGGGCGTGTCTCCCCCTTCCCGTTCTCTCTGCAGGTTCGGAGGGGGCTCGGGGGAGGCTAAAAACCCTGACAGTAACTGCACTACAGGGTGTGAGGATTTATAATATAGGTAACTGTTGAACCTCTGTGTTATACATTTAAAACCAATATAAGATTGCATATCAATGATACTTAAATAAAAAAGTGTATACCCAGTTCACTAAGTGTAGATATAATATTCCTAAATAATCATTTATCAAACCCAAAAATATATTTTAAAAAAATCATACATCATGATCAAGTATGGGTTTTCCCAAGAATGGAAGGATGGTTCAATATCACAGTATCTATCTATATAATTTAACATATTAATAGTCTAAATGAGTTAACACATATGATGCTAATAATACACTTGATAAAGTTGAACAGCAATTTATGACTTAAATAACTCTCAGCAAACAAGGAAGTTTAAAACACAAAGCCAAAGTTTGTTTTTTAAATGAACTAACAAAGAATATAAACTTATAGAAAAATAGAGAAAAAAAGACATGAAGAAATAATACTGTGGATGAGAAAAAGGATTAACTAAAGATTAGTTTGAAAACTCATATGAAATGGAACATTTTTAGAAATTGCCAAAACCAGCACAAGAA
The DNA here is from genome assembly GCA_032199065.1 of Smutsia gigantea. Classification (NCBI taxonomy): domain Eukaryota; kingdom Metazoa; phylum Chordata; class Mammalia; order Pholidota; family Manidae; genus Smutsia; species Smutsia gigantea. The sequence continues at coordinate 318,151 of JAVSCE010013127.1, forward strand.
ATTATAGAAATCCTGAGTAGACCCCTAGTTATTTTAAAATTGAAGCAGAAGTTTTATATCTCCCCACAAAGAAAATAAAAAACCACAGTATTATAGGAAAGTTCTAAACTTTGAAGGAAAAAAATCATTCCAATTTTACACAAAATCTCCCTGTTTCTCATTTTGCAAGACTAGAATAATTTTGATATCACAACCACAATGGAGCACAACAAGAAAGAGAACAAGCCCATTTAACTTATCAATATAGTCCAAACAAAATTTTAGAGAATTAATCTTACATTGTATAAAAGTACAATATATTATTATCAAGTAGGGTTTATTCCAGGAACGCAAGGATAACTTCACAGTAGAAAATGTCTCAATGACATTTACAACTTGTTAGAATAAAGGAGAAAAACCATAAAATAATCTTTGTAAATACAGAGTATTTGATAAACATTCAACACCTTGCCTTGATTAAAGACTGTTAGTAAACCAGGAACAGAAGGGAACATTTTAATCTGAAAAAAGGTAATCAACAAAAATCATTCAACAGTGTCTTAACTGTGGAAATGTTGGAGGTACTGCCTTTAAAATTAGGAAAATGAGAATGAGGCCCACAATCACCACTTCACACTGGTAGTCCTAACCAGCAAAAGAAGACAAAAATGAATTGCATAAGGATTAGAAGGAATAAACAAAACTGTCCTTATCTGCAGATGATTTGATTGTCTATACAGAAAATCTAGAAGAATCTACAGACAGAAATACTAGAAGAATTTTGTAAGGTGTCTTAATATAAACTCAAATCAAATAAATTTTCACAAGCTGGCAAAAGATAATTAGAAAACTAACTTTTCAAAAGACTTTGTTTGTGCCTTTTTGCTTCTTTCTGTCTGAGAAAGCAACATGGATAACCAGCAGCTCTACTGTAACCATCTGAGAAAATTAAGCCAGGGTTCTCCTTCCGGCCTCTGTTCAAACCCACACAGTCTGATCCTGAAATACGACCTCAGTATCTGCCGCCAGTGTTTCAGTCAGTAGGCAAAGGACATATGTTTCATTAAATTGGAATGAACATCCTTTAATGGTAATCTTTGATATATCTACTTACCACAGAAACAATGCTAGCTCTTTGTACATAAAATAAAAATACTTCAATTATGAAAAATAAACTAAAATGACTGCAACATGAAAACAAGTGTACTTGGTCTACTCTTTACTGAAGAACATTGAAGGAGACCTAAATAAATAAGGAAACATTTTCAAGGGTAGGGAGACTAGTCACAAAATCTCAACTGATGAGATAATTTAATGCAACTCCAGTGATAATCCCAACAGATTTGTATGGAACTTGACACACTGATTCTAAAAATATATGAAAGAAGACAGGAATTCAGAGCCAAGAATAGCCAAGATATTTCTGAAGAAGAGAATGTTTATCCTACCAGATGTAAAGACTACTAATAAAACCACAGCTATCAGAACAGTGTGTATAAGCAAGCACAAGGTTATATAAGTCGATCCATGAAGCAAATCATAGAGCCTGAGAAAGATTTATTTATATAGTGAACTTTGATAATTCAAAGATATTGTGTAGATCACTGGTAAACAGCAGATTAGAGGGACTGTTCGAAAAGAGCTGAGAAACTTGGCTATGTGAACTGAAGAAAATAAAATGGATTTCAACCTCATACCATACACAAACATCAACTACAAATGGATTAAGAATTCAAATCCAAAAGCAGAACTTTAACTCTTTTAGAAGAAATAACAGGTCACTCTCTTTCTAATTCTGGGTTAGGAAAAGATTTCTTAAAGAAAACCCAAAAACTATAATGATTAAGAAGAAATCAATAAATTAATTTACATCAAAATCAAGAACTTCCATTTTTCAAAACACTTTAAAGAAAGTGCTACTGTGACTAATACTCCAAACAGGGGGATATATATATATACAT
>JAVSCE010013128.1:0-21928 GCA_032199065.1 Smutsia gigantea
GAGGGTTTGGGGCTGTTTTGAGGCCCTATTGAACAATGTATTAGATGTTTTTGTTTGCTTGACTGAAATAGAAGTGGTAACCCTGAGGCCTTGGAGCCACATGTAGCTTTTTAAACATCATGTGCAGCTCTTGAATTAAATATGAAAAATTCTACTGTGAATTGTCTTGATGCTGTGTCATTTGAAAGATGTAAAATGTCACTAAAAGGTAGAGACACAAGAGGGAGCTCTAAATAACTAAGAACAAAGAAAACTCACAATGACTATAGTGCAAGCTACACTAGCATCTGACAGTTTAGACAGAGGTACACTGATTTAATTTGGAGTAATAAATGCCATGGTTATGGGAGGCAGCATGGTTATAGTAGTTAAGAAAATTGACTCTGAAGTCATATAGCCCTAAATTGGAACCTTGATTCTGTCCCTTTTTAGCGGTGTCACCTTGGAAAAGTCACCTCCCATCCTAACTCCAAGCATTAGTTGTCCCATCTATAAAGAGGGAAAATCATACCCATATGTCATAGCATTGCAGTGAGAATTAACTGAGATATAATGCATGCAAAGAGTTTGGAGGAGTGCCTGATCATAATAAATATTCAATAAACTGAGATTCAAAAAATAGTACGAATTTACGCAACTCAGTATCGTTTGTACTAAGGATTCCTCATTTTCACTCTTGGGTCAGCCTGGTCCTCACTGTGCTATTCCCTTCTTATATAAACACTTTAGAAATGACTCACCTCCATCATTGTCCAAGTTATCTCCACAAAGCATTTCCATGACAACATTGCAGCCTGTCCCACTCCAACCCACCTGACACACACAGTGCCAGCCATTTTGATCCAGGGTACATCGCCCATTTCCAAAGCAGAGCCCTGGGCAGCCATCTGAAAAGACAGCAGAATGCAACAATCATGGAGCCATCAGAATGGGATTGGCCAACAATCCTATATCTGCCTATAGGGAAGCATGTAATCATCTGGGCTCCACTCAGATGAGGTGTTGAATAAATGGAAGAAGAACTTGCTTGCTTACGAAACCTTCCCACGGAACTTGTTATCCGTTTACTCGGCTTGCTTTTCGTTAGAGATCCAATTAAGCATGATTAAGGCTAACCCCAATTCCCAACCCCTGGTTCACGTAGGAGGAAAACCATGATGAGGACAAGAGAGGTTTTTTGTTTCTTTTCGCAAAACGGATCTCCTCATCTCAATCAAAATTGGATGGGTGATATTGTGTCTAGTTATGGCCAAAAAGTTGGGAAAAGACAGCAGGTTCTACGAAAAGAAACTTTCCCTAACTACTTCCGGTCGGTGCTGATTCCTCCCTTGGGACGTACTGCTTCGGGAATTAGGGATGTTGGTATACAGTCTAGACTTCGCCATTAAGTGTTTGCCCATATGGTGCCGTAGAAGTGTGCTGCAATTGCTTGTCATCTCTTCAGCTTTTCTCTTCATGATGATTATTGATCTGAGGACTAAGGATTGAATTTCTTACTTATTTGCCATCTTTCCCAGAAGCTAGAATATTATGCCTGCAGTAAGTACTCAACCAATGTTTATAGGATTAACACATGCCAAATTAAGACTTTCAGAATTCTAGAGAATAACTGGTAAGCATAGTCAAGAGGGAATTGTTACGCTTACATGACTTCTATCTATTCATAAAACACAAACGCTGACAGTGGCTCCTATTTACACTTTTAATTCTTCAGGGATGCCCTACTCTCTACCAGTAGTTCAGAGTTAGGCTATTCCAAAGGGCAACTGTGCACGTGTCAAGTGCTCAGTGAGCAGACTGGAACACAGACAGCAGTAACGGCATATAGGGTCTGGAAATTGTCCCAGTAGCAAATCCAGGACCAGATCTGGATTTTACTGGAGGTAGTCCAAGCAATATTTTTTTTCATTTTCTCTCTTTGAAAGAAAATTCTAGAAGTATAAAAAACAAGAATTTTTTTTTTAAATCTGTAGATGTGACCCAGTGTTCCTTCCAAATGGTGTTCTAAGCAACTATTAACATACCAGGGGAAGAAAAAAAAATTAAAGTAAAATGACAGATGGCTGTTAGAAAAAGATTATTTATATGTGTATGAAATATATATATATTCCTCAGGAAGTGGTATAGGATGAATATATATATATATATATGTTTAAGAAAGGACTTTATCTAGTCCATTCTCATGGATATATAATGGATAAAGAGAAATTAGGGATAATTTGGAACATATTTAACCTGAGGCTGAGGTAGTGAAAGCACCAGAATATCTGACAGAAAAACCCTTACTATCTCTATCAAAGGCAGTTCCCTGCGGGGACAGATGATGGGGTACTTATCGGGGAATAACTCTGACCTTGTAAGAAGGAAACCATACATGGACTTAGAGCTATATTGTTGTGCTAAAGGAAACGTTCTGCTATCTACCTAAACGAGTTCATTTAATAATTACCTGTCTCTGTTACACACACAGGCACACAAACAAACGCGTAAAACTCAACAGAAAGACAAGGACAAATAGTTCTTAAAATCGCTTATCAATCCATTACACACTACAGCCAAAAATGACCCTTTGATGTTGGAAAAACAAATTGCTTTTTAAGCCAACTATTACAGCATAAGCCTGACAATATTACACTTCAGATTGCCAAAAGGAAAAGGAAAGAAAAGAAAACCCCACCGACCCTTCCTTTCCCACATGCATATTTTCCGTTTACAATGTTTTTCTGTTACACAGCTAGTGAGAAAAATCTTACCTCGGACAGCATCTAAGTAGTGAGCTAAAAAGGGGGGAAAAGAGTGATTGAGTTTCTGAGAGACCAAAGCCATACAACATGTACTAATGGTTTAGCATCTGTTGCCTGGGAGGAGAACAGCAAACTAACTGCTGAAATGCCTGCAGCTCACAAGTTGGTACATGGGCCTGTGTAGTTTGTGAATAATATGTTCTGTGGGAAAGATATTAATGGCTTTTCTGCAAGAAACTCTATTAGGCTTCCTAAAAAAGTGTCATATTTCATTAAAAGTCTAAGAACTGCATTTTTACAGTTATTTCAGTAATAACTTCTATGCAAGAGCACGAGCTTGAACTTCTTATTAGTAATATCTCTAGAAGGGAGTTCTGGAGTAACCACCTTTGGTAATCATCACAATATTTAAATCCTCTTATGTGAAGGCAATAAACTTACTGTAGTGCAGGAATGTAATTACTTAAGCTGCATCTGAATCTCACCCCTCACCACCTTTTTAATGAATCTTAAATATTTTCCACAGTCACAGAACAAGACTTACTGTACCTTTAGTAGAGTAGTAATGCAGTTTATTAAGATTATATGTTATATATATCATATATATTATACGTTACTTTGGCAGGATCCAACCATTATTAAAACAAAATACTGTCACCTGAAAATGAAAGCTGTAGTACAATCGAGTGGGGGGGAAAGGCCCACAAACAATGAATTGGGTATCCAAAGGTCCATGCTTGCCTTTGCTAGGCATGCATTTTCTGTGTGCTCCTAGAATGCCACTGGAACCCTGTGACCTACTTTCCTTAGCTGAACAGTGGGAATCATAGTTGTTCCTCTGCGTATGCAGGGTACCTCTGTGGCAGATATGTATATATCTCAAGGGCTTTGATTATTTTTCAGAAAATTAAGTAGTTAAAAACTGAAGCCTTTGTTATTATTAGTGTTTTTTTAATAGTGTGAGGACCATGTGCTAGATTATTACATAGGCTCTTTCATACCCACAGACTGTTTACTCACGGAACATCCTGAAACTTTGTGAAATTAGTGACAAGGGATGAGAGAGGGTGAGTGGCTGGATACAAACTCTTTATACTACCCCATAAACAATTCAACACAGATGTTCTTTGATGATAGGTCAGAAGCATCTTCCTCATATACATTAAAGATAGCCCCTAATGATACTGAATGGCCCCTGTTAAAGTATTCCCATTTAATGAAATTGCCTCTAACTACTTTCAAGTGAAACAACCTATCCTTTTCAAAAGGAAAAATGCGCAGTGAATGTTACCTTCCCAACAAAAGCACTTGTTTTATTAACTAACCACACTTTTTCCAATGTATCATCCTTGAGTAGCTCAAAGCACTTTAAAGCAGAAAATGTAAGCAATACTGAAGTAATGAGGAAGGAAATGACACAAAAAGTAAGACACCAACAAAAAAGGAAACCTTCCAGTTAAAACTTTCAAACTTAGGCGAACCCTCCCGCTTCTCTCCTCTAACCTCATGTTCTATGAAAAGCCTGGTGAACGACTTGCTAGACTGCTTTTATTTCAATTAATACAATTTATTTAGTTCAAAGTATGGTGGTACTTACCAATTGTGCAGTGGTCGCCCTCCCATCCAGGGCTACACTCACATTTCCCATCTTTGCATTGGCCATGCTCGGCACAGTGAGAATGGCAGGAGCGTTCCTCACACGTTGGTCCTACCCAGCCTTCCTCGCACTGGCAAATTCCCCGTGAGCAGACTCCATGGCTGCCACACTCCATGGTACAGAGCTCTGCGGGGAATTCAAGGAAGGCATATTTACTTATTTTATTAAAACCAGAGAAACCAGAATGTACTCTTTCCAAAAGACATTAGAATTACCAAAATATCCCAGTCTATACTTGTATCTTAAATACATAAATGAAATGGCACAAAGATCTCTAGCATTTGAGTAGATGTACAAGGAACTCTGTAAAAAAGATAGTTAAGTCTCTAAGTATAAAATAATCTCTAAGTCAAACGGATTTTGAGAAGTCCATAAAATGATAATGGCATTCAAGGCTTAGAAATGAAGCCAATGCCAAATAAATGTTAAGTGGGTCTCTCTAAAAATTGAGCAAACATTTATTAAGATCACAAATAATGTTGCAGGGATTTTATGATGCTCTAAAAAATCACTGGGGAAAATACACACACACACACACACACACACACACAGTAAAATAGTGCCCTAACTTCATTCAGGAAGAGAGGTTTTATAATTGGGAAGACAACTTTCTAGTACAATTCATAATATACAAAAGGTAAAGCTGCCTATGATGGTAACAGTCTTCATATCTTGAAATGTCATTCAATACTCAATATTTAGTCAATATGATCAAGTATATACTGACTCTTCAGAGGTTCTCTCCTCTGTCCCCTTGACTTTTTGTTAATAAACATTGAATATTCATAGATAGTGGAGAAGCCAAAATAAGAGTTTGGCAAACCTTTTCTTGATTGAATACTCTTGCTGGAGGAAGAGAAATGGGACAAAAATAGAAAGAATGCCTATACAGAAAGAATGTAATAGGTTTTGGATACAATTTGCCATATCTCCTTGAAGGAAAAAGGGGGTATTCTGGAAACCAAATTGTCTTTCATAGTCTCAAAACCTGAAGCTGGTTTTATATATTAAGAGGTACTAACATGTGATGATATCAATATTACCCTATACTACATGGAACAAAGCTCTTTATATGTAACAAAGGTTTTTACTCTATAGATAGCAGAGTTATTTTTCAGTAAGTGAGAATATTCTTTGGATAAAGCTGTGGTTATCGATTTTATTACTGTCTAGATCAATTTGCTCACTAATTCTTTCACATGTATTCTTTGCTAGTCAAGTTATGATAGAAGAAGTAATGGCTGTGAAATATTGATTCTTCTGTGTAAAAGCTGTGTACCTTTAGGCAAATTACTAACATGCTTTCTTAATCTCTGCTTGTATAATTATCCAATGGAAGGAATAATAATTACACCTTACAGGGCCATTGGACAGGTTTGAGATCTATTTCGGAGGTGGAACCAATAAGATTTCCTCAAGATTGAATGCGGGGAATGAAGGAAAGGGAAAGAAAGTTTTGGCTTAAACAAGTGGGTGGATATTGCTGCCATTAATGAAATGGGAAAGGCTGAGGGAAAAATAAGTGTAGAAGAGCAGATTAACTTGGAGATAGCATACAGATAGCCAAGTGAAGATGTCAGTTAAGCAGTCGGATATATGAATTTGGCAGGCCAGGGCTGTAGATACGAAATTGGCGACCAAGACATTAAAAGCTGAACTGAAAGGGCCTCTCTGAGATTAAGGTGCTAAACTGGTCAAAGCCAATCAAATCAGAGCTAACTGAAACAACTAGAAGCAAATATGTTGCAACATATTGCTTTATACACTATACAGTTTAGGCATAGAGGAATGTATTAGTCTGGGGATTTCCTGAAAAGTAATAGAATTAGATGAACGGCATCAGCAAAATGGCAGACGAGGCTATCCTTAAACCACCTCAATATAAACCCTTAGAAATGTCAAATATAATGTAAGAATTCTAAAAAATGCATGTCTTAGCTCAAAAGGAAGAGAAATTATCAAATGTCAGAAGCAAAGAGGATGCTAACAGCCAAGTCACCCCTCTGGCTGACTTGAGGGGTTATTATACCCAGTAGTGAGTAGGGGCTTGGGTGTTTATGACCACAGAGGGAAAAGAGATGAGGTCTTTGGACCATTTAAGATGAGGCGTTGGACTGAAACTTTGGTAGAAAGCAAAGACCCTTAAAAGGCTGCAAGGTGAGATGAGAACTAACAAACTCTATCCACGAGCCCACAGAGAAGTCAAGGAAGAATGAACTATATACTACTACTACTACTACTACTACTAAATTTGGAGGTTAGAAAAAGTAATGAAATAAAATACTACCTAATAGTAATATGGACAATCAAGTGCCCTGAGTGAAATATTTCTAAAACCTTGTACTAGTCAGGAGTTAGGTAAGAGGTACTTTGTCAAGGATGCAAATCAAAATTTAAAGGTGGAATTGTGTTTGTAGTAATTGTGGCCTAAGTAATTTTTACTATTCTCTTCTGATGAGAACTAGAAAATCCAGGCAGAATATATTAAAAAGTCTGTTGGACGTTACTGGAGTTCAAGAGAAAAAGAAAACCCAGAAAGGTGAGTCTGACATTTATGGATACTTTCCTTCTAGTAGCGTCTGTCAGTTCTGGCAGAGGCAGTTAGAAGACTCAGAGGCTGGCCAGAGCATGTGTCAGTTTTGTGGGGGCAGAAAAAAATACTTGACTAGATAATGGCTAAGAAATTTCCAATACTGAAGAAAACATCAAGCCAAATACATGAAGCAAAATTGAAGGAACAAAAAAAGAGAGACAAATTCCCAATCACAGTCAGAGACTTTAATGCCCCCCTTTCTCATTAGCTGTTGGAATAAGCAGACAACAAATCAGAAATATATGAAATATTTGAGCAACATGATTAACAAATTTGATCTAATTGACACATACTGAGTACTTCAGTAAATGACTACAAAATGCACATGATTTTAAAGTGCACATGGAACATTTATGAATATTGACCACATGCTGGACTATAAAGCAAGTCTCAACACATTTCAAAGTATCTAAATTATTTATAGCATGTTTTCCATCTGCTATGGAATTAACTTCAAATCAGTAATAGAAGATAACTATAAAATTGACCTAAGTTTGGAAATTCAGAAATATATTTCTGAACAAACTATGGAATAAGGAAGAAATCATCATGGAAATTAGAAAATATTTTGAATTGAATGAAAATGACAGTATCACACATCAAAATTTGTGTAATATTCAATCTGTGCATAGAGGGAAATTTACAAGGTAAAAAGGAAAACCAGCTACAAACAATGACCCAAACATCCATTCTAAGAAATTAGAAAAAAGAAGAGCAAAGTAAACTCAAAGAGGGTAGAAGGAAGAAAGTCATAATTATAAGAGCTGAAATTAATTATATAGGAACAAACATACAATAGAAAGGCTCAACAAAGCCCATATGCTTGATTATTTACAGACCAATAAAGTTGATGAACCCCTGATGGGGATTAATCAAGAAGAAAATACAGAAGACAACCAGTATCAAGAATGAAAAACATGACATTGTTATTGATCCTACAGACATAAAACATCATGAGAAAATACTACAAACAACTTTTTTTCAACACACTAGGAAACTTCAATGAAATGGACAAATTCCTAGAAAAACACAACTTACAATAATGAACACAAGAAAAAATGGAAACTGAATAATTTATATAAAGAACCTTACTCCACAATGAAAAATATTCCTACAAAGAAAGTCAGACTCCGATGATTTCACTTGTAAATATACCAAACTTTTAAGGAAGAAGAACTGACAGTCTTGCACAGACTTTTCCAAAGAATAGAAAAGGAGGAAACACTTTGCAATGTGCTTTATGAAGCCAGCATAACCTTGACATAAAATTTTGACAGGGATATTATAAGAAAAAATACAGGGCAATCTCACTCATGGATATGGATGAAAAATCCTAAACAAAATATTAACATAGCTAATCTAGTATTACATAACATGAAATATGTAATGACCAATTTGTGCTTACTTTAGGAATGCAAGATTGTTTTTTAACATTTGGAAATCAATCAGTGTAACTCATCACATATATGGAATGAAAGAAAAATCATATAATCATCTGAACAGATACATAATAAGTATTTGATAAAATACTAAAGACCTATTCATGATAAAAACTTAGAGAGACTCAGAAAAGATGCCTATGGTCATCACTTCTATGCAACATTCTAAAGGTCCTAGTCAGTAAAATAGTGTAAGTGAAAGAAAAATACATGTATAAAACTTGAAAAGGAGTAAATAAAACCATCATTATTCAAAGAGTATGATTGTACATTTATAAACTACAGAAAGAATCTATGTAGATAAATGATTAGAATTAATATGTAAATTTAGAAAGATCTCTGGATACAAGGCTAACATATAATACAAAGTTATTTCTTTGTATTGACAGCAAACAGTGAGAAAAATTTTAAATGCCATTTATAATAGCATTGTAATGTTACATATCAAGAAATATATTTAACACAATATTTGCAAGACCTACACTGAAAAACTAGAAAACTTAATTAGAGAAATTAGAGAGAACCTGGATAAATGGAAAGCTATATCATGTTCACGAACTCAGCAACTCAAACTAAAGATGCCAATTTTCCCCAAATTGTAGATTCAGTGCAACCTCAATTGATATTTCAGCACTTTGTGTGTGTTGGTGTTTGTACATGCATGTAAATGTTGATCAGCTAAAGAAGCAGAATAAGGTGAGAAGATGTATTCTAGCTAATAGCAAGGCTTATTGTAAAGCTATGTAAATTTAGGCTGTGTGTATTGGCACAATGGCAAATAGACCAATGACAGTGAATAGAGTCCTAAAACTTATAAGGATACTTGATTTATATTGAAGGAGGGACTGCAGGCAACTGGGAAATGACTACTGTTTTAAATTAAATGGTTTTAGGAAACAGAATAGCCATTAGAAAGAAATTCATCTCTATCTCCATATACAAAATCAATTCTGGGTAGAATGTAGTAAATATAAACTGACAAAGCTTCTAGAATACAACATAAGAAAACAATTTCATGAACTTAGAGTAGGAAAAATTTCTTAAACAGTACACAAAAATGCTAACCATAAAAGCAAAAATTAATGAATTGAACTATATCGAAGTTAAGAACTACTTGTCACCAAAAGACAAAGAAAAGATATGTTATAAGTGGTAGAATATACTCACAGCATATGTAGCTGAAAAAGAGATTGAATTCAGAACAGACAAAGAACTTCTTCAAGTTGATAATAAAGAGACATATGACCCGATAGAAAAATGGGCGAAAGACCTGAAGAGGTACTTTACAAAAGAGGACATGCAATTTTAAAAAAAGGATATCCAAACATATAAAAGCATATGGAAACAAGCTTAGCATCGTTACTTATTAGGGAGACACAAAATAACAATAAAAATAACAATGAAATACCACTGCACACCTACAAGTATAGTTAAAATGTAAAAGACTGATGCAATAACTGTTGGTTACAATGTGAAGTAATAGAAAATCTGATACACTTAGGTGATTCCATAAATTGGTACAATCACTTTGGAAAACTTTGATGCTGCCAGTTCGAGTTCAATACATACATATACCTCGTGGCTCAGGGATTCTCAGTGTTCACCAAAAGATATGTATGAAAGTATTTACAGAAGAATTATGTGTATTAGCCAAAACATGGGAACACCTCAAATATCCATCAGCAATAGAATAGATAATTAATTGTGGCAATCTTGCAAAGAAATAGTATATCACAATGAAAATGGATGAGCGATAGCAATGTGCTATAACATGGATGAATCCCCCTCCAATAATGTTGAATGAAAAAAATCAGATGCAAAATCATATATACTGCAAGATTCCATTAATAAAATTTCCAGAAGGCAGGCAAGCATTAGAAGTCAGGATAGTTGCTTCAGGGAGGAAGGGAGAAGTAATAACTGGGAAGGGGCACAAAGAAGGCTTCTGGGGGTAGTTTTCTTATTTTGACTTGGGTTGTGGTTAACAAGTATTTCATACTTGGGTAATTCACTAAGCTGGACACTTAGGACTTTTGTACTTTTCTGTATGTGTGTTATATTTTAATAAATGTTAAAAATTCAACATAATGGCCAAAAGAACAGAAACAGAATATATAACTTCCTAACAAGAAGAGGGAGAAAAAGAATGAAGATAATTCAGTCAATCAAAGAAAAAGCAGAAAGGGGAAAAGTCAAAGAAAAAATAAATATTGTAAATAGGGAGACATAAAAGAAGATTATAGGGTATAAATGCAAACATATCAGGAATCCCAGTAGGTAAAAAAAATTGAACTTGCAATTTAAAAGAGAGACTGTGGGACTGACTGAAAAAGGAGATCTAGTTATGCTCTTTCTGTTAATAAGAGAGATGTGCTGAAACATACAAATACAGGAAAGTTAGTAATAAAAGGAAAAAGGCATTCTAGAAAAGAATCAACCAAGATAAATTTAGTGTAGCTATAATATTATCAGACAAAACAGATTTCAAGGCAAAAAAGCATTTTCTGTATAAAGAGAATCATTATATGATGATAAAAGGAATAATTCAGAAGAAAGATGTAATAATCCAGACCTTGTCAGAAAATACAGCTTCAAGGTATACAAAGCAAAAACTGACAGGCTGATAAAAGGACAAATTGTAAACTTCACAATTAGTAGTAAAGTAATAAGATAAAAAATTAGTGATGATGTCGAACATTTGAATGCCACAATTAACAACTTCAATATAATGGACAGATGTAGAACCCAAAAGCTATGACTATACAATACATATTCTGTTCAAGCACATACAGAATATCCACAAAATGGCCAAATATTAGTTCACAAGACAAGGCTCAATAAATGGCAAAGATTTTACATCCTATATGTCATGTTGTTTCAGCAAACCGCACTACAATTAGAAACCAGTAAGCAAAAAGCAAAAGAAAAAATACAGAAAAGTGTTCTTTAAAAATACACTTAAAAATAATTCATGTGTTACATAAGAAACTATATTGGAAATTAGGAATTGAATAACAATGAAAACACTATTCATAAAATATTGTGGGATGCAGTTTAGTCAGTATAGGAAATTTACATCATTACCACATTTAGCAGAAAAGAAGAACAATTGAAAATTAATGAACGAAGTGTCTAACTCAGGGAGTTAGAAAAAGGACTGTATATAAATAGAAGGAAGCAAACAATAAAGGTAAGGTCAGGAGTTAATGAAATAAAAAACAAACAATAGAGAGGATCAACAAAATCAAAATATATGTCTTTGACATGATTAATAAAATGGAGGAACCTCTGGCAAGGTAGATCAAGAAAAGAAAAAAGGAAATGATACAAATAAACATTAAAGATTAGAGTCTAAAAATAAATGAGAGGGTGTTATGATTAATTTTATGCCAGAAAGTTTGAAACCTTGGATGATGCAGACATTTTTCAAGAAGAAAAATGGACTTGAGAAGAAATAGAAAGCCTGAATACACATTCAAGACGAAAATGACCTGATGGCTTTACAGGTGTATTTTGCCAAACTTCCAAGGAATGGATAACATTTATTTTAAACTATACCAGAGAATAGGAAGAGAAGGCTTCCTTAATCATTTTATGAGACTACTATAATCTAGTTGCAAAAAGGGTAAGAAAAAGAGAAGGGACTTTTTTATAGGTGAGTCTCATAAACATGGCTGCAAAAATCTCCAATAAAAGATTTGGGAATCAAACCAGCAATGCGCACACACACACACACACAGAAATTATAACCAAGTAGGCATGAACTTTTGAAAATCAATGTAATTCATCGTTGAAATAATCCAGTTCACTTTTATTTCACTTCATAGTGGATTTAAGAAAAATTATCATCTGATTATATATAGAAAGCATTATATAAAATTTAGTTCCTATTTATGGTAGCCTCTCTTAGCAAAATAAGACTAGAAGGGAATTTACTGAATATGATAAAGGTGATTTACTAAAATCTTGAAGTAAGCATCATACTTAGTAATAAAATAATAGACATATTAACTTTAAAGTCAGAGGTACAGTCATCCCCCATTATCTGCGGTTTCACTCTCCGCAGTTTCAGTCACCCACGGCCAGCCGTGGTCCGGAAGCTGATGATCCTGCTGACGTATCATCAGAAGGTCAGTAGCAGCCTAATGCTGAGCACAGTGCCTGCGCCATTCACCTCGCTTCATCTCATCATGTGCGCATTTTATTCTCTCACATCATCACAAGAAAAAGGGCGAGTACAGTACAATCAGATATTTTGAGACAGAGTGAATCCACATTCACATAACTTTTATTACAGTATATTTGTTATAATTGTTCTATTTTATTATTAGTTGCTGTAGTTAATTTCTTACACTGCCTAATGTGTATATGAAACTTTATCATAGGTATTTGTGTACGGGAAAAAACATTATATATATAGGGTTTGGTACTATCCATGGTTTCAGGCATCCACCGGAGGTCTTGGAACGTATTCTCTATGGACAAGTGGGGACCACTGTACTAAATTAACTACTGCTTCTAATTCAGTGCTGTACTGGAGATCTTAACTATCACAGTACGGCAAACAAAAATATAAAATGTGTAATACCTGGAAAGGAAGAGACAAAACTGAATATATAGGTAAACTATGAAAACTAGAAGAGAGGATATCAAAGTTGTTGGATACAAGATCAACAGAAAATAATCAATATTAAACCTGTGTATCAGAAACAGCCAAACTAGGACATGTAAATCTAAAAAATCTCATTCATAATAATAAACCCAGCAAAAAATGCAACATTCTTTCATATAAGATTTTAAAAAATTTTGAATCAAAGACATACAAAGTCTCTATCAGTGGAGAGATGTACTGTGCTCATGGCTCACAAGCCTCAGTATCATTAGGATGTCAATTTCTCTCTGCTAGTTCAGTAAATTCAATGTAATTCCAGTCAATATCCCAACAACATTTTCCATAGAGCTTGAAAACCTGATCCTAAAATCCATATGGAGCAGAAAAGACTAAGAATATCCAAGAACATTTTGAAGAAGCATATTCATTGATGTGTGGGTGTGTTCTAACGTACATGTGCATCCATAGGAAAATGGATACATAAATTTTGGTGTATTCCTATAGTGTAAAAAAATACAGAAGATAACCTGCATAAAATAGAGCTATGTGCTTCAATATGGATAAAACTTATAAACATAATGATGAAGGAAGACAGCAAATTATTCATATGAAATTTAAACACACAGAACAATATATTTTTACAGGTATATACATATTTGTAAAAGCCTAAAAATACATACAGGGATCATTAAATTTAGTATAGTTGTTTCTGCTGCAGAGAAGGGAGAGGAATGGAATCAGAAAGGGATACACAGGGACTTCATTTGCATTTGTTAACTTTTAAAGCTAAGTTGTAGGTTTAGAGTTGATCATTACTTTATTTTATATGCCTGCAATATTCAATAATAATTCAAAAAAAAAGAAATGAAAGGATCAGTAAGAAACAACTGTCTTTTGAGCCTGCTCTACTGAATAAAGAAGTGGAGATAGGACTTAAACCTAACTCTCACTCTCCTCAATACAAAGCCCTCCTTGGACACAAGCCACAACCACTAATTTGATTTACAGTTTCATCACCATAAGAATCCAGGTGGGAAGCAATACCCTCATGAGTACAGGAATCCTCTAAGAAATAAATTACTACAAATGGAGAAGCAGATCTTAAACAGTAAGCATTCCTCATTTTGAGCTGTACCGACATTGCTGCAATAGTATCCTGTTCCAAATGGAGTTTCTGGACTGATTCTGACATATTTTTCAACCCCAATCTTTTTATAATCAGCACTGGGGTGCATGTGGGGTAAGGACTAACAGAAAACAGATGCTGGCAATTGTATAATCTATAAACATGATAGAAATGATATTTGCTCTAATATATTTGTCTCATGAATAGTTCTATTGTATGTGTAATATTTTCTATCTGGTTGAAAATACATTAACATTACAAGCTACAAAATATGACAAAAGAATTCTAAAATATAAACATTCTTCTCTGCAAATGCATTGGAAAAGAACATGAAAAATATAGGCAGACACTTTAAAGTTCTATTGAGACATTTCATTTTTAAAAAGTTTCTTTATGCATGTCAACAATGAACAACACTTGTATAAATTGAACTAGGATACAACTGGAACTCTTCTTTGTTGCATGCTGACAAAGAACGATTTGATTAAACAGTAAAACCTTCAGAGCCTCCCTCTGAACCATTTCTCTAAGATTTAGTTTTTAGACAAAAGTTCCCAGTAAATTCTGTTGTCCTTGGCACTTTGGCTGTGTCTCATATTAGATAATGATGATATTGGGCACCCCAAAATATTATCTGGATATCAGTTAGGTTCTAAAATATACATTCCTGTAACATTTTTAATAATACAACATGACATTCTAAACAAGGCAAGGACACCTTTGATATAACAATTCATAAAAACAAAGAAATTATGACATGGCCCATTTGCCCAACATCTAGTAAATTCAGTTAAAGATCAAAGGAAATCAGGCAGGGAGCATAAGGAAAATCAAGAATTGGGAATGAATGAACCTGAATAATAGACAGCTTCTCTTTCACAGACAATAATACAATTTCCGTTGGGGAAACTATGAGGATTTTCTCGTCGTTTTGGTGATTAATATGGGAAATAAGAGTTAGGAAAAAAAGTTGATTTGGTAAGTTAGGTCATTGCCAACTCAAGCAGCTTTAGGGTTAGAAAAGTTTTGACAGTACACCAGGCTCTTTACTAAAATCAAGCAATGAATCAACCAAGAATAATAAATATTATTAAGAACAAGAGTTTGTGTACTTGGTATGGCTTTTTCAAATATTTGAATCATTTTTTATTTTACTACTTTCAGCTCTCTCCATTCCTCAGTGGTTGACGTTCTGCTTGAGAACGGGACTAATCTACAGAACACATGCTCATGCGTGCATGCCTGCACACATACAGTTTTTGGTGTCTATTTCTCTCAAAAGCACTTGGAAAAATATTAGTTGATAATTTATTTATTTTACTGCACAGAGTTAACTTCAATACCACCACTGCCAGATCTTTACAAGTACCTTCCTATGACAAAAATTTGGTTTTACTATGGGTTATACATCACATTTTTTGTGTTTGAAATGTAATAGTGTACCTGTCATTTTAACACAGAAGGCCTATGATATAAGGATTACACTTGTCCCTCAGCCCCGGCATTATAATGGGCTTTAATATATTTTAGTAATCTTAACACTATCTTATGTGTTATTATCTTAGTGTCAGCTGGCACTTTCTGTACAAACAGCAATATACAAGTAGCAGTAAATAACAACACACTCCAGCCTATACAACTCTTGAAGTGAATCTCTGGTTATTGATGGATAAGAACAAAAATCTGAAGGAATCTAGTATTTGAAGATCAAGAGTTGATTTGACTTTAAGCTTAATGTTCATGGATTATGGTTGTCACATGGCTTTGGGTTTCCTTTATAAAATGGTGAACTGTTCTTTGGTAAATCTGAAAAGCCTGACAAGACAGAAAAATTCATGCCTGGCTTACAACTTTTGAATTCAATAAAATATTCAGCTGGCATTTTTCAATATCTAGAATCTTCACTTTGGAATAAATCCTGTTTCCTTTTTGGCCAAATAAAACATTCTCCCATAACTCTAGACGTCATATTCTGCTTAGCTCAGTCATGAGAAGCTGGAAGCCCAGAGGCTGAGGTGAACCTCAACTTATTTGTGGCCACCGAATTCAAGACTGGGTCTTAGTCTTCTCATTATAAACCCAACACACTGGCCTAGCCAACAGTATTCCCAACTGCAAGACAATGTTGAAATCTAGACAACCGTCTCACAAATGCTTTTCACTTGTCCCAGTCGGTACCAGATTGTCAGGGTAAAGCCATCACCCTTGAGGAGAAAATACTAACTTTGGAAGCACCCAACTTATCATCAGTAGAAGGCCATGCGCTCTGAACTGAATGTCCAGCTGATGAAACGTTTGTGTTGTTTCATCCATGGCTTTTTACTTAGACTTTCTTATGATCATTGCTACCTATCTGCTGTCTGTGAGTACCTAAAAGGGCAACGCTGACTGGCTCATCAAGGTATATGGCTCATCAAGACTCATGTCCTTGGCCTCAATAAAACAGTGCTCGTACTTATAAAACTACATACAACAACTGCTAGAACAGTTATTACTCCATCCTGGCGTAGAATGGCTATTTAAGAAGTATTTATTGGCAAGTTAGGAAGCTGTTCTTTATATACAAAGTTTAGCACTCTTTTTCAGATGATTTGACATCATGTTAAAATTGCACTAGGGAGAACTTTTCCTTCCTTCTCTGATATTAGACCTGTTTTTCCTTCTTCAAAATAATTTTGACACTACCTCTCTTCTCCCCAAAATGAATGTCATTAATCTCCTAGATGCACATCTAGAATCCTGCATGGTGTTTTGCTAAGGCAATAAGCATGGTCCACATTCCTTGAAGCTCTACAACCAATAGACTGAGAGGTCTTCAAAGACACATCTAAGCCCCCAAACGAATCTCATACTTCACTGGTGAAGCCAAAGCTGGTTGTTCAAAGGACTCTTCATGCAGACTGAGAAACTTACTCTGAATGAAAAAGAGCTTACAGAGTTGTTTTCTCCCCTTTCAACACTTGCTAAGGGCTCTTGGCTTTAGAAAATGAAGTCTAATTGGGGTCCATGAGAGAGACAATGCTAGCAGTCATCAGGTAGTGTCTGCAACCGTGGTAAGCTCTTGCATCCCTAATGCACAAGGTGTGTTCAAGGCATTACAGAGGCATGGAAAGCAGCTTTCCGTCAAAGACCTGGGGAAGGGCGGCATACATATTTACGAAGCTGCCATCATGGCCCAGCAGACCATGGATCCACAGTTTATTTTTACCTCTATAAATAAATATGACAAGGAGAAAAGAAATGTAAAGATTCCAGAGTCAACAAAATCCTCTCCATGAGGAAGACAAAGACATATAAATGTCCTTACATATTATGATGAATGCACAACTTGGTGTCACTTAATACATTGTTTTTTAATCTATAATTTTACTCTATGGCAATCACCAAAATGTTTAAAAGGCTATATGGTTATTAGTGTCATCTGAACTTTTAAGGGGCGTTTTATATACGTTTCCTGAAGGCTGCCATATCCATTCTTCTAAGGACTAAAATGGAATAAAGAATTTGACTTCATGTTTATCCTTGTCCCACAACATCAACATTTCAGTGAGGTCGCACTGTACTGTAGGAAAGCCATGGGTAGGTAGTATATTAATTTAGCTACATTTAGGCAACATTAATGACCTTGACTTCCTTTCAAGTTCACAAATATCATATTACATATTTCTACCTGGCTAGATTACTAAGCATCTTACACTCAATATGTTTATAACCTACCTTTTCATCTTTATGCATTACCCAATTTTTAGCCTGATTTTACTAGTTTTGTTGATATGATTATGTTCCTGGTTTCCTATACTAGGAACCTTGGTATTATGTTTTCATCTCCTTTTTCCCTTATGCTCATATCTTTCCAGGTCTTGTTTCTGTTTCCAAATTCACTTCTGTTTCTCTATCTCTGGAGAGTCAGTGTAGCAGAGTAGTTAAAGAGTCTGAACTCAGACCTAATTTCCTGGGCTGGAATATTAGCTCAGCTATGGATTAACTAGGTGACCTTGGGCCATTCACTAAATCTTTCTGTGCTTTGGTTTCCCACCTATAAAATGGGGTTGTTATAAGGATCAAATGAATAAACATATGTAAAGTGCTTACAACAGTGCTGGGTACATAACATAACAAGTGCTATGCAAGTGTGAACTTTATGATTATCTCTGTTTCCAATGCACTTACCAGGGTCTTCATCATCGTTTGTCTTGAGTCTCACAAAAGCCCTGTTACTGGTTTCTCAAATACCCTGTTCTCTCTTTGAACACCCACAGCTAGTTATAATCTAGAATAATAGAATCTTAGGACTTGGAGAACTGTAAAATTCATCTAGTTCAACCCTTCTCTTTGACACACAAACCTCTACCTTTCTCATACTTTCCCCAAAGTTTAGCTATTATTTCACAAAACCAGTCAATTCCAATGCTATTTTTATGTAGCCATATAAGAAAGTAATTTGATTCGAGCTGAAATCTGCTGTCCTCTTTCTTTCACCAATTTGTTTTATTTCTGTCCTTTTGATTTTTCAGAACTTGACATACTCTGTCTTCCACTGGTCAGTTCCTCAGATAATTGAAAAGAGCTATTTGATGTCAAAGTTTTTCTTCTAACCATTCCTGAGTCCTCCAAATGTTCCTCATATTACATGGTTTGTTTAACCTTAACATCTTGGTTACTCTGCTCTAGACTAAGCACAGTTCTGGTCATACAAAAGTGTAAAAATATTTCATAGTTTCCTAAAGTACACCACGTCCGAAATCCTTAGCTTAGAAATCTAAATCTAAATTCTTTCATTAATTCATTCAGTAAACATTACTGAGTACCTCATTGTAGTTCAGGGTATCATAGGACGTTAATATACATTCAATAAATTACTGATAAACATAAAAGCGTTTGACCGAAAGTTTTTTTTCAGTCTGCATGACTAGAAAAATGTTGGCACCATGCAGGGAAATCAGGAGGGCTGGAAAAGGCAGTGATGGATTGGGACCGAGTTGTGTTTGGTTTGGGACGTGTTGAATTTAAATGCTGGCATGAGATGCGGAATGATAGCTATTGACTAAGCTGGCACACTGAAAGCTCCATGCTTGGTGCTGTTGTGGGTACAAAAAGAAGGGAGGAAAGGGGATGATGTTAATTCTTAGGCACTTGGCTGAGATTAACATTAACTCAAAGTACAAAATAAAACTAGTGGCTATGAGGAGGGATTGCCTTTTCTCACGGGTGCTGGGTAAACTCCTTTTCTAAATTTCTCTGGTAGTCCTCAAAAGTAAATTCTGAATCTCTCTTTTCATTCTTTCTTCATTTAGTGAGGACTTCCTTTTATACAATCATTGAGTTGAAAACCCTACAATGTGAGGATCATTAACTCTTGCTGAGACTTAAAAAAATCAGTCCTCATAACCACCCAGCCACTTGCAAACTACCCAAAAACACATTAGGCAAATGCCGTTGCTTTTTTGGAGGAAGAAAGTGTTGTATTCCTTTGAGGTTTGGTTTCCAATTTTTAAGAACACCAAGAGCAATCCAAATTCAAAGGAGAGAGGCAGGTTCCTCCCACTCTATTGCCAGCCATCCCCTGGGGGAAATAATGTTTTTATGCACCTCCAAGTCAATCACCCCAAGAAACCAAAAGTGTTCTTTAAATAGAAACAATATGAAATATAAATGATCATCTAATAAATTACAATGGCATGAAATATTTTTTTACAAAAGTAGAAAATACTGGCTGACTTGAAAACTACAGAATGTATTCTCAACTAAAAAATCAAATATTTTGATCACTTACATTATAAGTGAAAATATCCCCTTAATATTTTTCATTTTAGCATCTAAGCCCAGGCTGAGATTTATTAGGTTGGCTCTTATAAAAAGAAATGAAAGTCAAAAGTCTTATATAGGTTTTAATATATTCAACCACATTTCAGATTTTCCTTAACAAGCCTAAATATTAAACAGCTTTTAAAAATGAGCATATAAAATAAACAAATCATCTTTATCATGAAAGCACTCTGATTTTACTTTCCCTGCATATTTAAATGATGACCCTTTAAGAGTTATCCAAACCCTGTAACTGTCAAATTCTTAACTTTCCACTTTTTAATAAAAATGATTTCCATAAAGATTAGAAATTAATCTAACCTGACTCTCAAATCTAATATATTTTAGTGCTGGAAGCTGTAAAAATTCATCTATCTAGGTTTAATAAAGAAAGTTTTTTCAATTTAAACATACATTGCATTTAATAAGCTTGCATGATAATTTCAACAATGTTCATGGGTTCTTTAAATTACCTTCCTGCTGTGTCCAGGATACAATCCAATTTCATTTTTGAGCAACTGAGTTAAGAAAAGATTTAAAAATCACAGTGGTTGTGAATGACACAAAGTGAAATGACTAGAAGCCAGCCAATCAGATTTGCTCTTAGCCTGACTTAAAAGACAGAGCTTGCCTATACTTAGGTAAACCTAAAATATATTATTTTTGTATGTATGTAAATGTTTGACTGAAATGTTTATCTTTTACCCAAATATTTATCATTGTGAGGGTCAGCATTCCTTCCTTTTTTACTTCAACTTTCCATCCATTCATCCATCTCATAAATATCAACTGAGTGTGCACCATGAGTTAAGCCTTGTGCTAACTGATGGAAATACAACAAAGACAGATATGACCTCTGCCTTCATAAACATAATATCTATTGCATAAATACTCAAAGAAATATGGAGCCACAAATTATGATAAGTAGTACAGAGGGATAATACAAAGTACAATGAGAGAATATAACAGGGTGACCTGATTTAATTTGAGAGGGTCATGATTCTGACCTCATTCAGGCATTGGCCTTTAAGTTGAAACCTGTAAGACGTGTGGGTATATGTGTGAGGTGTGGGGGAGACGAAATGGATAATATGTGTCTGAACCAGAGTAAGAGAGAGAAGGGTAGAATGCCATGAGATGAGACTGGAGAAGCAGACAGAGGTCAGAGACTTCAGGGCCTTATAAAATCTGTTAAAAACTTTGAACTTCATTGTAGTAGCATTGGAAAAATGTTGAAAGGTAGTAAGTGAGAGACAAAGATCAGATTTGCAATTGAAAGGTCTCCTTGGATAAAATATAGAGAATAGAGTGGAAGGAAGAAGAGGACATTCAAGGAGATCATTTAGGTGACTATTATAGGAGTCCAGATGAGAGACAATGGTGTTGGAGGTAGGAGCAACAAGACTTGGTGACTGAGAAGATAAAACAGTGGTAAAAGATATGGAGGTGCCACAAATGACATCTAGGTTTGGTATGGGCAACTATTTGGGTAGTCATGCTATTTTTATTGATATAGGGAATAATGGAGGAAGATCAGGTTTTAGGGGGTGAAATCTTGAGTTCAGCTTCAGGCATGTTAACTTGAGTTGCCTGTGAGGAATCCAAGATGTCGAGTACGCAGACGGATCTATGGGTCTGGAATTAAGAAGATAGGCCAAGACTAGAGACTGAACTTGTGAGTCACCAGTAAAAACAGTAACGGAAGCCAAGGGAGTGAATGTAGATGAAGATAAGAAATGAATGGGGCCTAACAGTGAGGAACTTTAACATTTAAAGGTCACGTAGATGAGGATGATCCCGCAAAGGAGAGAGTGAGAGGGATTTGCCATTGACACAGGAAGAAAATCAGAAAATGTATCAGAGAAACAACAGAAGACTTTTCCATAAATATGGAACAGCTAGCTATGCCAAATGCTACTAAAAGTCAAGTAAGATAAGATTCAAAAGTGCTC
>JAVSCE010013129.1:0-30344 GCA_032199065.1 Smutsia gigantea
AGAAGGGCCAGGATGAGGGTAAGGCACACCCAAAAACTCAGTCATCAAGATAAACAATATTTTAATGTACTATTTTAACAGTGCAGTGGAGCCAAGCCATACTGGCACCTGAGGCAAAAGGACAAGATCAGGATTGCTGAGCCTGTTTTTATTTGGATTTTTTGCATTAATGTTCTTTTTTTTTAAGTATTGCATCAGAACTGCCTATCTTTAGTTTTTGGTGCGCTCTTAAATTTTGTGCATGAGTCAACTGCATTATCCTCCCACCCTGGTGCTCATTCTTGTTCTGAGAAATATATTGACAGATCCATTCTCCACTCGGAGCAGATGAGGTGTGTGTATTAGCATATCCATTGCCAGGTAGGTGGTCTGAGGTCCAGAGAGGATTAATCCCAGTTCCAAGGTCACACAGCTGGCAAGGATTCAAACCCTGGCCATCTCTCTCCATTAGACTTCTGAAGGTGGAGATAGACGCTAGAGTCAGGTAATTTGGAAGCCTGGGGAAAACCAGTCCCAGAGGAAAGAGGGTTGTCCCAGGACAGCAGGTGGGAGGCAACCTTGCAGTAATTAGATTATCTGAGATGAGTTAGGGAGGAGGCAGCCAAATCCAGTTGAGTCCACTTGAGCTGAAAATTAGTAAAAAGAAATCTCATTAAAATGGAGTCAGGAGGCCCGCAAGGAGAATTGTCATTCCCTATCACTCCTTGTCAGTCCTTCACATTCCCAACAGAGAGAAGTCCATACCTTCCTACGCCAGCAGGAAAAAGAAAGGTTTTCTCCCTGCCCAGAAACAGCCCAGCCAATGAGAAGCTATCACTGTTAGGTTCCCTTTAACACACAGCCTTGAGCTGCCTCCCAGCGCAGCAGCTCCTTATCACTTACAGCAGCTGCACCCGAGTGTAGCAAAGATCCCTACTGTCTGCAACAGTTTCTGTTTCTCAGAAATCACAGGACCACCATCCTGCCCACCATGGCCCTAAGTTCCTCTATAAGCAGCCCCCACTTGCTGCCACTGCTGCTCTCTCTCTTTTGAGATAGCCACTCTGCCTGTTTGTCTTGCAGGGAATAAAATCATGCTGACGGAGTTCCCATGTCCTTCTTTGCAAGCGAGTGAGCCAGGTAGCTAAAGAACCCTTTCTTTGGTGTTTCTGCCCGGTTTAGGATCTCCCAGTCGCCTGCTCTTCCTTAGGAATTCGAGCTGCACCGGGAATCCAATAGCGCCCGGCCCCTCCAGACACGGAGGCTCCTCAGCGCCCTCCATCTCCAGCATCCACCAACCACGCCAAAGGAGCGGTGAGTCACCCTCCCCCATCAAGTGACTAAAATGCCTCTGTGAGCGCCTGAGGGCTGACTGTTGAGTGTCCGGCACCCTCGTAGCCTCACCACAGGTAGGGGACTGCCCCCAGCCACGGCCTTCATTGCTATGGCTGTGCCCCTAAATCACTTCCAGCCCAGTTTCTCTCGTCCCCAACAGAAGAGAGACCGCTCCCACTGTGACTCTTCTGCTTCCACCAGGCTCTGTACTTTTGTACTCACCGCCTAGGGCAGCGCCGAAAAGTCCTAGCGCTAGGCACATGCTGGCATGCTTGCCCGGGGCAAGCTCACCCTTCCAGTGACAGAGGTGATGACCCTTCACTTGGAGTCAGGCTTCTCTCTGAGTTCTAGGCCCCCTAGGGACGCCTGGGGTGTGCTACAGAAACTCCACTATAAGAGTCACGAGTGGAGCATCCCCTCCATCCCTGCCGATTCCCTGCTCAGCTGCCGCCTAAGCAATTTCAAAACTCTTCATCTACATCCAGATCTAAAACCCTCCAAGTTAATTTGGCTCTGCAGCCAGATTTGGCCCCAGTATCCTTTAGACAATAAAACAATTTGGCCTCAGTATGGGTCCTTAGACCCTAAAGTCCTTCAGGACCTTCATAACTTCTGTGAGCGTTCAGGCAAATGGAAGGAAATTCCCTATGTTCAAGCTTTCTTCTCTCTTCAAAACAAGCCATCTCTATGTAGCTCTCGTCACCCCAAACATGTCCTTGCCATCCTTTCAAGCTCTCCAAGCACTCCCCTTCCTCCCTAGACCCAGATCCTCCAGATGAACTCCCCTCTTATCGCTCAGCAGCCCAAAGCTCAGTCAGTTCCCCTCCCCCACCTGCCTTTGTTCCTGCCATGGGGATGCAACCATCTGCCTCCAGTCTCACATCCAACTCCTCTGTTTCCAGCCTTACTCCCACGACCCACAACCTATACCCACCTCTTCCATCTCCTACATTGCCTGCCTTCACCCCTCTGACCCTCCCTTCTTCTGCGCTGCCTGCCTTCACCCCTCTGACTCTCCCTTCTTCTCCCTCCACAGCCTCCATATCACCCCACCCCCGCTCTCTCCCCACCCCGACCCCTGTTCAATCCCCTTGCCTCTCAGTCCGCCCGCCACTCACAGTCGCACTAAAGCTCACCTCTTAGCCCCACTGAGAGAAGTAGCAGGAACCGAAGGTGACATTAGAGTACATGTTCCCTTTTCCCTTTCTGACCTCTCACAAACCGAGAAGCGCCTCGGCTCCTACACTTCCAACCCTACAACCTATACCAAAGAATCCCAATCCTACAACCTCACCTTCCACGACCTCCACGTCATCATGTCTAGTACCCTCCTGCCCGAAGAGCGCAGCTAAGTCTGGGAACAGGCTAGAGTCCATGCAGACAATATGCACCTCACCAACCCCACTCACCCCATGGGACCAGAAACTGTGCCAGATAGAGACCCAGGATGGGACTATAACCATCCCTGAGATATCATTCGCCGAAACCAGTTTACTACTTGTCTCGTAGCAGGTCTCCGAAAAGTGGTCAATAAAGCCATTAATTATGAAAAATTACAAAATGTCCTTCAAGATAAGGACGAAAACCCTTCATTCTTCCTAGACAGGCTCACACAAGCCCTCTTACAGTATACCAACCTAGTTTCAGAAACTCCTGACGGGCAGCAACTCCTAGTGACTTATTTCTCTGCTCAAAGTTTTCCCGATATAAGAGCAAAACTAAAAAAGCTCGAATGGGGGGCCCCTTACGCCACAATCCAAAGTTTTAGCCGTAGCCTTCAAGGTGTACAATGGGAGAGATGAGAAAGCCTTAAAACATAAATACCAGCTAAAACACCAGATGATGGCTAAAGCCTTTCCTCCCGTGACTGGCAACTCCCAAGAGCCTGAGAAGAAAGCACCACCAAGCCCATGCTACAGGTGCGGCCAAGGAGGCCATTGGGCAGGAGCTTGCCCCAACCGGAGGAAGCCCCTTAAGCCCTGTCCCAAGTGCCACCTCCTTGGACATTGGGCAGTTGATTGTCCTAGTGCTCAGAGAAGCACACAGCCAGTTGACTCTGCTCCGTCCCCAGCCGCCATCTTCAACCTAGTAGACGAAGATTAGCGGGGCCCAGGGCTTTCTCGAATCACCACCGCCAATACCACCAAAGAGCCCTGGGTGACAGTCACAGTGGCAGGAATCCCACTCTCCTTCCTCATCGACACTGGAGCTACTTACTCTGTTCTGTGTTCGTATAAGGGCCCCGTCTCCCGTTCTTGCATATCTATCATTGGAGTTTGCGGCACCCCTTGCCAGCCCTTTTCAACTGCCCCCCCTCACTTGCACTATAACTCAAACCACTTTCACACACTCATTTCTCATTATTCCACGCTGCCCTACACCCCTTATTGGCAGAGACATTTTACACAAATAAGGGGCTTCTATTTCCTTTCGCCCTTCACATCGCCTCAACTCAGACTCGCCAGTGGTCCATCTTCTCCTCTGTCTTCAGAGCGCCCCCTCCCACATTCCAGCTCCACCCTTACCGCCAAACGTTGTAAATCCCTCCATGTGGGACACGAACAACCCATCCCTAGCTAAGTGCAACCCAGTCCAGGCCAGTCTTAAAAACCCAGACTCCTTCCCATCACAATCCCAATACCCGCTACCCTTGTGCAGCCAGCTCAGCCTCCAGCCAATCATCCGAAATTTATTTTAAAAAGGCTTCTTGAAGCCAACCCACTCCCCGTTCAACACCCCAATACTTGCAGTTAAAAAGCCTAACGGCACTTTCAAGTTAGTCCAAGATCTCCGAATCATAAATGAAGCAGTCATCCCCATCCATCCAGTAGTACCCAAGCCATACACTCTCCTTTCCTCCATCCCAAGCTCCCCCACCTATTTTTCAGTAATAGATTTAAAAGATGCCTTCTTTACCATACCTCTCCACCCCGATTCCCAGAATCTTTTTGCCTTCACATGGACAGACCCCACCTCCCATGTCTCCACCCAATTGACATTGACTGTCCTTCCCCAAGGCTTTAGAGACAGTCCCCACCTATTTGGCCAAGTGCTGGCACACGACCTCCAACATATTTCTTTTCTTCACTCTACCCTCTTACAATATGTCAATGATCTTCTATTATGAAGCCCTTCCCTAGCAACCTCACAAGATACAATTGCCCTACTAAACCACCTCTCCAACCGCAGCTACCGCGTCTCCCCAGAAAAAGTGCAGTTATCCACATCTCAAGTCTCATACTTAGGTGTCCTTCTGACCCCTGGCCAAAAAGACATAACTCTATGCGGGAAACAATTAATCCGTGATATCCCTGTCCCTTCTACAAAAGAAGAGATCCTTTCCTTCTTAAGCTTGGCAAACTTTCTCCGTAGCTGAATCCCCAACTTCTCTGTACTCGCAGCTCCCCTCTATGCTGCAGCAAAGGGCTCCCTCTCCGAGCCCCTTTTGCAACCAGTAACACGCCCCTTCTCTTCCCTGCAGAAAGCTCTCCTACGAGCTCCAGCCCTGCACCTGCCAGATCTCTCTAAATCCTTCTTCCTATATATTAATGAAACCGACGGGTTCACCCTTGGGGTCCTTTGCCAGACCACACTTTCCACACCTGCCCCTGTAGCATATCTCTCAAAGCAATTAGATACCACCACCTGCGGATGGGCACCATGCCTCCGCGCCTTAGCAGCTGCAGCTATTCTTCACCAAGAGGCAAGAAAACTCACCTTTGGCACAGGCACCACCATCCTTTCACCCCACCGCCTGTCAGAACTCTTAACATACAAAAGTGTGAAAACCCTTACTGGTAGCCCTTTTCTTGCCTTCCTCCCAGTTTTAGTCAGACTATCCCTAACCACCTCCACTCTAAGAGTCAGACTCTCTAGAGGAGTCCTAGGACACTGCCTATGGGGCATCGAAGATCTGAGCGCAAAGCTCCAGACAGCCCTGGATTCAAGTGCACAGTCATTAGCATCACTCCAGAGGCAAATAACCTCAGTAGCACAAGCAGCCCTGCAAAACCGCAGAGCACTAGACCTCCTCACAGCCGAAAAAGGAGGCACCTGCCTCTTCCTGCAAGAACAATGCTGTTATTACATCAATGAATCAGGCATAGTTGAAGAAAACCTCCATAAACTTAGGGAGTTATCTGAAGAACTTTTGGCAAAAAGAGACACAAACCCTTATTGGTGGCCCTTTTCTTCAACTCTGAGAGACATCCTACTTCCCCTCCTCATGCCTCTCATCATTTTCTGCCTTCTCCTACTTTTCGCTCCCTGCCTAATTAATCTTCTAAAAACCCTCATTCAAACTCAAATTTCAAGAATCACTAACCAAACAATCAATCAGTTAATTTTGCAAGAATACCACCACCTTCCAATGGAAGAAAGATCCGGCCAGCAGACAACACAGTGCTGACAGAAGCCCGAGCCATCAGCCGTACTTCGCCCTCTTCCCACGAAGCAGCCAGATGATCCAACACTTCACCCCTCTTCCCTACACCTTGCATAAGAAATAAAAACAAAATGCGGGAAAGTTAGGTTCCCTTAAACACACAGCCTTGAGCTGCCTCCGAGTGCAGAAGCTCCTCATCACTTACAGCAGCTGCACCTGAGCCTAGCAAAGGTCCCTATTGTCTGCAACAGTTTCTGTTTCTCAGAAATCACAGGACCACCATCCTGCCCACCATGGCCCTAAGTTCCTATATAAGCAGCCCCCCTACCCCCTTGCTGCCACTGCTGCTCTCTCTCTTTCGAGACAGCCACTCTGCCTGTTTGTCTTGCAGGGAATAAAATCACGCTGACGGAGTTCTCGTGTCCTTCTTTGCAAGCAAGTAAGCCAGGTATCTAAAGAACCCTTTCAATCACAATTTAGCAGTGAAAAGCCACAATGCTTAGAACTCCTAGTTTCCTCCAATGGAGTCTTTGTTTATAACAGTGTGGAGAAGTTGGGGTTCCTATGTCCAGGATCCTCACTGAACTTAAACCACCTGATGATTAACTGGCCTGTTGCTAGGCTACTGCTTCCACACCTTTAGGCAATAAGCTATTATTGTGCTACATAGAGAACTCGGCCCAGTGCTCTGGGTGGAGGCAGAGATGCTAGTGCTTGACCTACTGCCAGGAGAACAAGCCAGGTAGTAAACACTTTCACCCCAAAGAACATTCTGCTGTCAATTTATTTGGTCGCATTGAATCCATAGTGAACTTGCCTGGGGCTGAAACCCATTGGCAAGGCAATTGGCATAGTTGGCAGGATTCATTGTTGACCAAGGAAAAAGACAGGCTGCCATAATGGGAAGGGTGCTTCAGTAGGCTGCCCCTGTGAATGAGGAAACAGTAGATCGTCCCCCAATGGGTATGTGGTCTGAGGTGGCTTGCCTTCTAGAGGACTGGGCCCCACCCCAGGACTGGAGGCAAGTGGAGGTGACACCTGAGGCAGTAGGGGTGGCCCCTGGTATGGTAAGCAGATCCTGTGAGAAGCAGAGTGCCTGTGAGGCAGTGGGGACTGTGGGTTGGCTGCTTCTCACAGTATTAAAAAAGTCTACAGAGGAAATGGTGGCATGAGAACGCAAGCTGCAAACTTCTGTGGATTCCCTGAGGAGAGAAATGGCATTGGTGCAAGAGGCAGCATGAGAACGCGAGCTGCAAACTTCTGTGGATTCCCTGAGGAGAGAAATGGCATTGATGTGAGAGGAGATGGCATGAGAACGTGAGCTGCACACTTTTGTGGATTCCCTGAAGAAAGAGATGGCATTGATACAAGAGCACTGGCAGCAAGGTACCATTGGAGATGAGACGCAGTGCTGCCAGGTATTCTGAAGGAGGAAGAGGCCATCAAGGAAAAAGACGAACTCCTGAGGGAAGCACAGGCGGAGGTGGTACGAGAACATCAGCTGCGAAACATTGAGCTGAAGGTAAGAGACCTTCTGAAGACTGAGGCAGCATTGCTGCGAGGTACAGTAGAAAAGGTAAAGGTTGTAGCAGAGGAGGTACTCAGGGGAGGGGAGAGAAAGGTGCCATCAGCCCCAGTAATGGAGGAGCTGGGGAAGGATGAAGGGGTGATGCCAGAGGCACTGGTGCCTCCTGTATTGAAAGCACGCCCAGTGGTTGTAAAGAAAATAAAGACCCAGCAGCTGAAGGCTCCCCAAGGAGAGGAGCTGCCCCCTCCCCAGGTCATGGAGCACCCTATGCCCCGCCCCTATACTCAGGCTGAGCTGGTGGATTTGGGCTCCCAGTTTAGGCAGAAGCCCTCAGAGTCAGTATCAGCTTGGCTCCTGCATCTGTGGGACTTAGGGGTGGATGGAATTGTTCTGTCGGGCTCAGAGATGGGAAAGCTGTCTTCCCTGACAGTGAAGCCTGCTTTGAGGCAGCGATTACAAAATGCTCATCAGACCCCAGGGAGTCACCCCCTCCTCGATTGGCTCATGGCTGCACTTTGTGCTGTGTGGCCCAATCCGGGTGATCTACCATCCTCTCCTGTTAGATGGCAGACATATGCTGAACTCCAACAGGTGCTACGAGAGCTAGGCATGAGAAATGCCCTCTATAGTCCAGAGAATTATGGCCCAGATGAAGAGATTTTCACTACTGGGATGAGAAATATTGTACTTCGAATGGCTCCTACATCCGTCTTTGGGTCTCTAGTGGCCATTCTTTCCCCTTACTTAGGGCATCCCATAAGCAAGGTGACACGTATGGTAGCAGACTTAGGAGAGGCTGAAGCAATGAGAATTCAGAAAGAGATAAGACCTGTGGCTCACAAGAAGAATTTACAGGGCCCCATGAAGGTTATGAGGACCCAGATGTGGGTTGATTTAATACGGGCAGGAGAAGATGGAAGGAAATTAGATGGGAAGTCAAATAGGATCTTACTAGAGCTATGGCAACAGCTGAAACCAGAGCAGCAGTTCCAGCCATTAAGACAAAGAGGCAGAGATCAGAGACAGAGCCACGAGTCCTGCCTGTGTGTTTGCAATACTTCCTGCTGGAGAGCGAGCCAACCTCACTTGAGCCCACACAGGAAGGTGATTGGGGAACACGGTTTGACTGAAGGGAAGGTCAAGGTATGTGCCCTGAGGGACCAGAGGGTGCCCGGAGGCCACATGTTGAAATAGTTATCCATTGGTCCCCAGTGAACATACATGTCCTGGCTCTGGTGGACACTGGGGCTGAATGTTCACTGATTCATGGTAACCCTGAGCAGTTCCCTGGGACTATCAGAGTGAAAAAAGCCCAAATCCCTTTGGGAATAGAGCACCTACCCCCAAAAGAGTATACCGTGTATATATCTCCTATCCCTGAGTATATTTTGGGGATTGATATCCTGCAGGGTCTATGGTTGCAGACCACTGCAGGTGAGTTCACACTGAGCGTACATGTGGTGAAGGCAGTTCTGAGGGGACATGCTAGGAACCCACCCATAGCTTTGCCTGTGCCTCGGTGGGTGACTAATTCCAAACAATACAAACTGCCTGGGGGGCATAAAGAGAATGGAGAAACTCTCCAGGAGCTGGAAAAGGCGGGCATTATAAAGCCCACCCATAATCTGTTCAATTCCCCAGTGTGGTCAGTAAAAAAGCCAGATGGCCCCTGGCGTATGGCTGTGGATTACAGAGAACTGAATAAAGTCATACCCCCTATGCATGCTGCTGTCCCCTCTATTGCAGGCTTGATGGATACCCTCAGCCATGAACTAGGAACATATCATTATGTGGTAGATCTTGCTAATGCCTTCTTTTTCATTAACATTGAGCAGGAAAGTCAGGAACAGTTTGCCTTCACATGGGAAGGACGGCAATGGACTTTCACCGTCCTTCCACAGGGATACCTCCACAGCCCCACCATCTGTCATGGACTTGTAGCCCAGGACTTGGCTACATGGGAGAAACTGCTAACGGTGTGGCTGTACCATTATATTGATGATGTCATGCTCGCGTCCAATTCTCTTTCAGATCTAGAAGGTGCAGAACCTAGACTGCTGCAACATTTACAAGAGAAAGGATGGGCTGTGAACAGTACCAAGGGACCTGGTTTGTCTGTCAAATTCTTGGGGGTAGTCTGGTCGGGTAAGACCAAAGTTATACCAGAAGCAGTTATAGATAAAGTCCAGGCCTTTCCTACCCCTACAACTGTAGCATTGCAACAGGAGTTTCTGGGTCTTCTAGGCTACTGGAGAGTGTTTATCCCGCACTTGGCACAAATTCTGAAGCCCTTATACCAGTTGGTATGAAAGGGCATCAGGTGGGACTGGGATGAGACATGTGCATCTGCCTTTACTACAGCAAAACGGGCAGTGAAGGCCGTGCAGGCCTTGAGTGTGATAGACCCGTCAAGGCCCTGTGAGCTGGACGTTCATGTCACTGAAGACGGTTATGGTTGGGGTCTGTGGCAGCGGCTTGAATGAACTCACCAACCCATTGGATTCTGGTCACAACTCTGGAAAGGGGCAGAGGTACCATACACTTTGATAGAAAAACACCTGGCTGCCATGTATCATGCCCTGCTGGCTACAGAACCCATCCCTGGAATGGCCCCGTTAAAGGTAATAACCACCTATCCCATTTTGGGGTGGGTACGAGACTGGGCCCAAAAGCCAAGGAGTGGCGTGGCACAAACACCCACCCTGGCCAAGTGGGGTGCTTACCTACAGCAGTGTAGTGCCCTTTCTAGTAGCCCCTTGGGTGAAGAACTCCAACACGTGTTGGGGCTGGTGACATATACTAGTGAAAAGCAGGAAGAACTTGCTTTTGAACCGTTAGTAGCAGAGAGTCCCTATCGGGAGGTAAGAGCCCCTATACCTGAAGATGCATGGTACACAGATGGCTCCAGCTGTGGGCGGCCCCCAAAATGGAGGGCCATAGCTTTCCATCCTGAGACAATATGGATGGAAGATGGTGAGGGGAAAAACAGCCAATGGGCAGAGTTGCAGGCCGTGTGACTTGTGATCACCCAGGAACCCTCCCCTCTAGTTGTCTGCACTGACAGCTGGGCTGTCTATTGGGGCTTGACCCTGTGGCTACCAACCTGGTACCATGCCAACTGGCTGGTTGGTCACCGACCCCTTTGGGGGAAAGAACTGTGGCAAGACTTATCGGCCTGTGGTCAGACTAAAATAATAACAGTATACCATGTGACAGGTCATTTGCCACTGACATCCCCAGGAAATGATGAAGCAGATAAATTGGCCCAGATACATTGGTTAGAAGGACAGCCTGCTTCTGATGTAGCCCAATGGCTACATCAACGTTTGTTGCATGTGGGGCAAAATACAATGTGGGGTGTAGCCCGTCGGTGGGGCTTGCCTTTGACCTTCAAAGAAGTTAGTAGAGCCCGGCAGGAGTGTGTTGTGTGCTCCAAAAGGGACTTACACTGAGTTCCACAGCAACATGCGACAATAGCTAAGGGGCCTATACCCCTCGTCAGGTGGCAGATAGACTATATTGGGCCTCTACCTGTGTCAGAAGGATATCGGTATACGATGACCTGTGTGGACACAGCTACTGGACTTCTGGTTGTTTTTCCTACCCATTGTGCAGACCAGCAGATGACCAAAAGAGGCCTGGAGCGTCTCTTTGCTGCCTGTGGCCGACCACAGGTAATTGAGAGTGATCCGGGCACCCATTTTACTGGACATACACTGCAAGAATGGGTGCAACAGTTGGGAATCAAATGGAAGTTTCATGTGCCATATAATCCTACTGCAGCAGGCATGATAGGCACAATGACTTGTTAAAATCCGGACTAAAGTCAGATATCAATAGTCTGGGGGGATGGTCAGTCCGCTTATGGACCGTGCTACGACGTTTGAATGAGAGACCCCGAAAGGGAGCCCTAAGCCCCACAGACATGTTCACACATATGGCAGCCGCCCCTACACAACTGCAAGTGCAAACCAAGGAAGAATCACTGAAGCCGAGGTTTGGCCACCAGAATAACATCTTGCTGCTAGCACCAACTGCACTGAACCCCAGAGACTCCATTGAGTGGACATGGCCTTGGACTTTTCAACACATGGACCAATGATGGCTGACTCTCCTGGCACCTTGGGGACAAGGCCTGGAAGCTGGCCTCCTGTGTATTTCTGGAATAACAGCAGAGTGGCCACCAAAGATCACAGTAGTATATCCTGAATGGCCAGAAGGTAGGAGCATCTTACCGGGGAGTTTTGTTTTATCATTATGGCCAGTGCATGCACCTCCAGTAGCACTATATATAGACCCTTCAGTAACCCCCATGGGGAAAGGAGTAAAAGTATGGTATACTAGACCTGGAAGGGACCCCCTCCTGCTACAGTCCTATCACAGGACCACTCACTTGCATGCAACCTACCTGATGGACAAGATTTGCCTATGTTGGTGGCATTAAAACATGTGTCTTATCGCCCCTAAAGTCTTTGTGGATTGGGAACTTCCTCTGGCTTGAGGATTATTAAAATTTTTGTTACCTGTATCTTAATTTTTTATTATCTCTAAGTCATTGTTATCCTCTGTTGCTGTGTGGAATCTGGTTACAGTGCTCCAGCTTTCTCACACAGGGACCACTGCAAAAGATGGAAAGTGTGTAGATTATAAGGCGAGAATCCTGGAGGGGTGGAGTGTGGGAAGTTGGGGTTCCTATGGCCAGGATCCTCACTGAACTTAAAGCACCTGATGATGTAACTGGCCTGTTGCTAGGCTACTGCTTCCACACCTTTAGGCAATAAGCTATCCTGGGGCTAGAGAGCTCGGTCCAGTGCTCTGGGCAGAGGCACAGACGCTAGTGCTCGACCTACCGCCGGGAGAACAAGCCAGGTAATAAACATTTTCACCCCAAAGAACGTTCTGCTGTCAATTTCTTTGGTTGCATTCAATCTGTAGCGAACTTGCCCAGGGCTGAAACCCATTAGCAAGACAACCAGCCTCTCCCAATTTCCCTCCTCTATGAAAGAGAAGTCCTCTCTCTTCTCTACATTTGCTTGTTTTGCCCTAAGCTACTTGTAGTGAGTTGCAATTCTGTGCTATCTCCAAATAAACCCATTTTGTTGGAAAAATAACGGACAGTTTTATTTTTAAGGTTAACAGAAATCTGAAAATACAGGAAAACACCCCAGCACACCCACCATCTGTGCAGCCCGGGGAAGCTTCTACTCCTCAAAACAAAACAGAACAACCAGTTTTAAATCCAGAAAAGATCAGAGCCTCCTAATGTGTATACACCACCCAAGATGAACAAACGTTAACATTTTTTATATTGGGTGATTAACTTAAGAATTATTTTAAGTTATAAAAGATTTTAAGACACACCACCAAAAAGGCTAAAAAGAAGACAACTAAGAGTACCAAAGACTGGAGAAGCTTTGGAACAACTAGAACTCTCACCCACTGCTGGTGTGTACGTAAAATGGGAACACCACTTTAGAAAACGATTGATTTGACAGTTTGTGATAATGTTAACCAGGAGTTCTCCACCTTGGCACTCCTGACATTTGTGCTGGATCATTCTCTGTGGTGGGGCCGTCCTGTCCATTACAAGGGGTTGAATGGCATTCCTGGTCTCACCCAGTAGATGCCATTATGTAACACCTCCTCTGCCAACCCTCCCAATTGTGATAACCAAAAATATCTCCACACATTGCTAATGTCCCCTCTGGGGGAGGAGACAAAATCACCCTAGTTGAGACCCATTGGGTTCAACAGGCACCTGGGTTGTGACTAAGCAATACTCGTAGGCGTAGATCTGACAGTTCATGAAACACTTGTGCCCATAAAAAAACAGATAATGAGCAATGAACCTTGTTTATACATAATGGACCCAAGCTGGAAACAACCTAAATGCCCATCAGCATGTTAGTGGGTAAAGGAGCCGTGGTGCACCGATACCATGGGATACTAGAAATAAAAGGAATGCGGTATTGATATACACAACATTAGGGATGACTCTCAAAAACATCATGTTCTTTGTGACCATACTAAAACCCCCTAGACGGTACCCTTAAAAAAGGTGAATCTGATAGTGTATAAATTTTTTTCAATAGCAAACAAAGCAAAATATGTTAAGTGAGAGAATCCAGATATAAAGAATCCAGACATCCAAAAGATCATAAAATGAGTCCATGTGGTATGAAGTTCAAGAACAGGCAAAATATATCTGTGGTGATAGAATCTACATGAGGAGGTTGCCTGGGAAAGGAAATAAAATTTACACAGCTCGTGAATGGATGGGGGGGTGTGGCCACCAGGGTATCACACATAGAAAAAGCCACAAAGTGGCACACAACCAGATCTGCATATTTCACCATATGTTAAGTTACCCCAATCAAAATAATTAATAATTAAAAATAACATAATAGTTGAAAATGGAAGTCACTTGTGGTCACCACCCCAACTGCATTTCCCTCTCCGACTACAGAAACATCTTAAATAAAACTGATAATCAACAATCCCTGCACCCCGATTCTGTGCTTTACAAGAATTAATTCATTTAAGCTAGCCAAGGCAGGCAGCGCTGGAATCATCCCCTTCTACAGATGAAGAAACTGAGGCACAGAGCAGGGGAGTGACTGGCCCAGTTCCTATTAGTGTGTTACTGTTGGTGGTGTCAGGCTTTGAGCTCAGGTGGCCTCACCAGCCTCAGCCAGGATGCCAGGCACATTACAAAATCACTAACTACTCCCTGTATAGCCACAAACTAGATACATTGTTTCACCTTCTGTTTTTAATAATTAAACAGTATCAAACCATCATTTTTTCCTACTTGCTTTTTTTATGCCCTCTCAAGGGAAGTTTTTGAGCTTAACTTTGTGGATACATTTACTTCTTCTAGTGCCAGATGAATCTACTCCCATTTCTTTCTCTGGCTCCTGCTGGTGGAGACTTGGTTTGCAAAGGGCCTCTCTTTGGTGAAACAATTCTCATTCAGTTCCTCCCCTGCTAAGAATCCATCAGCGGCTCCCACAGTTCTCAGGGTTAAGCCTGAACACCAGGGAGGTGCTGGAGCCTCCCCCAACTGCATCTGCAGCATCTGCAGTCTGCCTTCTATTCCAGGTTCATCAGTACTAGAAACTAATGATTCCTTATTTGTTCAATAATTTCATCTGGCAGCTATTTATCAAGCACCTTCTATGTGCTAGATCCTGGTTTACAAGCCAGAGACCCAGCAGCAAAAAAACACAAAGATCCCTGCTCTCAGGGAGCTGACACTCTCCTGGTTGAGACAGACAAGAAAGAAAATAGAGTAAAACTTATACGAAAATTCAAGCTATATTGTGGGTAGAGTTTGATAGGGACAAGGTAGAGCTTGTTTTAGGTGGAGACGCAGTCAGGTGAGACTTACCTGAAGAGACATTTGAGCAAAGATGGGAATGAAGTGAGAAAGAGAGAATGCCAAGATGAGAAGAAAAGCATCTCAGGCAAAGGCAACAGACAGTGCAAAGGCCCTGAGGTAGGAATAGGCATATTTGAGGAGCAATGAGGACGCTGTGTGGCCAGAGTGAAGTGAATGAGGGGAGGGGTGTGGGAGATGAAGGCAGAGGAATCAGGACAGGCCAAGTTCTCCCTCATCCACCTCTAAGGCATTTCCCAATTCACTAACCCTTTTGCCTTCTCCACAGTGGGGCACCTGCCTCCTTAAGGCAACCACAGTCCCTTTCTCCTGACACATCACATTGTGTCCACTTACTCATTCCATAAACATTGAGTGGGCCTAGGCTAGATGCTAGGTAATTTCAGAGAGGAGTGACATTTAAAATGAATAAAACAGGGCCATATTTAAAATAAGTATGACAGGGCATAGAGGTGCTCTGGGAAGGTCTCTCAAGGAGGTGACATTTAAACAGTGATCAGAAGAGGCCAGTCTTGGGGAGATGCAATGGAAGGGCATTCCAGACTGGGAACAGCCAGTGCAAAGGCCCTGAAGTTGGAAGTAAGGTGAAAATATCTGAGGAACAGCAAGAAGGCCAGTGTTGCTGGGTGAGGGTGAGGCGAGAGGAGAGGGATGCTGCTGGATCACCTTGTAGACCAGGTGAAGAGTGAATATTTATCCTAAGAGCTCCAGAGACCCAGGAACAGGTTTTCTAGCAGGCAAAGGTGGGGGTAGGGGTGAGGTGTGATTTAGGGTTTCCAAGGCCCCAGAATGGATTGGAGAGGGGCCAGAGCCACTGCAGGGAGGTGTGGGTGCAGACATTATATTTGGTGGTGGTTGTACGATAAGACCTTGGTCTCCCTGTTTCAAGCCTGGAGTGCAACTGTTTCCAGGGCCACCAAGTCCCCAGCGGGCATCGATAAATATTCACTGAGTAAACGAATGCGGAAGGTTGGAGTGAGAATCTGGCAGGGCTCCCTGGCTCCATCCCTGGATGGAGCCTGGAACCTGGCAGGCAGAAGAGGCTCATCCCTGGACAAGGTGGCCCAGTCCCTGGGCGGGCTTGGAGCCTTACTTTGCCATATCCTCCCCATCTGTAAAATGGGTGGGCTGGAGAATTAGGTAAGACAGGCTGATACACATCCTGGCTGCATAATTGGGGTGAGGGGCTGCCCTCTAAGCCTCAGTTTCCTCAAAAGGAAATCAAAAGCAACAGTACTAGCTCAAAAGGTTATTTAATTCAATCATGAAATATTCCAGGAACCGCCAGGAGGCGGGTGTGGTTGGAGGCAGCGAGCAAGTGGAAGAGGTAGGAGGAGAGATGAGAGGGAAGGTGAAGGGAGCAGGTGCTGCAGGGCCTTGCGGACTAAGTGTAAAACTTTGGCTTTTACTCTGAGGAAGGTGAGAGCCATAGAAGGATCTAGGCAGAGGAGGGACGTGTTCATAGACCCCCCCCCTCGGACTACTGGGAAAACGGACTATGAGGTGGGGGGCGGAGCCGGGAGACCGGGAAGAGGCGGCTGCACTGGACCAGGTGCGAGATGATGAATGATGGAGACGACCCGGTGGGGGCCGTGAAAGGACTGAGATTCTGGACCAGTATCATTCTCTTCCTCTTTCTTTCTCTGTTAACCTACCCACCCACTCACCCACTCACCCAAAGTCGGCCAAGGGAAAAAGGGAAAATAAACATAGAGCCCTGGTCTCTGGGACAAGGCAAACCACGCATAGCCACGGGTAACCGAGGCACCCGCAGCCCTCGGCACGTTCGCGGATCCCAGGAGGGAGTCAATGCGCAGGCACCGCAGCTAGGGAGCGCTCCCCGCCCGCGCCCCGGGGACCGCGGTTTGGCTGTTTCTAAGGGAGTGCCGAGGGTGGGGGTGGGGGTGGGGGGTCGGCGACAAGCCCAGCTGCACTCCAAAGACTCCCGCAGTCCCTGGAGAAGCTTCGCAGGGGCCTCCACCCTCGTCCAATTGGGCACCAGTGTGCATTTATGGAGCGTCACCTGTATGCAGCAGCCCTGGAGAAGAGACTGGTCCCCATTTCAAAGAGGGGAACACTGAGGCTCAGTCAGCCTCAGGATCCACAAGGCCCACAGCGAGTCCGCGACGGTGTTGGGGCCCAAACCCCTTTCATGACAACGGCAATAGCGTTACAAATGACAGCAGCTAACATTTATGGAGCGCTTACTGTGTTCTCAGCAGTTAGCATGCACAATCTCATTTAATTGTATCAACACAGGGGGCAGGGGTGGGGGTTTAAATGTCATTTCACAGAGGAGGCACTCTTAGGGGTTTGAGGCATCCCCAAGGCAAGGGGTCCTAGCATTTGAACACAGATGTGTCTCCAGGAAATGGAGATGCTCCCGTGCCCTTGAACGGGAGATCCTTTCCAGGAGGCCTGAGCTTGCCCACGCAAAGGGAATGAGTTGTTTTCGTTTTCCGAGGGGTCCCGGGAGACCCTAGGTCTCCGCCACACCCCGCTTTCACGTGCCTCGCTGTTTTCTTCGGGTTCCCCCGCGCCCGGGCAGAGCGACGAAAGAGCGCACGGAGTAGGCGAGGAGCCACTGGCCGCGGAAGTGGGCCCCTAGCAGGCGGGACCCCGCAGCCCCGGAGGCCGCCGGGAGCCGCGCCCCCTCGGCCCCGCCCCCTCCCCGGGCGCCGACCTCGGCAGTCACGTGACTGGGCCCGGCGGCCGCTGGGGCCGGAGGGCGCGGCGAGCGGACGCGACGGCCTGGCCAGGCGGGGCCCGAGCGGAGCAGGCCGGAGAGGGCCGCGTGCCTGGGGGAGCTCGCGCCGCGCCCGCCCCCTCCCCGCCCCGCGCGGGGCGCACGCGCTCTCTTCCCACCGCCCCTCCCTGGGCGTGGGGACCCCTGGCGGGCGGCGCGAGGACATGGCCAGCGACGCCTTGCAGGTAGGCGCACCTGCGTCCGCGGTCAGTCGGCGGCCGCCTGGCGCCGGAGACCCCCGCCCGCGCGATGCCGGGGTCCCTGGGAGCCGGGCGGCCAGGGCAGGGGGCCTCCGGAGCGCCCGGCGCCCCCTCCGTGGGCCGGCAGCACGGAACCAGCAAGGCCCCCTTCTCGGCAGGTGGAGGTACGCACAGGGTGGGGGACCGGGGAGGTCCCAGAGGGCCCCGCCTCACCCCTAAGCTCCGCCCCACCCGGGAATTAGAGGGGGCGCGGCGGAGGCTCGACTGCGGCTGGCGTGCGTCCGGCGCCTGTCGCCCACTTCCCAGCGTTCGGTTCCGGCAGGTGCCGCTCCACCTGAGGCAGGTGCCTGGCGCAGTGCTCCCAGCGGGGAGGTGGCCAGTCCGCTGTGCCCCTCCCCCGCACAGCAAAGCTCCAGCGGCCCCCGCCTCCGACTGAGCTTTACGATGGTCCCAACGCGCCACCCAGACTGGCACCTGTTGGCGGAAGTGCCCGAGTCACTTCATTAGATGGGGGACGGGGGACCCACACACCTACTCTTGGCTGCCTGGTGGAACCTTATTCCAGGTTGGGGATTCTTTCATACCTGGAACCCTGCCTGGTCTTGGGTGGTAGCGCTGGATCACCCCACCACAGACACACACACACAGACACACACACACAACTGGTAGCAACCTGCCGCCCAGCCAGATTCTCCCCATGCCATCACAGCCCTGGGCTCACCTCCTGGATCAGTGACAAGCAGGGCCAGGGTGACTTCTGACCTTTGGTTCAGTGACCCAAGTCTGAGACATGTCCTGGCCCCTCGTGCCCCCTTTACTGCCTCACCATCCCTCTGTTGTTCTTTGGTTGCTCTGTAACTGGGTTCTCATCTCCTTCTGCACCTGCCCCCACCCCCTGTGTCTCCCCTGTGATCCCTGCCCCCCTACCCCAGTCCTGCTGATGGCCTGCCAGCCTTGCCGAGGAGCTGGGCGTATCTGGTGTTGCCGATCACACAAGGTCAGACCTTGGGGCGGGGGTGGGCCGGGATCTCTGCCTCTGCCCCCAGCCCTCAGTCCCCTGGCGCATGCATGCGCTTGGCCATGTACCAAACATGACTTGGACAGAGGCTGTGATTCCTGGGATGAGGCTGGACCCGTGCTCTGTCCCCTTTCCCACCTCTTGCCCGCTTTTTTTCTCCCTCCTGGTCATCCCTTTCTTGTGCCTGCCACCCTGTCCCTCTGTCTGTCCCAACATGT
The DNA here is from genome assembly GCA_032199065.1 of Smutsia gigantea. NCBI lineage: Eukaryota > Metazoa > Chordata > Mammalia > Pholidota > Manidae > Smutsia > Smutsia gigantea. The sequence goes on from JAVSCE010013129.1 coordinate 18,808, forward strand.
GCCTGTCTGTTCTGTGTCTGGCAAACGGATATCCTGTCCAGGTTCCGGAAACGCCCAAAGCATTGAAATCTCCGGATGTTGGGGTACAGGTCATTGACTGCCCTGGGAAGAGGGGGATTCTGGGAGGTGGGTCCTGTGGACCTGGGGTCTCCTGTGCAATAGTGGGAGGTGGGGGAGCAGGAATTCTCCAAAGCTGGGTCAGGCCCCTGCTTCATGGGTTCACTTTGCTGGCCCTCAGGTGACCCCTGCTCCCTGGTTAGGAGTGAGTCACCCAAGGGAAGAGAACCCAGGAGGTCAAGCTGCCCTCCCTCCCTCCCTGCTCTGCATATTCTTGGGCCTCAGCTCCTAGAGGTGGGGCCCAGGGAGCCTGCTCCTCCTCTCTGCCTGGACGCCCCCCTTTTGATCCAGCCCTTCTCTTGGCTGTACCCCTGCTCTGCCTGCTGGGGATGGGTGGGGATGGGCAGTGGGCAGCACCTGGTTTGGAGCGAGGAGTATTAGGTGAGCCGGGGTTTAAATTCCAGTGCTGTCTCTTACCTTGCTGTGTGCTGGGCCCTGTGCCTAAGCCTGTTTGAGCCAGGTTCTGCCATCAGAAAAAGGCGGCTGAGACGGTGTTCATGGTGGGGAGAGACATAGACTGCCTGGCGCTGTGCAGGTGGGGCGGCCGTGAAATCCTTGCTGGTCATCATAGCAGCCCTGAGTGTCTGTGTCCTTTGACCTGGGGTTTCTCGAACTCAGCACCACTGACATTTGGGGCCAAGTCATTCTTTGAAGTGGGGGCTTCCCTGTGCACTGTAGGAACAGGGGCCCTGCTCCCCATGCACTAGATGTTGGTAGCATCTCCTCCTGTCCCCCAGTTGTGACAGCCAAAAATGCTTGTGGATGTTTCCAAATGCCCCTGGAGGTATTTTGCCTGCCCCCTCCATCGAGAACTGCTGCTGTCGCCTCTCTGAGCCTCAGTTTCCTCACCTGTAAAATGGGGTGACATGATGGCAGCTGCTCAGGACCAACGTGAGGGCTCAGTCAGATCATGGGTGTGACCCTCCTTGTCTGCAGTAAAGCCTCTCTGGGGGTGGCATGGCTGTCCTCCAGGTTGGTGGGAAGCTGATGAGGACTTTCCCATCTGTGAAATGGACGGGGATAGACAATGACTTGGGACACTCAGTGCCATGCCTGTCCCCTAGCTTGTGCTGATTCTGGGTGTTCCCATTTTAAATCCCAGCCTTTCCTTCTGCTGCCTGTGGAACCTTGGGACAAGTTACATCCCTGCTCTAGCCCTCAGTTTCCTTCTTCATCTTGAAAATGGAGTGATAATAGCATGTCGACTTGCATTAGTTGACCTGGGTGCAGCTTGCAATAAGTGCTATTATTATTAATAGCTGTCTTTGAGCTTCAGAGGGCTGCTGGTTTGGGGCCAACCTCCCCCAGCCCTCCAGCACTGTGGGCCTCAGGGAGCTGCTGCTGGGCCCCCTAGGCCTCCAAGCTGTGGTCAGCAGCAGTGGGTAACCAGAGAGGAAGCTAGAAGTTGGGACTGCCTGCCGCTGCAGGAAGGGGACTGACCCACATAAGTGCTCATGGGCATTTGCATGTCAGAGTACACCGGGGTGTGCACTCCCTTGCCAGCCCAGGTTCCATGCACACACCTGGAGGTATATGAGAGTGTGCACAACCCAGTCAGCCTCAGGAGCCTGTGTACTCTCAGGGGAGCCTGCCCTCCATTGCCACACTAGTGGCGTGTGAGGGTGCATACACTGTGTACTCCTTGGGCATCCCCTTAGGACAGGCAGCGGGGGCTATCCCCTTAGGACAAGCAGGAAATACGCCTGACCCTGGAGTGAGGGGCTCGGGGGAAGGTCCCCTAGATGCCCCAGAGCTGGCTGGGCGCAGGGGGTGCTGGGAGCTAACAGGAAAGAGGAAGTGGCGGCGAGAGGCCCTGGCAGAGCAGCGGTTCAGGAAGAGGGCGGGGTCTTCAGCAGGGACCCAGGATGGCCGAGGCCGATCCCCCTTTGGATCCGGAGTTGGAGGTGGGGGCTGGGGTCCCTGTGGGGGGCAGGTGGAAAAGGATCTGAAGTGGCCAGAGGCCCTGCCCTGGGTACTGCTTGGTTTGGGACCAAAGAGAGGAGATGGGGCCCTGGCCCTGGCGTTTTCCTTTTGGAAGATAACATTATCTGGGGGCTTTTGAGGGCTTCATGGTTGGGGGAATGGAGGAGGGAGACAGGGCTCTGCTCTTTAGGGTCCTGGTTGTGGAGTATGAGAGGAGAGAATATGGAACCTGCCCCCAGGACCTCCTAGCTTGGGGGTACAGCAGGAGAAAGATGAGGCCTATCCCTGGGACCACCCACTTTTGGGGTACAGCAGAGGGAAGATGAGGCCTGCCCTCAGGACCTCCTGTTTGAGGGCACAGCAAGAGGGGAAGGGCCTGCTCTCAGCACCCCAACCCTATGGCTTTGGGGGCAGCAGCAGAGGCCTGCCCTTGATACTTCCTTGTTCGGGCAGCAGTAGAGGGAAGATGACGTCGTCTGCCCTCAAGACATTGTTTGGGGGCAGTGGAAGGCGGAAAGAGCATGAACTCAGGAATCCCCCAATTTAGGGCACACGGTGGAGCAATGGGGCCTGTCTTCCAAAATCCCATTGTATAAGGAACAGAGGAGGGAGTCCCCTAGGCTGAAGGACATGGAGGAAGAAGGCCCTGCCCTTGGGACCTCGCCACTGGGGGAGTCAGAAAGCACAGACAGAGCCTTGTCTCACCTCCCAGTTTTGGAGGGTCAGAAGATGTGGAGCAGACCCTGTCTTGGGAGGCCAGGCCGAGTTGGCCAAGTGCTGTTTGCACCCCAGAGTCCTCCTGACCACACTGACCCTGTTTCTTGCCCTGCAGAGCGAGCCCCGCAGCTGGTCCCTGCTGGAGCAGCTGGGCCTGGCAGGCGCGGACCTGGCGGCGCCGGGGGTGCAGCAGCAGCTGGAGCTGGAGCGGGAGCGGCTGCGCCGGGAGATCCGCAAGGAGCTGAAGCTGAAGGAGGGCGCCGAGAACCTGCGGCGGGCCACCACAGACCTGGGCCGCAGCCTGGGCCCCGTGGAGCTCCTGCTGCGTGGCTCCTCGCGCCGGCTCGACCTGCTGCACCAGCAGCTGCAGGAGCTGCATGCCCACGTGGTACTGCCTGACCCGGTGGCCGCTGCCCAGGGTGAGCCAGGGCTTCCCAGGGGTGCAGGGCTTGGGAGTTCCACTGCCAGGGCCTCACCCAGTCTCCTAGAGCAAGGCCAATCCTATCTCCACTGAGCCCCAGGGAGACGCACTTGATCACAACTTCCAGCCTCACAATGCCAGAGCAAACACCAAAACCAACACCCAGGGAAGGGTGTACACAGTCATACCAACACCCAGGGAAGGGTACACACAGTCATACCAACACCCAGGGAAGGGTACACACAGCCATACCAACACCTGGACAGCCCCAAAAGACCTACACAGTGTCACATGAATATCCAAAGACTCACACAGGCACATCAATAGCGAGGCAATACCCAAGGACCTAGACACTGTCATACAAATACCCAGAGACTCACAGAGTCACCGTACTTCCATGCAGACTTCCATACTGCCACCAGCACCCAGAGTGATGCACGCCCAGGCACACCAACACAGACAACACCCAGAGCCTCTCACACCTGGTCACAGCAAGCCCCAGAGAGGCACGCATACACAGCTGCCCAGCCCCTACAGAAGAATACTATCCTATCAACAGCCAGAGAAGAATATGCACAAGCAGATGAGGCCTGAAGGTCGACATCACTTACATCAACACCCATATATCACCTAGACGTGTCAGTAGCTGGAGACTGACACTGCCACATCATCAATATCTGGAGACAGTGACGAGAATTCAGCTAACACCTGGAATCTCTTCAGTCGTGTCTGCACCCAGAGGCCTCCCACAGTCACACCACTCTCCAGAGGCTCACACAGTCGTGTCAGCAGCCGTGTGTCTAGCTGTGCCGACACCCGGACACGCGCACACAGTCATGCCAGCGCCCAGAGATATGAATGCACAGTGTGGCAATAGTCGGAAGCGTATGCATAGGGTCACCCAGAATCTCCCACAGTCATTCTAAGACCTGGCGTCTCACACAGTTGCGCCAGCACTGAGGGAGTCACACACTTGCTCTGTCATGCCAACACCCTGCAGGTCACAGATGCAACCACACACACACAGACACACAGACTCTCTCATAGCCACAAAAGTAGTTGGAGGCCCCTGTACAGTCACGCCAACACCAAGGACTCATGCACAGCTGGACGCCTGGCCATGCTCATTCATGCTTCTGTTCCAGCCCCAAGGAGTTTCTCTGGGAAGGCTGGGGTGGTTGGACCCTCTGGACCCTGGCCCCCAGCTCCTCCTTCCCCTGGCCCTGGAGGTGGAACCCGGGCTGGGCAGAGGGTGGATCCTCTCACCTGGGCAAAGCGTGCCATGCAGATTGGGCTGAGGGCTGTGATGACTCTGTCCCGCCCACCCCCTCCAGATGACCCCCACTCTCCCGGTGCGGGTGGCCCAGCCTGCTCGGCCACCAACCTGAACCGAGTGGCTGGCCTGGAGAAGCAGCTAGCCATTGAGCTGAAGGTGAAGCAAGGGGCAGAAAACATGATCCAGACATACAGCAACGGCAGCACCAAGGTGGGGGCGGCACGCATGCGCACACGTCCTCGAACAGATCATGGGATGGGGGTGTGGGGGCAACGTACCGCCTACGTCTGCCCCCATGGAGGCTGGGACCCTCTGGGTTGGGGACAGAGGGACTGATGGGTGACTTGGAGGCAGGACTAGGGTGCGGGCAGCTCACGGGGGTATATGGGAAACAGAGTGACTGTGGATGATGTTTAACAAATGGCAGAGACTGGCCCCCCAACACTCAGTTACCCCCAGAGGCTTGAGGGTGTCCACGGGCAGGGCAACATGTAGCCTGTCACTGCTGGTGGCTTCTCTCTGACACATGTATACATAGGTCAACACCTAGACCACAACTGCCATCGTCCTAATACCTAGAGATATAACCCATGGTCATAGCAACATCTAGGAACACACTGAGTCATAGTAACACGCAGACACACGCATACACCATCATAACATGCAGAGACATAGCAGTAGCAGCCCTAACGATACACGGAGGATAACCATCACAGCCACATTTAGACACACAGAGGCATACACCATCACACGGTGCCTAGGACCTACAGCACAGCCGACACCACACCAACACACACAGACCATTCAGTAAACACCCAGAGACCAGACTTGTCACACAGACACACAGCCATATCCCCAGTCATATCAATACCAGGAACACATTCCTAGGTCTCCACCAACACCCAGAAATGCTCACAAGGACAAGCAGAGTCCAAGCGACAGCTAGAGAACTACAGCCGTGCTCACACACTCTCAGGAGAGCACCCAGGCTTGTGAGTGCACACAAATGTAAACAGTATGTGAGAGGACACAGACCACTCAGAACTTTTTTTTTTTTACCTTTTATTAAGGTGCCCCATACAGACATAAGAATGGAAAACATCAGTGTACAGCCTGATGCATTTTTATCTGCATACACACCACCCACATCAAAATAGTGAACATTTCCAGTCACTCGGAAAGTTCCCTGCTGCCCCCTTCCATCAATCCCCAGGCTTTTGTTACTGTAGATGAGCTTTGCTTGACTTTGAAACACAGCACAAAGTGGTTGGAAAAATCCATGACCAATTTCCAGTCCTTGTACACACACAGAGTCCTGGGCTGTGCCCGGTCATTTCCGTACCTTGAACTACACACACAGACATCTGGACCCCGAGTACTGCCAACTGTCCCCTACAGCCACCCAGTCAGCCCCGGACTCACCCACATGGCTACCGTGTGGGTACACTCACCACAGGGAACACTTACCCACATTCTGACAGCTGAAACCTGGTGTCAGGCTTGACTCTGAGCCCTGCACACAGATTAGTTGCTTCAGTCCGCAGTCCAGTGGTGGTCGGTGCTGTTAGTACTTCCATTCTTGCAGAAGAGGAAGCAGCCCAGGGAGGGTGAGTAGCTTGCCCAAAGTCACACAGCTGTTTGGCACAGCCAGGGTTCACATACCATGGGCTACCTCTCCCCACTACACCCAGGAACTCATGGCCGCATATGCTGTCATACCCACACATGAGCACTCTGTGACACGGTCACCTAGGGCCTGCAGGGTGTGGACAGCCCAGCTGCCTGGCCTTCCCCTCATGGCTCACCCATGCCTCTAGGACCGGAAGCTGCTGCTGACAGCCCAGCAGATGCTGCAGGACAGTAAGACCAAGATCGACATCATCCGCATGCAGCTCCGCCGGGCGCTGCAGGCGGGCCAGCTGGAGAGCCAGGCAGTCCCGGATGAGGCCCAAGGTGAGCCCCTCACCCTGAGCCCGCCTGTCCTGCATTCTGCCTTGAACAGCTAAGCTCCCAGGTCTGGGAGGAAGCTCTGTTTGAGGCAGGAAGGTGGGTGCTATGACTCACTGTGTGAGGGGAACCCAATCCCAGCCCTCTCTGGACCCCAAGTCTCGTGTGAAGTTCGCATTACATCAGGTGTTGGCAAAGTACAGCCTCCAGGCCAAATCTGTCACTGCCTTTTTTTTTTTTCGTAAATAAAGTTTTGCTAGCACACAGCCAAGCCCATTCATTTACTGTCATCTAAGGCTGCTTTTGCAATGCAGCAGCAGACGTGAGCAGTGGCAACAGAGCATGTGTTCTGCAAAGCTGAAAACATTTACTCTCTGGCTCTGTATGTAAGAAAACTGCAGACGCCTGTTCTAGGTGATGGCTGGGCAGTCATGTTGGCCCCAACTGTGCAGAACTGTGGGTGTTCATGGTATGTACGTGTTTCTGTGTATGTATACCTGGGGGTGTCTTAGCCTGGCTGTCAACCTGAATTTGTGACCGGGTCTTGATGTGTGCAGGGTGACTGTGTCTGTGTTACTAATGTGTGTCAGAAATAATGTGGGAACCAGAGCTTTTGTGTATGCCCTGGTAACGAGGGTAGTTGGTGCGTCACCGTGAGTGAGTGTCAGCTGTTGGTGGGTGTTAGTGTGCTGGAGCTGCTATAACAATACCATAGACTAAGGGGCTTATAAACAACAGATATTTATTGCTCATAGTTTGGAGGCTGGAAGTCCAAGACCAAGGTGCTGGCAGATCCAGTGTCCAGTAGGAACCTGCTTCGGGATTCCTAGACACCAGCTTCTCGCCGTGTCATCACATGATGAAAGGGGCAAGGGACCTCTCTGGGGTCCCTTTTATAAGAGCACAGATCCCATTTGTGAGGCTCCACCCTCATGACCTAATCACCCCCAAAGGCCTCGCCTTCAAACACCATTACCTTGAGTGTTAGATCTCAACATCTGAACCTGGGGAGACACACAACATTCAGTGGGGCTTGTAACTAATATGTGTTTTTACAGGAGGATGTCAGTGTGACTTTCCAGATGATTATTCGTCTGTACTAGGAATACCTATGTGAGCTTCCCAGTGATGGTGTATAATGGTAGATCACATCCCTGTGCCTCTGGGGCACATTGTAACCTTGGAGGACAGCCTGACTTTGTCCCTGTGAGTGTAGAAGTCTTGATGATGCCCTGGGCACATGTGACAGTAGGCCTGAGGGTGCGGGTGTGACTCTGTTTGTAAGACAATGTGCTTATGAATATCAGGGTTCCTATGATAACCCTGTGTTTGTATTGTTTGTGTCCAGGTCAGTGCTACACACCTGTGGGTGACATTGTGACTCTGTGACTGAGTGTCAGAGTCTGAGTCTGGATCATTATACAGGGTAGTGAGTTGTCCTGGGAATCTACAACCATGGATAAGTGTGACTGTGACCTTGTGCCTCTGGGTGATAAGTTCCCTACCTGAGTGTGGCTGTGTCCTTGTGCCTGTGCCGTTGGGTGACTGTGGCTGTGTTGTATGTTGGGCTATGGCTGTGTCCCTGTAACTTCACACTGGGTGGGATAGCCAACTTATTCCCCTGCAATATTGGGTCTCTGTGCCTCTGGGTATTGGTGACACTGCCCTGCCTGTGTGACAGTGTGGAGCATTTCTCCGCCTGTCCTTATGCCTTGTCCATGTGGCAGTGTAATTATGTCCCCAATTCTCCCTGTACTGGAGTCAGAGCCCCTGGAGATTTGCCAGAGTGTGAATGTGTCCCATAAGGTGTTTGTGTCTTATAATCGTATCTCTCTGTCCCCGTGACAATGTCCCTGTGCGGTAGTGTGACCGCATCTTTATGAGAGTGTGTTCCTCTGCCTGTGGGTGACAGCATGCCTGAGTGGTGACAAGGGAGTAATGCTGCTGTCATCCTGTGAGTGGCAGTTTGATGGCGTCTGCATGGCGGAGCCCCCAGTCCCCCAACTGAGTTGTTTGTCATCATGGGATGGTCGTCACTCATTTGCCCAGACCCCTACTGGAGAAAATTGGGTTATTTCCATCCAATCTTTTGCTCTTAGAAAGCAGGCTGCACTGAATAACTGTAGGTAGGTCAAGTGCAGAGGTGTTTCTAAGGGATAAAGTCCCTGAACTGGGGTTGCTGAATCAAAGGGCAAATACATTTGTGATTTTAAGTGTTCCTGTGTCTGTGTGACTATATCCTTATGACGGTCCGAATGCCTGTGGTGTCCCTGGGGATGAAATGGGACCCTGACAACATGTCTGTACTTAAGCCTGTGTTGACTGTGTGTTTCTGTACATGTCCCTGTGTGACAGCCTGGCTGTGTCCCTGGGACCATTCCTATTAACAGTGTTTGAATAAAAGAATGGCTGCGTCTGGGTGGAAGTGTGACTGCCTGCCTTCAGGTGACCATACAGCTGTTTCAGGGTAACACACCCCTCCACCACGCTCACTCCGGACCCACGCCTTTGGGAGAACCGCGGTGCATCTTGGTGCCAGGAGGTCTGTGGCCAATGAATGGCTGCGTGTCTGGAACCGGGCTGGTTGTACCTGAGTCCCAGGCTGGCCTCATTGGCCTGTGTCCCACGCCCACAGGGAGTCCGGACCTGGGGGCCGTGGAGCTGCGCATTGAGGAGCTGCGGCACCACTTCCGAGTCGAGCATGCGGTAGCTGAGGGCGCCAAGAACGTGCTGCGCTTGCTCAGTGCCGCCAAGGCGCCCGACCGCAAGGCAGTCAGCGAGGTGAGGGGCGGGGGCCTCGGCGAGGGGGCGTGGTCTTGACCGAGGGCCCTGGTGAGGGGGTGGGGCTTCAGCACCTGGTCGTTTTTTGTGGGGGCGGAGGCTCGGCGAAGGGGCGGGGACTTGATGGGGAGGGTCGTTGCGAGGTGTTGGGCCCAGCAAAGGCGCGGGGCCTCACTGGGCTTGGACTTAGGCCCTAGATGGGGCATCAGCAAGGGATGGGCTTGGTTTTCAGGGAGTCCAGGGGTAGCTTCCAGAGGTTTTTGAGTTTTGGGCCTCCAGAGAAGAGCAGCCCCAGGTGGGATTTAGTCAGCCTGGAAGCGGGGCCTGGATCTGCACTTGGGGAAGGGAGCACCCAACACCGCCCCACTCCCCCCACCACAGGCCCAGGAGAAGCTAACCGAGTCCAACCAGAAGCTGGGGTTGCTCCGGGAGGCGCTGGAGCGGCGGCTTGGGGAGCTGCCTGCCGACCACCCCAAAGGGCGGCTGCTACGCGAGGAGCTTGCTGCAGCCTCGTCCTCAGCCTTCAGTGCCCGCCTGGCCGGTCCCTTCCCCGCCACACACTACAGCACCCTGTGCAAGCCCGCGCCGCTCACAGGTGCGTCCCAACCACCTGACCCGGACCCCACCTGCGCTGCTTTGGACTCCCTACCCTGCCGAGTTGCCCAGTCTGACACTCCCAGCCCGTATCCCCATTCTCCCTATCTCTGGACTCCCACCCCAGCCGTCTAGCCCTGGGCCCTATTTCCCCCGGCACACAGCTCCATGCACACTGGACTACCTACCCCATCTTGCCCTTCGATTCTGGACTCTTGCCTCCAGTACCCCGTCTCCCCATCCCCACCCCTTGCCAACTGCTCTTTTTCCTCCAGTCATAGGTTCTCACTCTCAGAACCCTCAGCCCTGGGCCTCTGACCCCTCCACCCCAACCCTGGGCCAGCCAGCCCCCACTCCTTGGACCCCTCAGCCACTACCTCCTCAGACCAGCCCTACCCTAGACCCCAGCCCCAGTGTTAGACCTCAGATCTACTCTCTTGAGTCGTACCCTATATACCCTAGTCTGACCCGGCTCTCCAGCTCCCAGACTCCTAGGCTATGCCTTGAACACCTCTTCTGTCACTAAACCCTAGCATCTCAAGCCCAAAGTCCCAGCCTGGCCCACCCCAGCCTTGTCCTCTTCCCTTTACCTCTGGGCACAGCCATTCTTGCATCAAACCCTCTGCCACACCCTAACTGTCCCTCACCAGTTCCTGCCTGCATGCTGGCCACTCCTGGACATGCCCATTTCACCTGCAGTTCCAACCCCTCGGCCTGCCCCAGAGGTGGCCCCCTCTCAGCCTGCCACTCCCTTAGGGACCCTGGAGGTGCGTGTGGTGGGCTGCAAGGACCTTCCAGAGACTATGCCCTGGAACCCCTCACCCTCGGTGGGGGGGCCTGTGACCCCCGACAGCCGAACTCCCTTCTTGAGCCGCCCAGCCCGGGGCCTTTACAGTCGAAGTGGAAGCCTCAGTGGCCGGAGCAGCCTCAAAGTGGAGACTGAGAACACCAGTGAGTAGGCATCCAGGGCCTGGAGGGATGAGGTGGGGTGGGAGTTCTGGGATGCCTATATTTGTAACCCTCTAACTAACACATCACACCCATTAGGATGGATGCAATAAAACAAAACAGCAGATGTTAGGAAGAATGTGGAGAAATTGGAACCCTTGTTCTCTGTTGGGGGGAATGTAAATTGGTGCAGCCACTATGGAGAACAGTATGCAGATCCTCAGAAATGAAACATGGAATTACCATATGATCCAGCAATCCCACCTCTTGAGCATATTCCCCAAAGAGCTGAAAGCAGTGTCTCAAAGAGATACTTGTATACCTATGTTCATAGCAGCACTATTCACGGTGGCTCAAAGGTGGAAGAAACCTAGGTGTCTATTCATGGATAAATGGATAAACAAAAAGTGGAATATCCATGCAGTGGAATAGTATTCCTCCTTACAAAGGAAGGACATTCTGACAGGCCACAGCATGGATGAACTTGAGGTCATTATGCTAAGTGAAATAAGCCAGATGCAAAAGGACAAATACAATGTGATTCCACTTCTATGAGTTATCTAGAATAGCCCAGTTCATATCGATGGAAAGACTGGTAGTTACCAGTGGCTGGGGAGAGGGGAGCGATAAGGAGTTAGTGTTTAACGGGGACAGAGTTTTGGTTTGGGCAGTGAAAAGAGTTCTGGAGATGGACGGTGATGGCCACACAACAATGCAAATGTATTTAATACCACTGAGCTGTACCCTTAAAAAATGATTGCAGTGACAAATTTTATGTTATATGAATTTTACCACAATTTTTTTTTAAAGTTA